>JARHVA010006820.1:97500-445000 GCA_037957365.1 Torreya grandis
AAATGATCATATTCTAGCATATGATGGCTTACGTTATGACAATTAAAATTACTAGTGGGGGATAACATATTTTCATTCATTTAAAAATTATTTTCTCCATGTATGGTTAAATATAAAAATGTGTTGTGTTAATTGGTTTGAATACTCATAATATTATTAAAGTTATATGTATCATAAGTTGATCAATTTTCCTAAAGGCATTTAAATAGATTTAAATTAATAATGTGTTTGATATTTGTCTTAGGGGTTATGATTAGAATATAATTACAAATAGTGATGTTTAGTTTCATAATATTAATATATCTTGATTTCAAGCATATATAGTTTTTGCAATGGATTCCAAACTTGATGATAGATTGCATATCCTTGTTTCATGTCACTTAGTGTTACAAATTTGAAACTCAGATATATATGCTCAAATTATTGAAGGTTTCAAAAATATGGTGGCCTTTGCATAAGCATGCTTAGTGTGAAAATTTTGTGATTGATAGCGAGTTTAATAAGTTATGAATAGATTCCATGCCCTTGATAATGGTGTGTTATCTTAATCTTTAATAAAAATGCAAGGGTTTTTGGATAAATATGCGTTAGATTTTTTCAGTTGATGTTTCAGTTCACACTCCCATGAACCATCATCAAGATGAGAAAAATGAAATGATGATTTTGTAGACATGGATGTTCCTTTATAGATATGAAAATAAATCCCATATATGTCAGTGCGTCAAAGAAGGGTAGAGTTGATAAATTAAAATTGAATTAAGAATTATAAATTAAAGATTAAAATTACAAACTATGATTTATAAATTATAAATTATAAATTATAAATTATCAATTTTAAATTGTAAATCATGAATCATAAATCATAAATTCTAATTTATGAATTGAATTTTATAAAATAAGAGTTGTAATTATGAATTAATAATTTAAATTTATAATCATATCATTTTAATTATTTTGGATTATAGTTTTTAATATTAATTTATACTTACTAACTATATGTTATAAATTGAATTTATAATTATGATTAACAATTATAATTTAAAATATAAAATGTTACAGTAACAAATTATAAATTAAAAAATTACCAATTATAAGTTATAAATACAAAATTCCTAGTTAGAGTTATGAATTATAAATTAGAGCTTATGAATGATAAGTTGTAAATTAAAATTAATGATTGTAAGTCATAAGTTATAAATTAATTATTTTAATGAGTTGTCACTTCAGAATTTCAACTTATCATTTATGAAATTATTATACTTATAAATTATAAATAACGAAATATGAATTAAAATACCAATGATAAATTTGAATTATAAATTATAAAATTATAAATTATAACTAAGAAAATAAATTTAGAGTGTGAACTATAAATTATAAATGAAAGTTATGCATTATAAATTATGAATTAAAAATAATAAATTGAGAGTTTTAACTTATAATTATAAATTATAATTACAATCCAAATTTTGAATAATAAGTGATAAATTAAAGATTTGAAATATAATTAAAACATGATAAAATTAGGTTTTATAATTATAGTTTGAAATTTTTTTATGAAAATATGGGTAAAGTAATAGTTAAGGGCCAAGATAGAGTTTGAACTATTCAACACTTTTTGATCAGGTTGATGATAGGTTTCCAAGACTAGTTTAAGTCTAGTCCACCATCTCTATTGAGGTTATTTTCAAATTTATGAATTGCAATAACTTACCTCATATGGAATTTGAATTAATTATTCTCTATAGATAAAACTTTGGTATCTTCTATGTAGATGTGATGTCTCATTTTGAAAGAATGTTCTGCTAGGGTCGACTTAGCTAACCTTTCCTTGTTGATATTTACAACATGTTCATTGACTCTTGTGATAATGGAATGACCTTTCTCACTAATATATGATACCCCATAGGAACAATAAATTTTATAGTCCCCACTCTTAAGTGTAGGCTCTAATTTGTCTTTAGATGACATAACAAGACTTCTGAGATTTTGGTGGGGGAGAATGGTTGTGTTGATGTTGTTATTCTTTAACAATTTATAAATTTTATTGTAAATTCCTTCCACATATGGGAGGAAATCTATGGGTTGGTTCAAGTTGTCATTATGACTCTTAGGTTTTATAATGGATTTATTAGTTGATTTGAAGGCTTTGGTAATCTGTTTGCCTATATAGCCGTTCAACTTGATCACCTCATATAAATGTTTGATATCATCCTCTAGATGTTCATTATAAGAAATTATATAAGTTATTATGGATAAGGTTTTAAGGACACCTATTTTATGAGAGGGATGGTGGTAACATTTTCTGATATAGATTTGTGAATAACTAAGTCTTGATTGTTACCTATTTTTGACTTGAATGTACTATCATTATTTGTTACAACACTATATGAATATATATCTAAGGTCATTATTTGTTTTTGTACATATTATGACTTGTTATAATAAAATTGTCCCACCATTTACATTTGATTTGTTATCATAATTTTTTTGCTTGGTCACTAGTAAAGTGGTGAGATTTGTCATGCGATGTGGTAAACTAACATGTGATGGTGGTTATTGCTTAATTAAGCAAGGTCATTTAGACATAGCTTGGATCAAATAACACTTAAGAGTTTTGAGATTATTGGTTGGTGTTGTTTTAAGTTAATGCAAAGGTGATAGAGGATTTGTTGATGTAAAAACCAATCTTGGATTTTAATAAGTTGGGCTCACCTCATTTTGAGTTATCAATGGTGGTAAATTTACTTTTTAATTTGACTAAGTTATAAATGTTTAGTAGTGGATTTAGTGTTTAATTTGGTAGGTGAGTTTTTGGGAGAGACTTTTGTCCACTAGTCTGGTGGACACATCACATTAATTGCATTAATTATTTGTCTTGGTAACTACCTCATCTTAAAACACTATAGTTTGGCATTTGAACCTCATTTTTCCAAGCTCAAAACAGAAGTGGATTTTCACAAGTTTATTTTTTAAATAGAATGAAGGGATTATGGTTCATATACAACTATCTAAGTCTATATATAATGTGATGGAAGGTATGCGAATTAGTTTCTCATTGGTTGTTGTTTTTAAAGCCATAGTTTCATAGGAACTATGTGTGTCAAAGTGTAATTTATTATTCATTCAAGATTTATGATTGAAGTAATGGAACTCTTCAGGTGCATGAATTAATAAAAGTTTACTTGTAGGAAATTCATTTTGTAAAAGCCTTTCTTAGTTCTCATTTTTTTTTTAATTTTTTTTCATACCATAAAGTTATGGATATTAGATATTTTATGCATGCATGCAAATCATTTCTTTTAATAAGTTGCAGAGTTAGTTATATACAATCATGAATTTTAAGTAGTTCTATTTTCAATCTTGCATGTTACATAAGTCATGAAATATATACAAGCATCCAGTTTGAAAATTGGAGTCTTCTATGTATGAAATATATTGGGTTAGATGCTTGCAGAATGGTAAATTTACATTTTTTGTAACTCAAGTCCAATTAAAACCCTACTACATGGATTTTTTTACAACTTAACAAGAATGTATGATTTCATATTAGTTTTAATGTATGAATACAAATAAGTTTGGTTTCAGTTTCTTGATATGGCATAAATGTTGAAAAAGGTTTTAATATAGTTTTCATGGAAATTAAACATATTATTAGTTATTTTGGGTGATTTGGTGAATTCAAGTATTTTGAGTTGGTATATTTGACATAAATAAACAAAGATCTTAGGGTTTTTTATGTTGTCTTTAAACCATTTATCTACATGAAGTTTTAGTAGAAAACAAGTTGTTTTCTATTACTCAACTCAACAAGTAATAATGGTTTTGAGTTATGAGTTGATATTTGATGCATTTTGATATTCTAGGCTATATTAGTAAAATATAATGTGGGAAATATTTTCAAGGTATATGATGTTGTATCTTGATTTAACCTCCACATTAATATTTTTATGCATTTTTTTTATTAACATAAATATGATATTTGATCATATTGCTTGAATTGAATTTTTAGATATTGTTTAGCTTAAAAAAATGAGATTTTATAAATTTTAATTCATAATTTGTAACCACTTAGTAGTTTATTATGTTGAATTCTTGAAACTTGATATTGATAGAAATGGTTACCATTTTTAGTTGTCTTTGATTCATTGTATTTCTTTGAGATATGAAACTTGTTAAAAAATAAAATATGCTATTTTTAAAATTGAGTTTTTTTTTTTTTTAATATTATGATATTTAGAACATATCTATAGTTGGCATCATTCATAATTTGGTTTTTTTAGTGGAATAGAATGGATTTAAACATAATGAATAGTCATAATTTGACTATTCTAAAGGAATTTATGATTACATAAGTTTGATATAAAGTTCTTATCTGAAGTTATCTCCAATTTATAAATGCCAAGCTGGACCCCAAATTATCATAATTTGGGAAGGAATGTCTGGGGTAGATATTTTTCATGACAAGACTCCATGGGGTAGTTATCATGAGAGACCTTTTTAGGGTCGTAAGGCTACCAACACATTGTTTAGGCCTTTTCACTATGGAACTAATGTGTTAATACATTTTTATGTGAATGATCCTACATTATTTAACTGAATGGATAATATCCCACCATCCTCTTTTAGTTTTCATGTGTATCTCATAAAGGTTTGATAATATCCTATTGAAGAATTCGTACTTCTAGATGAATTACTCTAAGTGAATCCTCTTAATGGATGCATACTAATATTGATTCAATACCTAATGGTCATCCTATATTTAATCATGAAAAATTATTTCTTGAGATAAATTCTAATCCTATTAATCCAAATCCCTCTTTGGCTATGATCACTAGACCCACTTCACTTGTACCAAATAAACTCTTTTATTCTAACAAGAGATGTGTTGGAAATCCTATGAATCAAACCATGCTGACATGTGTCCTTAAGAATTCAAAATGTGAAATTGATGATGACTATGGAGGAAATAATTTAGTTTAACTACCTACTACATCAATGAAATACACATAATATTATATAGATAAGGGAACCTCTCTCACTGATCTTATTTCTAGTAGTGACTTTGACTAAGTTGTTATGTGATACATTTATGTTGACTCAATTGTTCATTTTTTTGAGCAACTGGTTATATTGTTATTCTTGGATACTTGTCAGTTTTTAATTTTTTAAATAGATGCAATATTGATAGTACGTTGATTTTTATGACATGGTAGTTTTGAGATTTTTTTTATCAGTTTTAGTTTAGATAGTTAAATTAGTATGTTCATTCAATATTAGATGGTTTATATGGTTTACATTTGATCATATGATTTTCTATATAAATCATACTTTTATAGATTATAATGTTTATATGTTTAGATCATTTCACATTAACATTTATTTCTTATTTTTTTTAGATTGTTCTCAGGGTTAATGGGACCCCTGCCCATAAAAAACAAACTAGAAAATAGTATGTCTAGCTTAGGGATATAAATCCAAAAGGCATAAGACCCTAAAACCAAATTGACCAAAAAACCATAAGTATTATATTAATACTATGAGCAATTATAAAATATCATTGGTGTAAACACCAAACTTTAACATAACTATGTAGTTTAATTGCTAACCAAAAAACATGAAAAATAGATTATTCTAAAACTATCAACTGAGAATTATCTTAACTGATATGCAAAATTTCACTATCCAAGACATGTTTTTCTAGAGCCGTCAACTACACATGATGCTGAGCATGCTCTCTCCCTTGAAGGACACCTTTCCCTTTAATCAACCTCTTTCCTTCACTTTCCCCTTTACCCTACACAACACTAGACCTGGAAGATGATTTTGTAACCCAAGACCGCTACTTAATGAACCATTACATAACAAGGAACTTTCCATGATAAAATCCCTAGAGGAGAAACTTGATGGCTTCCACTCACTCAAGTGATTGCCTTGCTACCCTCTAATGATCCAACTTCAACATAGGATCTTGAAAACTCAAATTTTTTGGAAGGACCATCTTTTTATCCACCACCTCTTCCTCTTTATCTATGTAGAAGGAATCCAAACCTTCCAAAAAGTTGATAATTTTTGCAAACCTTTCTTCCAAGAGCCTAAAAATAGTAACTAGAATATAACCTAATCCATCCTTACCAATAAAAGGTAACTTTGAGAAAGGTACCAAATCTACCAAATCTATCTCAAACATAAGATTAAGCCTATACTCTAATTGGAATAAAAACTCAACCAAATATTTAACCATACCTTTGTCAAAAATTAATAAAAGAAGGTTAATGGCAAAAAGTGCAAGCAACTTCAAATTGACATGCTACTACTGACTATAACCGATCTCCTCCACTTTAACAATACAATCTAAAGCATCCACCATAACCACCAAGGGAAACCAAAAAATATGCTACATTTTTCAAGAGGAAATGACCCCTAAAAAGCCCATATCTCACTTGGGAAAGTTAACAAATACTATCAGCCAAATGAATGACTCTAACAAAGTTTATCCATTTCAACAGAGTATCTATGCCACATTCTTTCTTTGAGAAGGGATCTCTACAAAAACATGTAAACAAAAATGTATACCAATATTAATAATGCTTATGGGAGATAAATCCAACTAATATGCACCACCAAAATTATTAGATGATTCCCATTCCTTATAGTTAATACCATCATCATGGTGAGACATCCCTTCAATCAACATTTCATATATCATATTTGCTAATGATTATAGCTCAATATGAGTTATGTCATTAATATCAAGTCACCTTGATTTATAATTATCTATATAAAACCTTTTAACTTGATTAATCTTAGCATTGGTAATAAAATATGCAACCACATTCATTTCATGGAATCAATGCTCCCTTTTCAATTCCTAAAACAAATAAAGAATTTTATGGGATTTAGATTGAATATTATTAAGATTTTGGGTTTTAGATTGATGATTAGTGAGGAATAAAATTAGCACTAGAGAGTCTCCTTCAATAATTAGAGACTCAATGCCACATTCCATTTCTAATTCTAGTCCAACAACTAGAGATTGAGCTTTTTCTTTATTATTGGTACCATCCATGAGTTTATTTGAGGTAACCCTAATCAAAGATCAACTATAGTATTTTATCATGTACTCTACATCATAAGCCCTAGGATTACATCTACACACTCTATAAAAATTTAATTTAAACTAACCTAGAGGGGGAGGCTCCCACATTGCTTCATACCTTACTTCTCTAATTTTAGACTTGTTTACTATTGACCTATTAATGAGAGGCATCTTGAGAAATTTTTGTCTACCACTCATTCTAAGATCCCAAATGGAAATAAAAACATTTTTGTGACAAAATTGAGTTGAAATAACTTTTGAGATAGATATTTCAATCTGATGAAGAACCCCAGCTTATGAATTTTATTTTTTTTCAAAGATATACAGATTTATTTCCTTACAAATAGACTAATTGAGGATAGCCAGACTAACTCACCACAAAGTATATAGAGAGTGTTTAACATATCTTAGTGGCCAAGAATTGAAGTATTTTCCTAGAGAGGGAGGCCAAGAACAAAGCCCATTGAACTTGTTACAAAGCCATGACCAACACCACCTAGTAAAAGATTAGTTAAAAAATAAGTGATAAGTATATTCCTCCTCTTGATTACACATAGAACATCTTAAGGGACCCTCAAAACCCATTTTATGTAGCCTATTTATATTCAAAATCCTATTTTGAATGACCAACCAAGTTAATGCCCCAACTTTTTGGAGACCCTCCTTACCTAACACAACTTACTTGACTAAGAAAAAGACACTTTCATCAACTTAGCCATTTGATGACCAGGGTTAACTGAGTATCTACCAGATTTCACACCAACCTAATGGAGACTATCCTCTTTTCATTCATAAAAACTTTCCTAGAAGATAGATAGTCCAAAATAGCCCTACCTTAATCCTAGGAAATTAACAAATCCACCAAATGTTTCCACCTCCAACAAGATACACCTTATCAAGATTGAAGCTCAAGATACTCAATAAACTTATGACCGCATAACTCTTAGAGAGTTACACATGCCTCAAGGACCTTTAGGAGCTCCTCCAAAGGCTTAGGTCCATTCTAATAATCAAACTAGAAATCCACTTGTAGCCCATTATTGATAGTCCAAGACACATGATTAGAAATAATCAACTTACAAGATAGCAAGAAGTTACACATATGAACTCCCTTAGGTGGATTAACAATATAAATCATACTCTTAGAGTCATCTGACCAAAGATTTTTGGCTCTAAGAGGACTAATCCATAATTCTCTTGGTTGTTTGAACATTTTCCAAACTAATTTATCTCCCAAAGCTAAGTTATGAAAATAAATATTTTTAATACCAAAACTTCAATGTTTTTTGTTTAGAAACATGTTCCCATTTTATAAGAAGAATTTTATTATAGTTTGATGTGCTTGGCCGGAGAAATCCTTCAATATTTTATTAATTTTATTAACTACATTGCTGGGAGGATATAAGATAGAAAAATAATAAGTAGGAAGGGCACATAAAATTAATTGGATATAAATGATCTTGATTGCCAAAGTTAGTCATATCCCTTACCAAGAAGCTACTCAGGATTTTAAATTATTGATAAGACCATCCCACAAACTAGATTTACTAGCTCCTTAAAAGAGTGGAATACTTAGATATTTACTTGGAAGCTTCCCAACTTTGAAACCCAAAACTACTAAAATCTCTCTTTGCTCATCATCATTGCAATTGATGGATAAATTTTCTAATTTTCCATCCTTAACCTTTTGAATAAACACCTAATCATAGGTGTTGAATATATATTTGAACTCCTAGGCTTCTAAAATAGAGGTAAATCCAAAAAGGAAGGTATCATTAATAAATTGATAGTGAGATAGAATATAAAAATTGTCCACCACTTTGAGACCAGACACCCTATTGAAATATTTCACTTGAACCACCAACCTACCCAAAGCTTCTACCATTAAGATAAGATAAACAAAGATAAGGGGTCACCCTGAGTTAAGACCCTTTAAAATTCAAATAAACTGGCTAGCCTCCCATTGATTATAATTAAAAACATAAGACTAGTAATGAAACTAAAAATCCAATTACACCAATCTTTACAAAAGATGAACTTCTCAAGGACTTTGATGAGAAAGTGTTAATTGACCCTATCATAAGAATTTTTAATATCCAATTTTAGAAGCATTATTTTTTGGTAATTATGAGAGAGAGAAAGAATGATTTCATGAGCCACAACAATACCTTCTTAGATATTCCTTCTTGGCATAAAACCTGCCTGTTCCTAGAAGAGAAGGGAGTCTATAACTACATTCATCTAATTGGACAAAGATTTGGAAATGATTTTATAAACTAAATTTTAGAGTGAAATAGGATGGATATAACTAAAGCTCACTTGAGACTCCCCTTTAGGAAAAAGACAAATGAAAGTAACATTAAAATAAGGAGCCACTTTCCTATGATGGGAAGATTATTCAAACATATTCAAAACATATATGCCCACAATATCCTAAAAAGATTGACAAAAAGCTACTAGAAAACCATCAGGACCTAGAGATTTGTCTTTTTCCATTGAGAAAACAATCGACTAAATGTTTTCTAGCCTAAAAGGAGCCAATAATTGAGCATTCTACCTAGCCATAACCAATTTAGGAATAAACCCCCAATATAAATTTTGGGTATCCATATTTGAATGCTCTTCTTCGATGAGAAATTAGTGGAATAAAGAGACCACTTCAGCCCTAATCTCTTCTTGGGAAGACAATAACATATTATTACTAGATCTTATACTATAAATCTTTGTTGTTGATCTTTTAGATCTTATTGAACTATTAAAAAAGGAAAATTTTTCTCCCTAGCTTGCAACCAATGTTAGGATTGTGGAGCTAAAAGCTTCACTGATGCAGACATGGAGGAGGTTGCAGGAAAGTTGCAGAAGTGTCAGAAGTGTTTGGCGTTGGTCTGGCCAACCGGCGTCGACAGGGTAAGACAGGAAGGCAACCGACGTCGGTCATATATCGGCCGGCGTTGGCGACCCCCAGGCAGACAGGGACCGACGTCGGTCGCCTGTGTGGTTCGACTGCGAGTTAATTACGGGCAGTGGGTTGACGAACCAAGTGTTTGCATGATGAGTGCTAATTTTAGACTCATAGCTGCGGATCTAATTATTGTAATTAGATGTCTAATTATTGTTTGGATGAGATCTATATAATAGACTCATGGTTGTATTGGAAAAGTGTGCTAGGGAGTAAGAGAGCATAATTATAAGCTCCTTCTGTGTGTGAGGTAGAGCAATGGTGTGTTCCTCCTAGTGCCTCAGTACCAGGTGTGTTGGTGCTGGATTGGAGAGCCAGCTGGGTTCTTCAAGAGTGTAGGATCTTGGTCACAGTTGCATGGCCTATATAGGAGATCTACATGGTAAGTAAGATCGTTGATCTGTATATGTGTGTGCAAGGTCGAGGTTCACAGGTGAGCAGAACCGTTGTTTGATTTGCAGGTGTGCAAGGTCATATAGACAGCAACACAACAGGGAGCAGTATCAGGCAGGATCTACTTGGAGTACAGGTGTGTACTCGGATAGAGCGAGAGGAAGGCAAGGGAGTTCCTTCCATAAGTATGGTCTGTTGAATTGTAGGTTGTTGCAGATTCATGGGAGATCTACTTGAAGTACCTTGAGTACTTGTGGAGCACGTGGAGTGCTTGTGGAGTGCGTGGAGCACTTGTGTTGTGCGTGGAGCACGGGAGGTGAACACCAACTCTGAATTTGAACTCGTGAGAGGGAGAGCTTTGGGGAGGAGAATTACTGTTCACTTGAGGTGTGGGAAACCTCTGTAAGGTGGTGGAGAAGAAGTGGCATCTTCTTTATTGTATTCTTTTCTGTATAAAGTGTTAATACAATTTGTGTATTGTCTCTCATATGCTGTGTTATTCTGAATTCTAGTTACTTGGTGAATCTGGTTAATTTTGCATATTAAGTTGCTTGGTTTGGTAATCAAATTGTGTGCTTCTGGTTTATTCTCCCAACAAGTGGTATCAGAGCAAGGTTGTTGGCTCATAATACCAACAAGTGGTATCAGAGCAAGGTTGTTGGCTCATAGCTTGATACCAACAAGTGGTATCAGAGCTAAGGTTGGAGGAAGCAAGTTTTCAGGGCACTCTCAGGGGTTTCTGATCGAGTGGGAGTAGAGCAACAACAGATCAAAGTAAGCTAAGAATAGAGGAGTTGAAAAGCACAGATGGTCACTCACGGTCCACTTGGTAGCAGATCAGCATGAAGAAACTGAAGAAGCAGATGTTGCAGGTGTTATTGTATAGGATGTTCTTGGAGGTTTCTTGGATAAAGTTGAATCTTAGATAAAAGATTCGGTTGCCTCTTTCCATGCAGTTCCAGGTAGAGGAGCTGGTGAGCCTTGCCAAAGAATTGGCAAAGGGGAAGTGAAGCTGAAATTGCAGGCGGCCAACACACAGGTGTTGATGAAGGTATGCAGGTCCCAGGTTTGGAGATATGGCTAATTTCTTCAGAAAGATTGGGTGTTGAGAGATGCACAACAACTCTCACAGCGGATGCACTTGAATTAGCTGGTGGTAAGAAAATAGGTATCCTTTATCTACTTGTTTATATTACTGATTCTTCTTTTGTTGCGGAGACGTGGCTTCGTAGGCTTGGTCACATGAGCAGGAAGGAGATGCATGTTCTTAAGCGGAAGACAGATATATTTGACAGGCTTAAGAACTAGAAAGCCTTGGTGTTTATGGAGGAGATGGCGGACAGAACCCAGTGGATGTGGCTGGATACTTCTGAGTAGGGCAGTTTGGACATGGGTTTTGATTCAAAGAAGCTCGCGGGTAAAAATTCATCACTCACAGGCGAACACAGGTACCGATGTCGGTCAAGAGGAACCGGTGTCAAACAGACAGGTGCTGATGTCGGTCATGTGCAGACCGAAGCCAGCGATGTCGGGCAGGGTAAGACCAATGTCGGTTGGGACCGACGTCGGCAGTATTTAATACCGATGTCGGTTAGGAGAACCGACGTCGGTAGCAGGGACAAGCGCTGGCAGGTTGGTAGTTAGGTACAGACGCATGGAACTGACATCGGTCGGATGCAAACTGTGGAGTGACTGAGGTCGGTCACTGTAAACGGATTTTGGGTGGACAGCAAGCTGTCAAGGAGTCTCAAACACCCATACAGAGGACTGAAGGCGTAAGTAGGCCCTCAAATTCACTTTATAATGTTGCTGATTGTAGAGCAGGAAGGATCCAGGAAATAGGTGTGAGCTTGGCATGGATGAGGATGTGATTCCTTGGAGGAGAACCAGGTGTGTTTTGGTAGAGTTGCCAGCAGGTATAAAGCACAGAGACGAATGGATTCCTTAGTAGAAGAATAGAGAGAACGGATACGTGAGACGGAAGACCAGATATATGGTCTTGTGGAGCTGCAAGACAGTGGTACAGGTTTTTGACAGGTGGAGGATGAAGCATGGCTTCAGTCAGTGTCAGGGTAACTACTGTGGTTTGCCTTACCAGGGGGATGATGAGTCATGACATCGTTCTGTTGCTGTATGTGGATAATATGCTAGCTAGCAGGGGTGTACATACAGGGTTTTGCTGAGCTAAGGGTAAGATTAGTTCAGTGGCATGTCAGGAGGAGTTTGGAGCAGAGAATTCTTTGACATGGGAGGCATGGAGATCACAGGTTGATTTTGTCTCGAGTGGGAGCTGATGTGAATCAGGTGTTGGCGAGGTTCAGGATGCAGCCGGAGCACACTAAGGGCTGGATTACAGTGTCCGAAATCACATGAGGTCTGGTATAACCCGAGTATTCCCATGCAGTGGGAGCTGTCAGAGAGTTAGGAGCCAATTCGGGGAAGTGGGTTCTCATTTGAGAGGGACCGGCAGCAGGTGTTGCTATGCAGGGTCAGGACTTCACTACAGGTGTTGTAGGTTCGGATGTGGAGGGTACTCGGATGACAGGTGGTACACCACGGGATGTGTGGTGGGTTGTCTTCAGGTGGGAGCTTGAAGAGGGATACAAACCAAGAAATAGATTAGACGGAGTACAGGTACAGGTACAGTGCAGCTGTTTATCTCCAAGTGGGAGATTGTTAGGATTGTGGAGCTAAAAGCTTCACTGATGCAGACATGGAGGAGGTTGCAGGAAAGTTCAGAAGTGTCAGAAGTGTTTGGCATTGGTCTGGCCAACCGGCGTCGGCAGGGTAAGACAGGAAGGCAAACGTCGGTCATATATCGGCCGGCGTCGGCGACCCCCAGGCAGACAGGGACCGATGTCGGTCGCCTGTGTGGTTCGACTGCGAGTTAATTACGGGCAGTGGGTTGACGAACCAAGTGTTTGCATGATGAGTGCTAATTTTAGACTCATAGCTGCGGATCTAATTATTGTAAAGATGTCTAATTATTGTTTGGATGAGATCTATATAATAGACTCATGGTTGTATTGGAAAAGTGTGCTAGGGAGTAAGAGAGCATAATTATAAGCTCCTTCTGTGTGTGAGGTAGAGCAATGGTGCGTTCCTCCTAAGTACCAGGTGTGTTGGTGCTGGATTGGAGAGCCAGTTGGGTTCCATCTTGGTCACAGTTGCATGGCCTATATAGGAGATCTACATGGTAAGTAAGATCGTTGAAGGTGTATGTGTGTGCAAGGTCGAGGTTCACTGAGCAGAACCGTTGTTTGATTTTCAGGTGTGCAAGGTCATATAGACAGCAACACAACAGGGAGCAGTATCAGGCAGGATCTACTTGGAGTACAGGTGTGTACTCGGATAGAGCGAGAGGAAGGCAAGGGAGTTCCTTCCATAAGTATGGTCTGTTGAATTGCAGGTTGTTGTAGATTCATGGGAGATCTACTTGAAGTACCTTGAGTACTTGTGGAGCACGTGGAGTGCGTGGAGCACTTGTGTTGTGCGTGGAGCACGGGAGGTGAACACCAACTCTGTATTTGAGTTGGGTGTTGGGACCTGTGAGAGGGAGAGCTTTGGGGAGGAGAATTACTATTCACTTGAGGTGTGGGAAACCTCTAGGTGGTGGAGAAGAAGTGGCATCTTCTTTATTGTATTCTTTTCTGTATAAAGTGTTAATACAATTTGTGTATTGTCTCTCATATGCTGTGTTATTCTGAATTCTAGTTACTTGGTGAATCTGGTTAATTTCCGCATATTAAGTTGCTTGGTTTGGTAATCAAATTGTGTGCTTCCGGTTTATTCTCCCAACAACCAATTCACTCTATATTTTTGTTTCCAGTGAATTTATTCATGAATAAGGATCTACTCATACTCCTATATAATCTTTTTTTTTACAAAAGTAAGAAACCACACCCAAACCCCTTTTCCTGACAATATCATTCAACAATAGAAGACCTACTTCGATCCTCACCTTTCTTCAAAGATATTTTTGAAAAATTCATTATTCCACTTCTTAATACAACCTTTGATAAATTGAATTTTCTTAGAAATTTTATACATAAGATAAATAGAGGAGGGGGGACAAGATTGCCACCAATTATTCATGAGATGAAATATTGAAGGTTTACACAACCACTTTAGCTCAAACTTGAATGAACAAAAATCTAGGGACAATCCCTGAGTATATCGAGAATAATAAAAAAATGATCTGAACCAAAAGTCCCAAACACTAAGATCTCCACCACACTATCACTGAGAAACCAATTTAGATTGATTAAAAACCCATCTAATCTCTCTATAATATTATTTGGGCCCATTCTTCTTTTATTCTAAGTAAATAGGCCTAATTTAGGAAACACATCCACTAGATCATTTTTCTACACAAAATTACTGAAATCCAACTAAGAAGGATTTTGAACCATCACCCCTCCTAATTTATCTTGAGGTTGAAGAATGGCATTTAAATCACCACCAAAGAGGATCTTTTCCTCATGAAACCTCAAAATTGAGTCAATTAAAACCACCAAAGATGCCTCTTCTGACCAAAATCATTAGGGCCATAAACATTAAAGAATAAAAAAATTAAATCCAATTTAAAATTAAAGAATCTACACAGTTTCCACCAAGGACCCAAATCAACCGACACAAAATTAGTCTTTGAAGGGGACTAAAAAATATCAAGACCTCTATAAGCTTTAATAGCTTCTATAAAAAGACAATTCCATCTATCCCATCTTAATTTCAATAAAAAATATACTTCCTGTAAATTCAACTTAGTTTCTTGAAGAAGAACAATGTTAGGGTTTTCAACCAAAAGGAGATGTTTCACTACACCCATCTCTTATTAGAGGTGTTTAAGCCCATAACATTCAAATAAAGGAGCTTCATTAACCCAAAAGGGTGAATTCCACCTCCTACTTTATAGACTCCAAATAATGTAATAAAGTACCTTGTTCGTCTTCTAAAATCTCCCCTTTCATCTTGTTTTTGATTGATTTCTTTCCCCTTCATTTTTTGGACCCCATTTTGAATGAGTTAAGGAGCACTAAACTTGAGAAATGGAAATCACTTCCCATGAATACAATTATTATTCTAAATCAAATTCCTCCTCTTCATTTGACATAGATATCTCTACTTTTTTTAATCCCAAAATTGGCTCAACCAACCTTTTTTTTTATAGAACACAAGCTTGATCTGACATATCTTGGTTAGACTATAAAAAATATTTGATCAATTTTGATTCATTTTTATAAATTCACAACCTTGAATTAAAGAATTCAGAGATAAAACACTACCATTACCAAGTTTCTCAAGTAAATCCTAGGTCTTTCTAATATTCTTATTGATGTCATTCTTAAGAAGCTAATTAGAATAATCAAGAGAGAACATAATCACTTTGAAATTCCATACCAAAATTTTAGAAGGATCCACTTTAGGGCCTTTTTCCACCTCTACCTAGGAAGATTCTTTTTTCCATTACTTCTTTGATCTTTTTTTAACACACCAATTTTTTGCTGCCATATTGACTAAATGGCCAAATAGGCATCAGGTGGAGCTATTTTTTTAAGGAATAAGATTTTTCGGTGTGATCAGGATGATGACATAAAAAGAAACAAAAAGGTTTTTTTTTGATATCCACTCACTAAATCTAGATCCTATCATAATATTTTATCAAAATTTTCTCTAGAATATCCTTGTCTAAATCTAGAAAACCCTAAATTTGGCATATGAAACTAGAACTCCTTTTGAAATAGGGTCAACTTTAATGAAAGAGCCTAGCAAATTTCCTAGAGATTTTAGACAATCTGATCCCTAGTATTCAATGTGAAGACCATAAAAATGAATCCAAACTATAAATACACCTTATTTTATGACAAAGGGGTCAAAATTAGGGTTTCATTTTTGAATCCATAAGACTGATCCCCTTAAATACCAAAAGGGGTTAAATAAGACCAGATCATGAGCTATGTTTGAGTGAAGATAGAAACAAATAAACCTTTTGTAAGAAAACATGTCTTCACCTCCTTTCCCCAATTATAATAAACCCATTTTTACACTTTCCCCAAATCTGACCATTTATTAACACACTTAAAAATTAGAGAATTTTCAGAGAGTTTTTATAGATTATTGGAAAAAGGCTCTGAATTCTATTCTAATTTCACCAATTTCCCAATATGCACTCCATCAATAGAAAACACCTCAGGCTAATCCTTTAAATGCTAAGGAAGGACTAACAAGTCATCTACTAGGCCATTAATGTTGCCTCTAATTGGAAGGGCATTTACTCCCACTACCACTTACTTGCCTACTGTCAAAGATTCTTTTTCAAGGGAAAGATTTAGACTAACTCCAACCTTGTTACCTATATCTTGATCCTCTACTAGCTTTCTAGAACCAAAATCAAATCCCAACACCTCTTTATTTTCTTGGATTTCATCTTCCACATGTCATGTCAGACCTTTCCTACCTCTAAAGCCACCCTCAATCTCTAGGGTTTTTCCATTTTTTCCTCTATTACCCTACTCAAGACCATGCATCGAATCCCTTACTCAGACCATAACACCTCTACTATATCATATTTTATTATTACACATTTTTTCTTTTAAAAGTTGGGCAACATGATTTTTTAAATAGACCCAAAACCATAGGCATTTTTTTAACCATCACATTTATTTCTTATTAATTATATATTTAGTTGGATAAATTTCTAAGTGATGTTTAAACAAGTCAAAGGACCCCACCCATTAAAGAGTATAATTTGGTTTATATTATTTAATTTAATCTCATGGAATTAATTTTAAGATTATAATTTAAATTTAAGCTATAAAATTTATAACTTATAATGTAAATTAATTATAAAGTAATTGACTTTATAAAGTTTATTAATTCTATAAATATAACTAACAAAAGTTACTTATAACTTTAACCATAACTATATCAATGGAGAATTAATTTATAATGAGATTGAAGACACATAATAAAGGGATAAACACACATGTATTATGTGCTCCAAATTTTCAAAAATTTCCATCTCTCTCTTATTTTGTGTAAATAATATCTAAGATCAAATAATCATTTACAGATAGACCAAATAATGCTTTCTATGATAGTGAAGTAATCAACTTAAATAATGTAGGTATATCTATGTTTCTTAATTTATTCATAATTGATTATTTGAATATTATCAAGTATTAGTGTCATTAATTATTGAATATATGCGTTCATTCACAGAATTTCATGTACTCTACATGAATATTGATGAATAACTAACATTTTGGGATAAATTGTTAATCTATCGATTGCATATTAATTTTCATTTGAGGATTATGTATGTAATCAAACTTATTCTATTTATTTATCAATAAATTCAATCTTTGAATCTCATACGATGATTATTTTTCAAATTGTCACACTTATTTTATTATTTGTTTAGTTTAGGTTTATGGTTTATTCTTAGATAGAGTTATTTCATGTTCTTTGTTCAGTTTAGTGTTCTTTTTTAAATCTATTTCCTATTTAAATTAGTTTTCTATAATAATCATTTATTTTTAAAGATAATTACCAAGGTTTCAATTGGTCCCCTTCCTAATTTATATATTTATAAAGTATACAAAAAAATAGTCAACTCAAAGATTTATAAAATACTTATCTGACATCCTGACTATAACTAAGGCAAATCAAACAAGCTGGCAAGCTACACAAAAATATACTACAAAAATTAATTACCATTTAGGTGGCAAAGGAAAAAAATATATCCATCTATAAATAAAACCCAAAAACCAACAATAATCAAGTATCACCTTCCTTTACAACCTCTGTTGCCTCTACATCAAGGGATTCATTATCCTTTGAATAATCCTTGCCAAATAGACCCCTATGTATCACCCCTTAGAGCATAAATTTTATGCCACCAAAATAAGATTTAATGTGATTACTATATAGCCTCCCCTATATCACCAAGGTCACCACCCATCATGGAATCCTAACCAACCAAGGAGAAGCTACTCCCTTGCCATGAACCACTAGCTTAACAATAAGATTAACATCCTCTACCCACTCCCTATTGTGCTTGATGCTCTTCCATACCTCTAACTCATAAATTGGACTCTTGATCAAAGCCAAGGGAGGTAATAATAAAATATACCCTTTTTAAAAAGTAGATCAAAAACCTTATTCTAAATTTCTTACATGAAACCTATGTGAGCAATAAACCTTGATTCTATAATTTTAAAGATAGATAATTAGACCAACCCAAATCCATCAAAACCAAAAAATGGCATTTTTAGGAAAGGGATCAGAGTATACTAAGATGATATATTCCAATAATCCTTGATGATGTTATGGATCCATGAAGTACTCAACCACTTTAAGCATCACTTCTTTATCAGGCAAAAGAACTAGAACATTATTTTCAAACATTATTAGAATCACTAAATTTTCCTTATTGTGAGGGATATTATAGAGATAATCTTCCCCAAAAATGCATAAAATCACCTACAATATATCCTACATTGGGGCCCAAAATATATTATTTATTCTTTCCCTAGACATACCCCATTTTAAATAAATCTCCCTAATCAAGCTACTGCCTACAACCACCTAGACCTCTAAATCTAGAGTAATGTTGTGATCCATCCTGATTATTCACTAGACAAGATAAGAACTCACACACACTATATAATCCAAGGAAAATACACATTTAAAGATACTTTCCAAGATATCACCATGAAATAACTTAATAAATAAATCTTGATGCCAACTCAAAACACTCAAACAAAGCCATGATTATAGATCACCCCTTCCCACAAGATAATGGGTTAGTATTAAACCAATTAAAACCATATGAGATAAATTTAAGGAAAACAATGATTAAATACCAAAGTTTATGGATTAGATTTTGATAATATCCTCCCATAATTATCATTCATTATCTATTATTATTTCCTCCCTTTGGTATATACCACAATTTGCTAAAAAATCTACAACTGTATTAGCTTCCTAAAAATAATGTTTGTGATCCCATAATAAAAGACTATCCAAGTACTCATAGGTATTAAAAAATATTCTCTAATTTCCAAGAGGTTATAAAATTATTTTTTAGAGTGGAAATCAAGATTTGGGAATCTTCTTCTATTTTAAACTTCTTAATATTGCATTATAAAGCCATCTCAAGCCCTATTATAAGAGCATGTGCTTTAGCTTCATTATTCATGCCATCCGAGATCTTCCTAGACATAACCCTAATGAAAAATCCACTATAATACATTATTATACATCTTGGTCTAGAAGCACCGAGATTACCTCTTGAAGCTCCATCAAAATTCATTTTAAACCACCTCAGAGGAGGGGGGAACTCATAAACATGATCCTTTTTTTTTACTTTTACTTGTATTTACTATTATCCCATTAACAAGTGATAATAATCATTTATTACTTCCATATTCCTTTTCTATTTTTTGGTTTTAGTTACTATTAATTAGTTTATTTTAATTATATTTATTTTATTTGATTAATTAATGCTTAAATCATTTGTTAATTGCTTTCTAGATCATCTTGATTAGATCTTAAGTAGTCTTAGGTTTATTATTGATGCTTTAGTAGTTGTTTTCATTTTATATCTTTATTGTTTAATTCATTTATGTTTAGTAAGCAGCTTTATAAAATATTCTATAGACATAGTTTATATTTTACTTAAGTGTTCCTAGACTAGTTTTAGATAGTTTCCTATCCTTAATTTATTAGTTATTGGTCATGTTACTTATTATTTTTGTTTATATATCTGGTTTCCATTTTTCATTTATTTTATTTATCTTTAGGTTTTATGTGTTACTTTTATTTCAGTTTGTTTTAGTTTTTATGGTATTTAATTTGATAAGAAAGATACACATTACTAATGGATCAGAGATATTTCTTTTAAAAGATTATCTCTTTGATAGGTTTTACTCTGTTGGATATGTTAGATTATATCTGTTAGATCTAATTCTAATTTTACATTGAAATAAATATTTGATTTATAAAATATTATGACAATTCATTTTGAATTTTACTAAATTATTCCCAAATAATATTTAAAACCCCCTTTACACATCTCAAGATCAATATTTGATCCATCTATTCCCTACGATTAAACTGTTCTGATTCCATCTTAACCTTTACAATAGGTGAAAGGGTTGATTCATTGACATGACATTTTTCTCTATCAACAAATTTTATGACTCCATTGGGGCATTTTTTTAGAAATCATATCTTTATTTTCATATTTATTCTTTCTTTCTTTAAGTTCTTTTTGCCCATGACCATTAATGGTCCCCTTCCTATCATCCAACGTAAAGTTGATATTGTTGAGGATTTATAGATAATAAATATAAATTACATATCAACTCAATCTTATATACTTGGCAGGTACTTCTCATGGCTGTACCCTTCAGTTCCTAAACCTTCTCATTACTAAAAAGGCTTTCATTTTATATCTATTTATGCTTATTGCTTATCTCTTAGTCTAACCCTATATTATTATAATGACCATGCTTTCTATGTTGTTCAAAATTCTATAAAATTGATTATTATCATCTACAAGTTTTGGACCTATACCTATTTTATATCTTCTCAAACATTTACATCCCAACCATACGTCTATGTTGATGTCAGTATTTTGTGCCAAACTAAGTGTCTAGTGTTGTAAAGTCATCTAATTTTCAAATGAAATGTATTCCTATGGTCATCCTAATTGCTTTAGTGCGAGATATTTTTAAAAAGTATTGGTATGTGTGTGTGTGTGTGTGTGTGTAATATCAATCCTCATTCATTCATCACATAAAAAATCTTTAGCAACTCACAATGCAACTTACCAAAAACACTCAATCAAGCATTCAAGTGAGCAAAGATTCCCTATTATTTCCTATCTCAATATTAGTCATAGGGATAACCCATATAATGGATTGAAGTACTAAATAAGAGTCCCATGATCCATATTTTAAAAAAATACAAGATAAGTCACTCTATGTACTAGCTTATCATAAATTTCATCCTTATGCATGAATAAACCAACACATAGTGGAGAACTATATAAGTTTGAGACCCTCTTTGATTTATTGGCTATGCAGGCAATGCCCATTAATAAAGGGATCCTTGGGTTAGCTTGAAACCATGTGCCCACTAACCCATTTTTTCCATAGTCACTTTAAGAGTGAGGAAGTTAGGGTTTCATCATTTGACAAAAAGAGACATCTTGCATGAAATATTTGAAGACACCAACAAACAAGCAAAAAAAACCTATAAAAGTGCAACTAGAAAATCTAGAAAAGAATCTATATTATGGGAAGGACACTAATTTCCACATGAGGAAATTAACATCAATGCAAGTTTTCAAATATTTTGAAATTCTTTGAGGAAGAAAATAATTAAAATTATGAATGCATGAATAAAGAGTTGGGTTATAAGTGTTATCAACCAAATTTTCACCCTTAGAAGGTAGTTAAAGCCTTCCAAATTTGGTATAACATGGAGACAATCTAAGGCTATGGGTGTCCTAATTTGGATTGAATATATATGTTAAAGTTATAGCTCTCCTTGATGTATCACTTAGACTCACAAACCACTCTACCAACTTGCTAGGAAAAGAGAGATAAATATATTCTAATAGAGGTAATGCACCAAATAGTTTGACTACTACCAACTAGTTACAAGTGCACATCAATCATGAGACTAACCTGACACAAACACTATTCCTAATCTACCTCTCCACATTAACACTTCATTGTGTACATAGTGAAATATGCTTGGGCTAGGAGGACTAGTCAAGAGGTCATGAAATGAAATAAATGAAAATATAACTCACTCAACCTTCACAACTCATTCAGACACTTCAAAAGAGTAACAAATAATATTTATAACTGAATATGAATGCTAAAAAATGACAACATGCCAATGAAGCCAAGTTAATCACTTATAAAGATCAACTAGTCATGCACACACATTGAAACTAGTCAAAGGATGAGGTAAAACAATATTTTATCATTGATCAAAGGCTTGAAAATGGGTAGGGATTCACCATACCTACTTGGAGGATCCATATATATCCTATCAAGGTTGCATATATAGAAAAATCATAGAGAAAAAGAGAGAAAGGTATAGGAAAGACAAGTTACAAGTGTCAAGAAGAGTTAATTTCAAGGAAAGAGGTATGAAACTATTTCAATAGGTCCTAAATACCACGTGTTACTCTTCTGAAGATGTTCTTCTTCTCCAAGTGGTGTGGGAGTTTTAAACCTTGTTTGACACCTTGTCTTGCTCTTAAAAACTACCCCTTCTCTTGGCTTATGAATGGAAAAGTGGCACTATTCAACATCAAATCATGTTGAGTCACCTTATGCCCTATTTATTTGACACATTACACTTGTTTACTTGTCTTCATAACTAATGCTACCATGATGATTATAACTCCTTAGGTGGCTTGAATCTTAATTTGTTCTACCATGCCTCACCTTGTTTGAGAGTGTCAAATCTTGAATTTTCCTTCATAATTGTAATTACTATCTATGAAATCCATTTTCATATCATATAAAACTTGAAAAATTCATTTAGATCCATCAAACACTCACTAAGATCTCATTTTTCACCTTGAACTCTCATTTGGCCTTAATTCTTTGTAGCCCTAAAAATGTGCAAACCTCCTTATGTAGAAGAATGTAAAGATTATATTAGGAAACTAAAGATATTTTTTAGGACCCAGTATCCCCTTACATATCCATGATAAATTTTAGGACCCAGATCTGAGTGGAAGTACACTTACTATCCCATTTTTCTCTCTAATTAGGTCTTCATTAGCCTTCTATAGGATGGATTACAAAGAGGATCAATTCAAACATTAGTCATTAAAACTCAAAAAAGAATGCATAATAATTGAAAATATAAGCCAACTTATTCATGTGGGGTTTGATAATGATAATAAAGGTCAATTTGAAAGAAAATAATACTAGTTACCTTCTCAAATAGATTCCACCACCCAAGAGAGGCTCCAAGCATGTTCTCCCCTTGATCTAGAGCTCTTGTCTTTATCAACAATGAATTTTTTACTACTCCATTACCTCAAGGAATCTATGCATAACCTAGACTCAATAGAGGAATCTATAAATTGGTCTATCAAATGAAGCTTATCCAAATGTAAATAACATAATAATCAAAACACAAATGACTTGTGAAGATATTTTGGCATTATAGGTTTACAATAAAATATCTTTAAAAATGAGGTTCTATGCCCTTCTATTTATATATTTTCAAAATGGTCTAAGATCAACCATTACCATCCATCTCAAGATTGAGATTTTTGTCCATAGATTAATCTAATATTTGGAATTAAATCCATAAATAGCCTCATAATGATTTGGGATGAAGGGGCATTACCTAGGCATGGGTGACCCATAATCAATATATTTAATGCATTTATGGCTTATGGATGCCACCCCATAGATGATGTCATTAGGTGAATTAGATATTCATAATTAATTTCCAATATTTAAATAATCAATAACCTCCATGGAAAATCCATTTAAGCTCTTGATTTGACTTAATTTGCCTTAAACAAGATTAATCAATTCTTGTGTAATTATTTAGAAATTGGGTCTCAATTAATCAAAATGGTCAAAAAGTCATATTAATGGGTCATAATTTGACTCAGGAAGAATTCTAAGGTGATGTTAGATAAATTTGAATGGTATTCCTATTTAGGATGTTACCAACACAAAATAATAAAGGTATGTGACATGTACTAGTGAATTAGAAGAAAAGAGTGTTCCAGATCAAAAAAAGGTGAAATTATTTGTTTTGACTCAAAATTAATTGATCAAAGTTAGGAATCACATAAAATTCATTAAACCATTTAGGGATACATTGGCCTAACCATGCATGTATAAACACTAATTCAGGTGTTAAACCTATTGTGCCTAATTTATGCATAGTCATCTAAATACCTATTCATCGAAGCTATGTTGACATTAAGACTTGAGCTTAGAGAATAAAGTGTTTGATATTGCAAAAAAAAATAGGCATCATAAGTATGAATAAGTCATAATTACATGAAATTCTAAATGCATGGAGCCAATTCAAATGTGAATACCTATAACTAAGGATAATGGTAAATAATGACCAAAACCAGAGTTACAACTATTGACATTTAAACAAAAAACCAAAGATAAAGAAAAAGAGAAACATAAATGAACCTAACTTAAAATCAAGATATGAACAATTAAGATTTAAGTAGGAATAAAAATGTTTAAAAATGAAAATAAAGGACATTTTAATAACATGAGATCAAAACTAGATTCATTTTGACCATCAAGATGTACTTGGAAAAAGAAAACAAAGAAGCAAGACCAAATAGGAAAAAAACCAAACAATACCAATCAACAATAAAATAAACAAAATGATTTTGGGTTTTAAATTTTTTTAAATGTTTTTGTAATTTTCAAAGTATCTCAACTTGATTGAGGATTAAGAGACACAAAATGGTCCAACTCATGATATGGCGAGAGCATGCCAACTAAAAATGCTCATACAACAGCTAAAGCGCAATAAAAAGGGGGACTGATTTGACCTCAAAATGAATCGAGCATAACCTACATAGTCCTATTAGGACCTTTATTCACATTAATTTTTCATATAAAAGGTGATGAAAAATTGAATAGGCCACAACAAGTTTTCAAATAAAGGTAAATGATAAAGAAAATGATGATAGTAATGACCAGATGATTTGATAACGCATGATGAAAAATCATTATACCTAATTTTCCCAAAGGTTGTTAAAATTAGGGGTATCAAATACAATAATGATTTACCCATAGGTAGTTATAATCAATGATACTAGATAAGATGATAGATGAAAGACAACCTACTAGATCAAATGCCACATTATTTCCATAGACTATCATTCAACATGACATTATAAAAACTATTGAAATTGGAACAAAATATCCTTATGAAAAGTGCAAGAAGAACCAAAGGAACCAAGATCAAAATGGGGTGAGCAAGATGACTAAAAATAAGCCTTGGTCAATAATAAAGACATGGTATAATATAAATTATTAGAAGATAATGGGATATAGTGGAAAAAAAGTTACCCCCAAGTGATGATTAGATTAACATGATCTCAAAAAAATGAGAGTGTAACAAAGGTGACCGAGTTAACCTCAATAGAAATTGAGCGTTGCTTACATAGTCATGAAGGACCTCAAGTCAATGTAGTTCAAACATCATAAAATAAATGGAACATAATGGTATAATATGCCTAAAATAAAATGGTCTATTGGGTTTCCCCTAAGAGAAAAGGCATGGTAATGAAAAATGGTTTTGTTGTTCCTATCAACATGGAAATATACATCCTAGTCAACATGTGAGACAACCAAAAATGATTAGTTATAAAAATTACTACCCAACACCATTTAAGAAGAGCTGCTCTATTAAGAATTTATTGAAAATTTATATCTTAATAATGTGTTCATGATCTACCTTGGTTTTTAACTCTGATTCCTTCAAACCTCAATACAAGATATATTTGTATCATCTAAAAAGGAAAGTGCTGCCAAGGATGGTAGATTATGTTAGGCATAAGATAAATGGGATAAGTGGATAATGAATGTGTGGATGATAATGGAATGTATATTGAATTGGAAACAAATGAATATCAAGACTTGCAGTCACATGTAATGTTGTTGATTCTAGATTTGACATAATTTTAGCTATGGTAGGGTTGATGACCTCTGAAGATTCTCTTGATAAAACCACCAGATTGTTCAGTTGTTTGATCTTAAGAGTAACTACCATCTGATTATGATGTAGATTGGAAGCTATATTGGTTTATTCATGAATAATGTCTTTAATAATTAGTGAATAAATTTTGTGTTCAATTATTGGTACCTCAAAGAGGTTTTCACCAATGAATTTATCTTGATTATCCCTTAGTGCCTCTAAGAAGGTTTCATGAAGAGATGTCAACATTTGAATTTGATTATCTTCTATCACCTTTAAAAAGGTTTCACTAAAAGATATTGTCTTTTTTAATTGATTATCCCATAGCACCTTTGAAAAAATTTCACTAAGAGAGTGTTCCTCTTCTACATAAATTTGGTCTTTCCCCCCTTGAGATTCTACAAATGGTATGTCTCCATGGATGTATTTCAACAAAGTGTGATTATATTGGTCGTAATCAATGTTTGTGGGACATGGAATGCCAATATAATGGCTATGTTGGATGGTGGTAATGGAATGATGAATGGTAGCACAATCATCATAGAAGATATTAGGACAACCTGTGTCGATGATGAAGTAATCATCCTCAAAAAATATAGAAGGATCACAAATATGTTCAAATTGATCCACAAGGAAATTTTAACCATTGTTGTAGTAACCAATAATCTATTCTATTTCTAAATCTAATTTGGATACAAGGGACTCTAAATCCAACATTGTAACTGATGTTAATTTTGTTTTTGATGTTAAATCTGATGTTCATTAAAAAATAGAACCTAACTCTAATGTTGTTTCTATATTGCTCTATTAAATGTTTGGTATCAAACAAGTAATGGCTATGATGGCATAATGGGATAAATAAAATGTGATTCATATAAGAAGGGTTCAACATAGACTAGTTCATCTAAGTGAATCCCATCAAAGAGAGGGAACCATTTTAGGGATGACTCAATAGAATATTATTTATTAAAAAGAGACTCATCAACGAGTGGAAAAATATCAAGAGACAACTCTATAGAGATTGGCTTGTCAAGGATATGAGGCTCTTCAAAAATAGGTAAGACATGAATATGCGATTCATCATAGATTGACTTATCACAAATGGGTGTTTCAATAATAAAATCATGGTTTTGGTTCATAATTGGTTAAAAAATATCAATTTTGAACACATTTTGGTCCTTGAAAGATGGCTCTTGAAGAGGTAATGGTTCTTATTTTGGCTCAAAGATTGGTATGGAATTTATAAAGAGTGGAACATTTGGTTTAGCAAGAATAATAGTTTATGATTCAATAATAAGATCTATAAAAATTAGACTATTGAAGAAGGGATCTATAAAATCAAGTTCATCAATTATAAGTTCTTCAAGAATAGGCTTAATAAATATAGGTGATGGGCCTAGAATGGTAATGACTAGACACTATGTAGTTTGGTTGTTTGCACAAACCAAAAGAGGAGGTCCTAAAATGGTAACCTTCATGCACTATGGAGATTGATCTCTCACATAAACTAAAGGATAATAGACTAAAATGGTAACCTTCGTACGTTGTGGAGATTGATCATTTGTACAAGCCGAAGGGGGATAACCTATAATGGCAACCTTTAAACATGGAGAAAAAATTGAAGGAAGATATCCTAAAATAGTAACCTTTAAGCATGATATAAAAATTGAAAGGGTAGGACAAGGATGATGCACACAAATTATCATGGATCATATTGATATTCAATAAATAAGCTCAAAGAGGGTGACATCCTCAAACAAGATAGAATACTCGCATTTGCCATAAAAGTAATCTACCTCATAACTAGGGCCATAAAAACCCCCACTAAAAGTATACCTTAGCATCATGTCTAAATTTTTTTTCTCTATTTTTTGAAAGATTTGGACTATGTTTTGAAAACATTTTAAACAAGGTATGGATTTTGATCTTTCTTCTAGACAAATGAATAAGGCACAAAAGAGACTATAAAAGGAGGGTGGCATCGAACCACACATAATTAGAATAATTATGTTCATGAATTTACTCAACCTTTGGTAAATTTAAATTTTTTTTGAATCATAAGAGGGTATGATAACTTGAAAATCCTAAAGTGGCACTATTACACTAAAATTTAGACTTTTGAGATACGTCAATACCATAAAAGCTAACTCAACTTTGATGAGTTAACTCAACTTTGATGAGTTACTACTATAAAAATAGAATAAATACCTATTATCATTTGGATTTTCAACCCTTGAGGAGATTAGTATATATCCTCATCAAAGTTTCATAATTTAAACATCTCACTTGTTGTGGGTAAATAATTTGGTGAGATGAACCCCAAGAAGGGCTAGTTCCCTTGATGCACTCTTTAAAACACTCTTTCACTTATCAAATTTGCATGAAAAGGGTTAAGAAGAAAAAATTATAAAGATAAAAGGTTATGAAACAATATTTAATTTCCTCTTATTGACTTAAATTATACTACTTAGATCAAAATAAAGCTTTATTCACACAAAAATCACAACACAAGACATATTGTTACATCAATGTTTCATATGCTAGGTTCAAGAGGTATTTTGATGTTTAGGAGGGTAATGAATGATTACTTGGGATAATACAGTCATGGATCACTTATAAAACATTTATACACTAAAATATAACACTAAAAAATACCTATAACAATTACTCTTGTGCACACTTGGTGAATAATCAAGGATAACATGCTAGAAAAGATCATCTTCTACTAGACAAGACCAATAAGATTGTAACAAAAATCAATTGTAAAACATTGAAGTAGTCATATTCAATTTTTTATTTCTTCAAGATTCATTCAAATACAAAATTTTCTATGGTTTCACCATTAACCAATGGAGGTTGCCCAAAAGAGCTAAAACAATCACTACTTATAACATTTGGGAGAGGGGAAAGACAAGGGTAGTCCAAAGGTCACTTAGACACCTATAAAGATAATAAAAGAGGTTAAATTTTCATGAAAAATATATGTAAAATTAACCATGAAATTTTATGAGATACAAGTGTCCATACAAGTCATGAAACTTATGAAAAGTGGCATGAAACTCTTTGTCTTGGCTCATAAAACTACCTTTATGATTTGGACATATTTGAATGTCCCAAAACTAACTAGGTATATGTCTAATTATTATAATTATAGGAAAGGATTTTAGACATGCCTCTACATACATTATTTTCATTTACTCATCTAATTTTTTTTGGAATTAAGCCATCATTGCCTAGAGTCTGAAAAACTCCTTTTTTAGTCACCCCTGACACTTAGACTCAAAATTGGCTTCAAGTTTACATGAAAATAATTGGGAGGGATTTTATGAAACCTTTAAATACTCTCCAGGTCCTTATAATTCTTAGTTACACATTAAAAAGTCTCACACTTTAATTTTTCACCCTTCTCACCATTGTGTTCACTATGCTAGTTTTGACTAGCTGAGATGAGAGCTATTATTTAAACACTTATAAGGTTTTTAAGAGAATTTTATGGACAAATTGGGTTATTAAGAGTCCATATATTCCTCCCAAACTTTATTTAATCTTTATACTCCTTTTATAACTTGTATAATGCATAAAACTATCAAAAAAATCCATTTTATACCATGTTTGTACAAGTAGGGTAGTAAAAAAATTGATGAGGAGGATCCATGAAGAGTCCTCTACAACCTCCAATCACTTTCATGGTCTTTTTATCTCAACTAGATAGCTCTCCAAGCTTGTTTTTTCCATCAGGTCTCTTCCAAGGGTTTAGTATGGTTTAAGGTAGTTTTCCTTATTAATATTTATTCATAAATATTTGAGATTGGAACTGCCAAAAAATTTCACAAATATTATTTTAAGATACCCTACTAACCCCTCCAAATTATTTTGGTATCCATGCATAATTTTAGAGGAGATATGAACACTTGAAATCACCCTATCAAGCTTATTTTTACAATGTTTGCATGTTTGGATAGTATTTGGGATAAAAATAGATTTCCTATAGGTTATTATAAATATAAAAATCTAAAAAAATGTATAAATTCATCTCATATACATTTTACAATCAACTATATATCTCACCAAGAGTTATAAGTGAAGTTGGACACCCAAATGCGTCTAGGTCCCTTGAAGGCCTAATGGGCTTAGAACACATCCTGATAGTTTTGGCTATATAGAATGATTTATCAAGGTTTGGATGTTGTATAATTATTTTTAATACTTAATTAAATATTTAAAATCCATCACATAAAATCCCAATCACTCCTTTTCATCTCTTTCTTTCATTCACCAACTAGGCCTAATAGGAGCTTGTCTAGTTGGACTACATACAAGGGTGTTTTGATAATTTTCAAAATTTTTGGATTAATATAGTGATTAATATAATATATTTACCATTAATACACCTCAAAATATTTTTACTGAGGTTCCAAAATCTTCCTATCAATCCCTTTTCACATTTTGACTTCATTAGCTTGTTTTGCCAAACCTTGATTTTTCTTGACTAGCTGACCTCTGAAACAAAATAGTGAGGTATATCCCTATTAAAAAGGAAAATTTAAGATTTTAAGATTTTTATTAGGTCATAATTAAAAATTTTAACAAATTATTTATCTGTATCCACTCATTTAGGCACATAACCAACTCAAAATGCCCAAAAAATGCCTCTAAAAAGGATTATTTCTTGCATTCTTTCCTTTCACCTATGAATGACCTCTATATGATAAATAAAAAATGATTAGGATTATTAAACATTTTATAAACCATAAATTTATTCCAAAAAATATTTATATTCACCCAAAAACACTCCAATCCTTTAGATTCTTCATTCTTACCCATTGAGCAACACGGGTTTCCTAGCTCACTGTATGGACTGCTACCTTTGGCCAATAGGAATAGTGGGTGATCATATTGAAGGAGGTATTGGAGTATATGAAAAAAATTAAATAATATATCATGAATTTCAATTTTATATCAAACCATATACTTATTCCTAAGCAATTTCACCTCCTTACCCTCAATTCTTGCTTAAGACTGCACCTTCAGCTATAGGTGCATACATAGCTTTAAGAGGTTTATGTAGGTTTGTTTCATCATGGAAAGAGTTAATTAAGGTAATAATAGTTATAAGTTAGTGTTAAAATTATATTTAATCACTTTAAATTCACTTATATCCTTTACATGGCCTTTGAATTCACTAAACTAAGTTATCCCTAACATGACTATGAACTCTACCTTTTTTACTCCTATAGGTATGCATTACCTATTTGTAACTTGGTCCTAATGTTTAGAGTCATTATTTTAATCCCATAAGGTTATGAAGTATATATATTTTTACTTTCAAGAAATTTTAATGTCCTAAAAAATCACTTAATCACCACTTGCCAGCCTACTATTTATTTGTTTTGTTGTAGGTACTCATTTTCCATTAGAGGGACACCTGTAGGTGTATATGGTGCTTGGAATACCATCATAAAAACCATATTGATGATATTTATGCCATTTTTTATTCCCTTTAATAAATATTATTATGCCAACATGAGAATGTCTTTTTTTTTTGGTCCTTAGGATATTAAAATTCACTCAAACCTCCACACCTGTAGATATGAATGCAAGATTTTAGTATTTTTAAGAGCATCTTTAGGACCCCAAACAACCACTTTCCACTTAATTTTTGACTCCCATATTTGGAATATATCTTCTCCATGTTATATAATATAATATTTAACTATTTATATGATTTAGAGTTATTTTAAAACATGTTATAAGATATTCCTAAAGTGCCCCTGGACCTCTGTTTCTTCATTTTAGGGATTTGATCCTAGAATTCAGTCCTTGTCTCTTCCAAGGTGTTTACCTTTTCCATTCTACCGTTAGAAACCTCAATAAGGTATATAATGATCAAATCTCATGTTATTATTTGAAAATTACTTTACTATGCTCCAAATTTCCCCATTTAAAGACCTTAAAAACTTTGAGGTACCACTTATATGTGGGCATTAACATAAACAAGCAGTGAGCATGGAATCTTAGGTAGTATGAGATATGAATAGGTTTATGATCATTCCCATGATTATAAAAAATATCTCAAAGAATTATTAAATATTAAAATATTGAAAAACCTACCAACTTTCACCTCTCAACATGACATTACCAATAAAGGCTCCTGTAGATGCATATGGGCTATATGCAAGTATTGGTTACATACATGAATAGTGTGTATTTATTTGACATTAAATGGAATCTAGATTTAGTAAAATAAATCAAAAGGAATTTATCAAAATTCAAAGACCTTATTTATCCCAACATTATTTTTCAACATGGTTATTTTCTATGAGGACACCTCTAGGTTACCATATCAAGGGTAGATTATATGGAAGTATTATATATGACTGTAACAACTTCTATAAGATATTTTGATATTCATAATTGATTTTTAAGACTCATAATACATGTTTAGAATCTATATACCCTTAATACACTTGTATACACACACTAGATAGGTTCCTCACACATGATCTAACATGGCAACAAGTGAAAAAGGCAAAGAGTTGAGTGTGTGGATGACAAGGCTGAAAGCTTGATCAAAACATGGTGTTTTGAAACTAAACATTAATTGAGGTGATAAATATGACATGGATACATTTAAAACACCATATCCTATACACATGAAATCCCCTATAGGGAGTTTAACCTTCTGCAAGTGGAAAACTTGACTGAGACTTCGCATGATGACACCTTCCAACATCATGAGACAAATTTCCCAAAAAAATATAATGAAACATGAAACTAAGAATTTATATCATCTAAAAATGTATACAACATATTTTAGAGTTAACATTTCCAACTGGTTCATATAGACTTGTCCAAAATGGATTAAAACCTATAGGGTGTAGGAAACAATAAGAAAAAAACATATTCAATTTGTAAACAATGATTCATGAAGAAATTTTTATCAATACTTACACTATTGACATTTAAATGAAGGTATTTTAGTGTAATATCACTTACCAAAAGCATTTTTCCTGAAACCTTTTGAGCTATCTGTACTAAGCACAAACCTACTTGTCACTTCTATATGTCTGGAAAGGCAAAGAACAAGTAAAATGGGTTTGGATTAAAATTGTAACTTATATAGAATGTAAATAATTTATATTAGTGTTATTAATATTAAAAATTCTTTCCATGATCTTCTCCCACATGTCACCTTCCCCCATGGGTCGTACAAGTGTCAAATAGTCCCTTTTTTAGTTCATTTCTTGAATTTCAGTTAGACAACCAACAATATTCTGATGCAACTAACATATGTAGTATTTAATATGACCTATTTGACATTGGGAAGGAAAATAAGACACATGGATACCTTGTTAACCATGCCACTTGCATTTATGACCCCTAAAATCGCACTAAATGACCCAAAATGTTATATAAACTTATTAGACCATGATTAAGGCTCAAATATATTATATAACATAATATTAACTATAATATAACATATTACAATGTATTTTACCCCTAAATATCTAAAAAACCAATTTTTTAACCTATAAGGGTCTAAATTTGACATAAAAGTTAAATTTGGTCAACAAAATAGTGACTCATAGGGGTAGTATGCTTATTCTGCTAAAGACTAGTATCCTTATAAATCCATGGGATAGGGAATTAATTAAATATTGAGGATAAATATAAATAAATTGCCTAAAAAATAGATAAAACAACTGCAACACACCAAGTAAACAAAAAACAAAGCAAGACACCAACAAGACTCACACATGTGCATAAGCACTTAGGCAGAACAAGAAAAAAAATAGCTATGTAGAAGGAGAGAGGATAACCTTAGTATAAATTCTTGAGATATATCCCATTTACTAGGATATGAAGCTCTTATCCATCCAACTTTGAAATTTGGAAGGTATTATGTTTCTTGCATTGAGTGATGACATAGGGGCCACTCCACAAAGCATCCAACTTTGTGTGTTTTCCAAGAATAGCCCTATATTTATCCCACTTTAGAAAAAATTTCCCCCTCTTTTAATATTTTTAGCATGGATTTCTTATCAAATAATCTCTTTATTTTATCTTGATGAGCCCTCATGGTTTTCATAGCTTGATCTCTTATTTCTTCAAGCCCCATCAACTCACATAATCTGACCTCCATGCTTTCATTTTTCATCAACTCCAGCTGGTAAGTGAGATCCAAGGTTGTTAAATCAAGTGAAATAGGTATTTCTTCTCTCCCATAAAAAAATTTATATGGCAATTTTCCAATGGTTCTTTTGGGGGTGATTCTATCAGCCTAGAGAGTTATTTTCAATTTAGAATGCCAAGTTCCTTAGTTTTCGTCCATTTTTCTCTTGATGATGCTAATTATATTCTTATTGGTGAACTTAGCTAGTCCATTCCCTTGTGGATAATAGTTGGAGGAAGTACTAATATAAATTCCATGTTTCAAATCTCACTCACTTATCTTCATTCCAAGGAAATCTAATGCATTATTTAAAATTATTGTTAAAAGAGCCTAAAACCTTCTCACTATGCCTTCATAGAAGTCTAAAACTAAAATTTCATTTTCTTCTTTGAGAGATATATCCTCCACCCTTCTTGTAAATTAATCTGTAGCAGTCAACACCCACTTGTGGCTAGCACTAGAAGGTGGGTTGATTAGGCTTATAAAATCTATACCCCATTGCATAAAAGGTTGGTTTAATTATATTGGATGAAGAGTTAAGGTTGAAATCTTTTACTTACCATCAAAGAGAGCACATTTTTTACATTTAATTATCCAATCATGAGTGTCTTTAAACAAACTAGGCCAAAAATATCCATCTCTCATAATCTTAGTAGTTGTGGTTCTTGGAACAAAGTGACCACCATCTGGTCCATCATGAAACTCAAGAAATATCTTCTCAACCTGATCTAATTCAACACATCTCAATAGTACACTTGAGAAATATTTACTAAATAACAATCCATAAAAAATTACAGAAGGAATAGATTGTAATCTAAAGTACTTTCTTTTGGCTCTATCTAGGCCTTGTGGACACTCACCAATTTGAATAAAATGGATCATTTCTTGTGTCCAACTCCTCATTTATGAAGATGAAACTTTCATAGGATCATCATGAAGGGCTAAAATAACTTCTTTTTATTTCCTCAAATCTGAAGCAAGGTGCTCACATGATCCCTTCCCTTTCACTAGCTTGGTTGTCTTGATTTCTACATCACACTCCATCACCTTTGTGATCCAACTATCCCTTTTTTCATTCAAATATCTACTCAAAAGGAAGTATTTGATACTAGGATGAGGTACCAATATATTAATCTTTTTTTTAAGTAACATGTACCTAAACTTTTTTAGACTTCTAATAACTTAAAGTAGTTGCTTCTCTACATAAGTATACCTTACCTCATAACCTTCCAATTCTTGACTTAAGAAGGCAATAGGCTACTCTAATTTTTATTCATTTTATTGAGTAAGCATGAAAGATATTACTTATTCATTTCCAAAAGTATATAATTTGAATTACTTTGAGAAAATAGGACTTACAAGAGTTGGAACCTGAGTAATATCTTGCTTCATCTCTTCAAAAATCTCCTTCCTTCTCTTTATCCAAGTAAACACTTCATCCTTGCTTAGCATAGAGGTTAGAGGATTGAATACATTATCAAAATCAAGAATAAACCTCCTTATGAAATTGATTTTTCAAAAGAAACTTTTCAAACCTTTCTTGTGTTTGGGTAATGTCAATGCCAAGATTTCACTCACCCTTTTAGGATCTATGGATAGGCCTTTCTTTGAGACAATATGTCCCAAGAGTTTGCTTTCATGGAAAAAAAACATACTTATTTGGGTTAAGAGAGATTATAAATTCTCTACATCTCTCAAAAATCTACCTAAGATGCTTCAAATTATCCTTTGTATCCTTAGAAAAAATTGTGATATCATCAAGATACACTAACAATATATCATTTATTAGACCTTGAAAATCCATATCCATTACACATTGAAATGTTACACCAGCATTAGACAAACCAAAAGGAATTTTACTATAAGCATATGTACCCAATTTAGTATTAAAGGTTATCTTATATTGGTCACTTTATTTTACCAAAATCTGATTATACCCTAAGTATGCATCAATGAGTGAGAACCTTTCACTACCTACCATAACTTACAAAATTTGCTCCATGGAAGGAAGAGGATAATGATCCTTCAAAGAAACTCTATTCAAGTCTCTAAAGTCAACACATAACCTTATTTCCTCATTATTATTCCTTACCAAGACTAAGTTTTCCAGCCAAGATGAATGCTTAATAGGAAAAATAATCTTAGACTCAATCAACTTTGTAAGATCCTTTCTCATGAGAGGCTCAATCTTAGGATTGATTGGCCTTTGCCTTTGATTGATAGGCTTAACATTATCATCTAGATATATGGTATGTTGAGCTAAGTTTGGATCAAATCCTTTTAAATCACTATATTCTCATTCAAAAACATCAAAAAATTCTTTTCATAATTCAATGAAAACATGTCTTTCTTCTCTAGTACATACCTTCCCAAGAGCACGCAACTTATACTTGAATATTTTTACTCTCTCATATTTTTATTTCTTAGTTGACATTCTTACCTTTTCCTTATTTAATTTTTAATTATCATTTAAGATACTCTTAATTATTATTAAGCCTTTAAGGAGCTTCTTTGTCTTCAATTGTACAATCTACCCTCCATATTGCTATCATAGTTTGGACTGATTATTTGAAGAAAAATTAACCTCCTCTTGTAGAAAAAGAGATATTTTTTGGTCATTACCAAAAACTTTACAATTAGTGACATTATCAGGTATATAAGGACTTAGAATCACTTTGAGATGAGGCTAGTTCTTATCTTCTCTTATCCACTTTGGAACATCAAACTGAGCTTTAATTGATGCCAACCTATCAGCATGTTTGTTGTCTTCTCTTGGGATAGATTAGATGTTGAAGGCTTTTAAATATTACACAATATCACACATTATATGCTTATAGGACTTAATCAAAGATTTCTTAGTCAAAATCTGACATCTCACTTGATTCACAACCAACTCACTATCACCTTAAAATTGTAACTCTTTCACACCTCTCTTTCTAGCCCACTCAAGGCCATAAATGAGGGCCTCATATTATACCAAATTACAATTAAAAGTGATGTGAAATATGAAATTAGAGTAGTATCTTTCCTTGGATGGAGAAACTAACATTGCTCCACTACTTACTCTAACCTTACTTCTAGATCCATCAAAGAATAGCTGTCATAAACCATCCATGTTTTCATTTGGATTCATCAAATTTGGCATGAAATATTCCTCCTAATGGAGGAAATACACTCTAATACCATCTTACTCTATGAATTTTTAAGGATCATGCTCATAATTCTCAACTCCCCATTCATCTAGGTATAAATTAGAAACTCCTCCAAGAGAAGAAGTTAGAGATTGGTTCATGTGAATCTATTCCTCATCTAGAATGACATAATTATCATTTAAAACTTTTAGGTATTTAGGGATTTAAATAATTGTGATTGATATGATCTGATTCAATATTCACCTTGATGCCATACTTTGTCCTAAAAACCATATATGACCAATTAGCTACCAAGTATCCACCTATCTTGGCTATAAACCCTCTTGACAAATAAAGAGTAAAGTATGGAGGTAAATCTATAACATCCACATCATGAGGGATGGAAAAATTAGGACACTCATGTAAAATCAAATTCAAATCCTTGACCACTCCCAAGGTCTTTGTTTGTGACCCATCTAATTATATAACTCCTTTAGCTATTAGTTCATATTTGAGGCCTAGTTTATCTTCTATTGACTTGTGCATAACATAAGTATTGGCCCCACTATCTATGATATAATTATGAAATAATCAATCACCAATGATAAAGGATAGGTAAAATTTAGGAGTCTTATCAATTTTATTCACTTGCCCATCAATGGGCTGAGTTCCATTCACCAACACAACAATTTCAGTCCATGTTGATCTAACTTATTTACCTAGTCCAAGCAATTCCTTTTAGAGCATATTATTTTATCCTAATAATGTTAATGAATCCAAAAATGAAATATTCATGTGTTATTTCTTCATCTGATCTACAACATTTATAGAATGGTTGTTCATCTTGGAAGGCTCTATGGAAGCACTAGTACCTTGTGTTGTAGCATGTGAAGATGGATGTGTAGGAGGTGGCCTTGAATTCTATAATTTCTAATTCTCATGCACCTTAGGAGCTGATTTAGACCCAACCACCATTGGAGATGATGTAGGATTCAACAAAGGTCCTTCATTTACCCCTTATGCCTCTTCAACAACCCTCTTCTTAGATCTAGTGTTAGAAGATACACTAGCATTCACATTATTTGAGCTTCCCACATAATTTATGGCACAAAATTCTCCCTCTAAATGATTCATAAGGGTATAATCATATTGTTTTTGTCCATTGGCTACCACACTTTGCAATGGCACCTCAAAATTAGTAACTTAAGAAACTTGAATACCTTGCATTGTCATGGCTTGATTAGGCATTTCATTGGCATATACAACTTGGCCTTAATTTTGGTCATAGGAAGGATAACATGGTTGTTCATGAACAAAGTTGTTTTGAGTGGGAATAAGAGCTTTATAAGATGATGTGGAATTAGTATTTTAACTTTGGTAAGGTATTTATTGGGTGATTTGACCTTGTCCTTGAGCATTACCTTGAAAAGGAGGCCTACATACTTATCCAAATTGATTATAGGGCTGATAAGGTCTATAATTTTGAGATTCTTATCTTTTAAGAGTAACCAATTATTTGGTAAAACTTTGAATCAAAATCTTGACTTCATGGATCTCATTGGTAGGGGAAAATTTAGACTTTTATTGACTATTAGGCAAAGTATCCAAGGTAGGTAATGCAAGTTGATTAAGAGGTTGTAAATCAAGGAATGACATTGGTGGTCTAGGATCAATCTTCCATTCTTGAACAAGACAATTCTCAAAATTAATGGCTATCTCATAAGTAGTAGGAAGTGTATTTATACCCATGTATTGGATCATCATGGCTACATCAATATTCAATGCTTTTAGTTAGTATGAAGGAATAATTTGTAGTAGGTCTCACAAGGGCTAGGATATTATCCTATGTTTTATGAAATCTAGAGTTAAAATCTTGCATGAACTCTTATGGAGCCCTCTTGATAGTGGTCAATTTCTCATCTAGTGATAGATGATCACTCCTCTCTTCAAACCTCTTAGATAATATATCTCCTAGTTCATCCCATGAATCAATTGAATTATGAGGTAAAGTTTCATACCAATCTAAAGATTTTCCTTTGAAAGACAATGCCATTAACCTAATGCATACATTCTCTTAAGTGATATTATGGATATTGTAGAAGTTTTCTATGTTTTTTATGTGTTTAATGGGATTATTAGGACCTTATACATTAAAGTATAGAACACTCTTAAGGGTTACTCTAGGAATTTGGTCATATTGGGAAAGATTCAAAGGAAATGATTTGTGGAAGGCTATAAAAGGTTGCCTCTTAGCCATGTTATAATTTATAATATGGGTATTAGGGGTTAAACTAAGAAATAACTTGGAATTTCTAAACCCTAACTCCTTTTAATAAGGATGAGTATTCACAAATTTGAATCTTTTGATAGAATACAAAGGCAATTGCACAAACTCAAAGGGTATACATTTAGAATCAAACCTAGTGGTCACCTTTGGCATGGAAATTAAGGACTGATTAGCAATAAAAGAGTTGAAAACTTAGTAGATTTTCTAGGTATTGAATGTAGATGTTGTTATAGCTACAAATATGCTAAGACCAACACCACTCTTGGACAATCTTCTAGGACTTAGAGTCCTATCAAGTATGCCAAAAAATATTGCCACTTAGATTTTTAACCCTTGAGGAGATTCCTAGATCTCCTCATCCAAGTGTCACAATTGAAACATCTCACTTTTTGTGGTTGAACAATTTAGTGATATGAATCGCTAAAAGGGCTAGTGCCCTTGATGCACTCTTTGAGACACTTTTTTACTTATCAAATTTGCATGAAAAAGGTTAAGAATATAAAATTAGATATATAAAAGGTGATGCACAAATATTTAATTTCCTCCCATTTAATTAAATTATACTACTTAGATTAAAAAATATCTTTCTTCACATAAAACTCACAACAAAAGATAGATTGTTACATCAATGTTTCATATGCTAGGTTCAAGAGGTCTTTTGATGTTTAAAAGGGAAATAAATGATTCCTTAGGATAATATATTCATGGAACACTTTTAAAACACTTATACACTAAAATATAACACTAAACAAGACTTGTAACAATTACTCTTTGGCACACTTCGTGAACAATCATGGATAACATTCTAGAAAAGATCATCTTCTACTAGACAAGACCAATAAGATTGCAACAAAACTCAATTATACAGAATGTAAGTAGGAAAATTAACTTGTTTATTTTTTTAAGAGTCATTCAAATACAAAATTTTCTAGGGTTTCACCATTAACCAATGAAGGCTACCAAAAAGAGCCAAAATAGTCACTAATTATAGCATTTGGGAGAGGGGAAAGACAAGATAAGTCCAAGCTCACTTTGAAACCTATAAATATTAGAAAAGAGGTTAAATTTGCATTATAAATAGATTTTAAATGAACCATTCAATGTTATGAATTCCAATTTTCCATACAAGTCATGAAACTTTCGAAAAGTGGCATGAAATTCCTTATATTGGCTCAGAAAACTGCCTTCATGATTTAGACTTGTTTGAAAATCCTAAAACTAACTATGGATAAGTATTATGATTTGAATTAGATGTAAGGATTTAATGAATACATATCCATGAATTTTTTGTAGTCTACCCATATGAAATCTCTTGGAAGTAAGCCATCACTGCCTGTAGTCTAAAAAACTCCTTTTTCAGTCACCCCTCACACTTGGCCTCAAAATTGGATTTATTTTTCCATGAAAATACATGGGAGAATATTTATGATACTTTTAAATACTATAAATGTCCTTATATTGATTATTTATAGCTTAAAAAGTCTCACACTTGAAGTTTTCACCCTTCTCACCATTATGTTTTCTATGCTAGTTTTGATTGGCTGAGATAAGAGTTATTGTTTGAATAATTAAAAGTTTTTTCAAACCATTATATGTAAATAGTGAGTTATTAAAATTCCATATATTCTTCCCAAACTTTATTTCATCTTTAGAATCCTTCTATAACTTGCATAATGCATAAAACTATTAAAAAAACCATTTTGTACCATGTTCGTATAGGTAGGGTAGTAAAAACATTGATGAGAAGGATCCTTAAAGAGTCCTCCAAAACTTCAAATCACTTTCATTGTAATTTTACCACAAATGGATAACTCTCCAAGATTTTTTTCTTCATCGGGTCTCTTCCAAGTGTTTAATAGGGTTTAGGTAGTTTTCCTACTTAAGATTTATTCATAAAGATATGATTTTATAAATACCAAAAAATTTAAAAAATATTATTTTAAGATACACTATTAACCCCTAAAAACTCCTTTGGTATCCATGCATAGTTTTAGAGGAGATATGAGCACTTGAAATCACCCTATCGAGCTTGTTTTTACAATTCCTACATGTTTGGATAGTATCTAGGATAAAATTAGCTTTCCAATAGTTTAATATACATATAAAAATATTATACACATATAAATACATCTCATATACATTTTAAAATAAACTAGATGGCTCATCAAGAGTTAGAAGTGAAGTTGGACCCTCAAATGGCTCTGGGTCCCTTCAAGGCGTAATGGGTTTAGCATGCACCCTAATAGTTTTGGATATTTGGAATGATTTATCATGGATATAATTTTGTCTCATGATTTATAATACTTCATTAAAGCTTAAAAAACCATCACATAACCTCCCAAGCACTCCTTTTCATCTCTTTCTTCATTCACCAACTATGCCTAATAGGAGCTTATTTAGTTGGACTATGTGCAAGGCTATTTTGATAATTTTGAGAAGTATGATATTAAAATAGTGATTCATATAATATATTTACCATTAATACACCTCAAAATATGTTTCATTAGGTTCGCAAATCTTCTTATCAATACCTTTGCTCATTTTGACTTCATTAGCTTGTTTTGCCAAACCTTGATTTTTCTTGATTGGTTGATCTCTGAGACAAAATAGTGAGGTATATCCCTCTTCCATAAGAAAAGTTTAATATTTTTAATATTTTTATAAGGTATTAATTATAATTTTTACCAAATTTTTTAGTTTTATCCATTCATTTAGGCACCTAACCAAATCAAAATGCCCAAAAAGGCCTCCAAAAAGGATTGTTTCCTACATTCTTTCCTTTCACCTAAGAATGACATCTATATGATAAATACAAAATTATTAGGATTATTAAACATTTTATAAACCATAAATTTATTCTAAATAATCTTTATATTCACCCAAAAACATTCCAATCCTTTAGATTCTTCATTCTTACCCATTGAGCAATATGGGTTTCCTAGCTCACTATACGGACTGCTACCTTTGGCCAATAGGAATAGTGGGTGATCATCTTGAAGGAGGTATTGGAGTATATGAAAACACTTAATTAATATATCATGAATCATATCAATTTTATATCAAACCCTCTACTTATTCCTAAGCAATTTCACCTCCTTACCCTCAATTCTTGCTTAAGATTGCACCTTTAGTTGTAGGTGCATACGGGGCTTGAGGAAGTTTTTGTAGGTTTTTTTCATCATTAAAATAATTAATTAAGGTAATAATGGATCTAAGGTAGTTTTTAAAATATATTTCATCATGTTAAATTCACTTTTATCCTTTACATGCCATTTGAATTCACCAAACTGAGTTATCCTTGACATGACTATGAACTCTAGCTTTTTAACTTCTATAGGTATGAATTACCTATTTCAAACTTGGTCCTGATTATGAGAGGCCTTATTTTAATCACCTTAGGTCAAAAAATATATTTTTTTACTTTATCTCAACTTTAATTTCCTAAAACATCACTTAGAAACCCCCTGCGAGTCCATTGTCTATTTGTTCTACTATAGGTACTTATTTTCCATTAAAGGTACCCCTGTAGGTGTATATGTAGCTTGGAATACCATAATCAACACCATATTTATTAAATTTATTGCATTTTAAAAAAAATTAAATAAGTAAGATTAGTCTTACATGATAATGTCTTTTTGTTTGCTCCTTAGGATATCAAAATTCACTCAAACCTCCACACTTGTAGATATGAAACAAGATTTTAGTGTTTTTAAGAGCATATTTAGGACCCAAACAACCACTTTAAACTTACTTTTTGAATCCCATATTTTTAATATATCTTATCCATGTTAGAGACTATAGTATTTACCTATTTATATTCTTTATAAATATTTTTATACATGCTATAAGATATTCCCAACATGTTGTTGGACCTCTATTTCTTCATTTTAGGGATTTGATCCCAAAATTTAGTCCTTGTGTCCTCCAAGGTGTTTACCTTTCCATTATACCATTAAATACCTCAATCAGGTTTGTAATGATTAACTATCATGTTAGGATTTGAAAAGAACTTTACTGTCCTCCAAATTTCCCCATTTAAAGACCTTCAAAACCCTAAGGTACCACCTATAGGTGGGCATTAACATACACAAGCAGTGAACATGGAATTTTGGGAAATATGAGAGATAGATAGGATTATTATCATTCCCATGTTTCCACAAAATTATCAATGCATTATTCAATCTTAAAATATTTAAACACCTACCAAGTTTCACCTCTCAGCATGACATTACCAATAAAGGCTCTTGTAGATGCATATGGGCTATATGTAGGCAGTGTTTACAAACATGAATAGTGTGTATTTATTTTACATTCAATGGACTATAGGTTTATTCAAATACCTTCAAATTAATTTATCAAACTTCAAAAACATTATTCAGCCCAAAATTCTTTTTCAACATGGTTGTTTTCTATGAGGGCACCTGTAGGTGATCATCTCAAGGGCAGATTGTATGGAAATATTATATATGACTATAATAGCCTCTATAAGATATTTGGAGATTAATAATTTATTTTTCCTACTCCTAAGAAATTTTTAGTATTTTGAGACCCTTAATACACTTATATGCACACACTATACATGTTCCTCACATGTGATCCAACATGGTAACAAGTGAAAAAGGCAAAGAGTTGACTGTATGGATGGTAAAGTTGAAATCTTGATCAAAGCATGGTGTTATAAAAATAAAAATTAAGGGAAGATATAAATATGATTAGAAACATGGAAAACACCATATCCTATTCACATGAAATCCCCTGTAGGGAGTTCAATTTTCTACAAGTGGAAAATTTAACTGAGACTTCACATGATGCCACCTTTTAGTAAAATAAGACAACTTGCCCATAAAAACATAATGAAACATAAAAATAATAATGGAGAGAATTTTATAAGGTAGAATTTAACATCACCAACTTGTTCATATGAACTTGTCCAAAATGAAGCAAAACTATAGGGTCTAAGAAAGAGTGGAAAAACAACATAGTCATCTTGAAAAGGATAATTCATAAAGCATAGTTGATAAATACTTGGAATATTTATATGGAAATTAAGGTATCTAGGTTTAATATCACCTACTAAAATAATTTACCCTAAAACCTCTTGATTTGTCCGTACTAAGATAAACCCACTAGTCACTTTTGTATGTCTAGAAAGGTAAAGAATAAGTATAACAGTTTTGGCTTAAAAATGGAACTTTAAGATCATGTAAATAAAATAATTTATACTAGTTTTAAGAAGATTAAAAGTCCCTCCATGATCTTCTCCCATGTTCCACCTTCCCCCATGGGCCATACAAGTGCCAAATGCTCCCTTTTTCAGTTGGTTTCTTAAATTTCAGTTATAAAACTTGTAATATTCTGCTGTAATTGACATCCCTAATAGGTAATATTATTTATTTGATGTTTGAAAGGAAAATAGGATGGTAGAACACCTTGGTAACCATGCCACTTGGATTTATGACCCCTAAAATCCCACTAAATGACCCAAAATGATAAATAAACTTATTAAACCATGACTAAGGCTAAAAGGCATTAGATAAAATCAAATGAACTATAATATAGATTTTGATAAAGTATTTGATCCCTAAACATTTATAAAACCAAGTTTTCTACCTATAGGGGTTCAAATTTGACCTAAAAGTCAACTTTGGTCAACAATCCCTTTGGATTAGGAAGGACACCTTGGTAACCATTCCACTTACATTTATGACCCCTAAAAGCCCACTAAATGACCCAAAATGATAAATAAACTTACTAGACCATGACGAAGGATAACATGAATTAGATAACATCAAATGAACTATAATATATATTTTGATAAAGTATTTGACCCCTAAACATTTATAAAACCAAGTTTTCTACCTATAGGGGTTCAAATTTGACCTAAAAGTCAAATTTGGTCAACAAGCCCTTTGGATTAGGAAGGAGACAATGTGAACCAAGAAATTCATGATGTGAAAACATGAAATAATTCCTAATTATATAACTAAAACCAAATGGATGGCACAATCCTACCACATGGTAATAGTAATAGTAGTATAAAATGTGTTAAAGGACTTAAAGCACAATTAATATGCAAGATGACTTTAGTCCACCAATGATGATCAATGTGATGATGAGTCTATAAATGAACTTTAATAAAAATTGAAAATTGAACCCAAGTTACCTCAATTTAAGTTCAAAATGGTGACCCAATTTAACACATCAACCTTATGAACTTAGAAAATTGAAATTTCAAATTTAAATTATAAATGAAGGACTAAAATTAAAATTGGGAAAGTGGTCTAGACTCAAATGGGTAGCATAATTTCACCAAAATAGATGATATGACCCAATGTTTTAGATGACAAATTTGAACAATGAAAATATTGATTTTCACTTTTAAAATGTAACACCTCCTTATTCAATAAATTGTCGATAATGTGTTTGGTTATGACCTTTGTTAACAAGTAAGTTTTGACTCAAATCAAAAGCAAATATTCTAAGACCAAAAAGACAAATACAACTAAGCAATCATAATAAGACCTAAAATGACAAGGTTGCATGATATTGTTGAAGTACATATTTATGTGTTCCTTGATAGGAAATTAAATTTTCATCCAAAATGAAAGTACATTATGTAGTAGGGGTTTTACAACCCCTTATTTCAAGTGAAAATACAATGACATGAACCTTAGGGTGCACTTCGCTTCAACAATATTTCTTTGGTAGGTTGGGTTTGTCTAAAACTCTATAATTTTTTACCATCTATATGGACCCCATGTGTACCAAATTTCACATTATCACATAAGATAAGCATCACATTATTTGGATCCACATTAAATGGCTTGTTATGAAAAGGTCTAGTCCTTTTCATAACCACTAAATCTATCACTTTCTTAGTGTAGTGCAATGTCCAAAATGATCATATGTCCTAAGATTAGCCTCTACTAATGGATATGTTTTAACCACTTAAACCACCATACTATTGAGTGGATCCTCATTTATATACCCCCTATGGAGAGGGGTTAAAGATGATGCTGGGAGATGAAGCCATGGGTCAAATATTCCCTATAGAACTTTATGTTAAGTGATGAAATCCCCATCACAAGCTAAAATACATAAAATAAAAGTGTTGGATCATTTTAAATGATGTCATGAAGGTGTCTAGGTTATTGGATCAAGTGCCTTGATAGTTTATGTGATAATCATAAAGTGAGCAATGTGTTATTCCTAGTATGCTTAGTTGATCTTCTATTTTTTCATGGTTAGAGATGTTCAGGGATGTGTATGAAGTATTGAGCATGTGAAAAAGGTCCCTAAAATTTTTTATAAACTTTGAGTTCTTTTATGCATGATTGCATTTCATCTAGGTGATCATTGTTGTCATCTAGACATTTTGGGTCTAATGGCAGAAAATCTCAGTAGGCAGTTTGATGACATCACCATTTCCACATGTGGATGAGTCAGAGGGAGTTGGTCATATGGTTATGATCATATTAATCCCTAATTTATTTTTATAAATTTCATATCATGCACCAAATTTCATCAAAATATATGCAAGTGCAAAGTTGGGCTCCCAGGCATTTTGATAGTGTTTTCCCATACTTAGCCAAATTAGCAATATGACAAGAAGAGTTGAGTAAGCATTTTAATGATGGAATATCATGTATGTGTGAATAATTAAGGAGAAGTTTATCATATGGTTTTTTCTATTTTTGTGCCTAGTTTATTTTTGTTAAATTTCAAGTCAAGCATTAGAGTGTAATAAAAGATATGAATGTTCAAAGTTGGCCTCCCAAACAATTTTTTGTCATAGTTGGCTCTGTGGTAGAAAAATTTGAATGAGCATTTTAATGTCATTATGTTTGAAAAATGTGAGATTTATAGGATAATTTTATCACATGGTTAGATTATCCTATGTGAGTATATCATATTTTCAAAATTTGAGAACATGCGAGTGAGTGAGGCAAAAGCTATGAATTTGTAAAGTTGGCCTTTTAGGCATATTTCAATGGTCTCAATAGTCTATTTTTCATGAAGATAAATATCAAGACCAAATTAAGATATAATGGCTCATATTAAATCATAAAATGAATATATATGGTGTTTATCAAGTTAAATAATTCAAAGTTTTCATTGTTTAATGAATGTAAAGATCAAACTCCTTACAATAAGATCAATGGAATGTGTTTGTTCCAGGGACTCAAGAAGCAGTGAGATAAGGAAAAGTGATAAATGGTTAACAATATAAGTACTAAAAATGAATGTGAGGATACAAAATGTCATTATAATATGGGTTTTTGTCAATATTAAATGGTGAGTGTTGTATGATAAGGACCTGACTGATCTGTAGAGATCAATGGTACACGATGAGTCAACATTACAAGATTGCATGAGATGAGGTCAATGTGTTCAAGGTTTAACATTTGGAATTGGTGAAACATGTGTTAAAGTTAGATATTAATACAATAATATTTATGGAAAATTTTTAATATGATTAGTGATTACTCGAGATGATAGCATGGTGTTTAAGGTTTAACTGTGACTATTTGAATTCAGATATTTAAATTTAACAAAGGAATGACCAATGCTTAGTTTTTTATCCATAACTTTTGATCTATGTAGAATTTGAAAATAAAGTAAAAGTAAAACTTGTATAGTACTAAAACTCACATATAAAAATATATATTTGAATATTTTTAAAGTGTTTATAAAAATAGTTAGAAGGTTCAAAGTTGATTGTGTTTTCATATATGTTCAGCAAGTGACCTAAGAAGGATATTCGAGCTTGTTTTGATATTGTTTCAATATATATTGATGAATTGGTTATTTGGTATTATTTTATACTAAATGAGGAAAATATGTGTGCATTATAAAGGTTTTAAAAATCATATGTAGCATGGAAAAAGGTTTAGAAGTTGACTATGTATTCATTCATGGTGACTATGTGCATAGATTATTGTTTGAGCAAATTGTGCTTAAGAAGGGTACTATGTTGGTTATTGGAACTTAAGTGTGATATATATATATATATATATATATATATATATATATATATATATATATATATATATATATATATATATATATATATATATATATATATATATATATATATATATATAAAAATAATGGTTTCATGTATTTTTAAGTGGTTATGTGTTCTTATTTTTTTGTTGTTGCACTAAATGGGTGAATAGGTCTCTATGAGACCTATTAGAGCTACAATGGTGCCTTATTAAAAGGTGTAGTTACTTAAGGGTGACCTATAGATGCTATGGCTGACCTATGAATATTTTATTGAGTTGTTATATATATATATATATATATATATATATATATATATATATATATATATATATAATGGTTTCATGTATTTTTAAGTGGTTATGTGTTCTTATTTTTTTTTTGTTGCACTAAATGGGTGAATAGGTCTCTATGAGACCTATTAGAGCTACAATGGTGCCTTATTAAAAGGTGTAGTTACTTAAGGGTGACCTATAGATGTTATGGCTGACCTATGAATATTTTATTGAGTTGTTTATATATATATATATAATGGTTTCATGTATTTTTAAGTGGTTATGTGTTCTTATTTTTTTGTTGTTGCATTAAATGGGTGAATAGGTCTCTATGAGACCTATTAGAGCTACAATGGTACCTTATTAAAAGGTGTAGTTACTTAAGGGTGACCTATAGATGCTATGGCTGACCTATGAATATTTTATTGAGTTGTTTATCAATGAGATATATGACTTAAGTGTTGATCCATACCTAATGGCCAACCAAGATGGTGATGATCATGATTTTCTCTATAAATAGTGAAATCAAATGTGTTGGTTTCTAGACCTTAGTGAGAGACTTGGGAGATATTTAAGAGAGGCTTGTGTGTGTGAGTTGTGGAGAAAAGGAATGGTGGAGTGACATATGGATGATTTTAAGAGTATAATATATTGAGGAATATTTGTGTGACTTATAGGTCATAATTCTATTAGCAAAATAGTGATCTTGTTGTTTGAGTATGAGAAAAGGTTAAGAGTGATAATTAGAGGTCCATCATCAAGTGTTGAAGACATTGATTCATAGGTGGATGTGTTCAAATGTGTTATTGTGTAAAATTATAATATAAGGGGGTTTTAGCCTCCTTTCAAGGTGAAAATTTATAAAATTTTGGTTCTTGTTATAGTTTAGATAGATAGGTGTTGTAGCACCTTATGGGATTGTAGTCTCACTAAATAGGGATTGTAGTTCCCTGATCAATTTTAACTGGTCTAAATTGGTTCTTTTTATTATAGGACAATAGTCAAATTTTAGGTTCTAATAGGGTTTTTCCCCTAAGAAGGTTTCCCACATATGTCATGTGTTATTTGATTGATCTTACATTGTCTCTATTGCTCATTGCTATGAATGCTGTGTATGCTTCATGAATGCTTATGGTAATTGATTAAGAACTTTAAAGGATTGAAATTAAAGTTGGAATTTCTAGGCTCACTAATTCAACCCCACTCTTAGTTATTGTACTCATAATAATTGGTATGAGTTTAGGTGCTTTGGTAAAGGATTAAAAACTTGAAGGTGATCTAAGATACAATATAGGTAGTCATCGAGGAAGTTTCTTTAGTAAGCAAGCACTACTAATGTTCAATGGATCCATATATGCTTTTTGGAGTCCAAAGATGAGGACATACATTTTATACCTAGGGTTTTATGTATTTAAATTTATTTTGGATGGTTATGTTGCTCATATTACTCCTCCATCTAGTGTTACAAACAAGAAGTTATTTGAGAACAATTCCAAGGAAATGAATAATATCAATTGTGGTCTTTCAGAGACTGAATACACCAAGGTAATCCATTTTAAATTTGATAAAGAGATATAGGAAAAAACTTAGATCATTTTTAAAGGAGATTCAAAGGTTAATCTTGCTAAGTTATAGACTCACAAAAGGCAACTTGAAAGTCTCAATATGAAGGAAGAAGATTCTATGGCATCCTTTTTGTAGAGAGTTGATGAGACTATGAACATCATCATAGGTCTTGGAAAGAATATTTAAGAGGATAATATAGTTAAAAAGGTATTATGATCTCTATCTTTCAATTTTGATCCAAAAGTATTTGCTATAGAGGAAAGTCATGATCTTACTCAGTTGAAAATGGATGAATTGCATGGTACCCTTATTGCATATGAGATGAGAGTAAATGATGATATACCACCAAATAAGGAACCAACATTCATGATAGAGATGAAGCCTAATAATAAGTTCCAAGGTAATAAATCCAAAGAGGATGATATATCTGATATTGATGAGGATGAAATAATTGGTTTGAGTACTATGAAATTGAACACAGGCTTAGGGAAGTATAAGGGTAAACTACCCTTCAAATGTTTCAATTATGGAGAGATAGAACATTTTTATCATAAATTACCTCATAATAATGAAAATATTGATGATGGAGAGCATGCTGAAGGTCAAGATGAAAATAAGAAGACATCCCAGAAGAAAGGATTCAAAAAGTATAACAACAACAAGAAGTCCTTCAAGAAAAATAAGAGTCTCTACACCAAAGAATATTTTAGCTAATTAGATGAGAGTGAAGACAATGACTTAGAATATGATCATGAAGATGATATTTCTACTAAAGATGAAACTATCTTCATGGCTAAGAAAGGAAGTTTCTCACATCAAAAGCAATCTATTTGGAGTGATTCAGATGATGATGAAGATGAGGTGGACTATGAGATTGTATTGATGAATGCTCTTGAATAATTGATGATTGAGAAGAAGATCAATAAGAAGATGAAATATAAACTCAAGGACTATAAGGATTAATTTAGTGTGTTTGAGGCAAGATTGGTTGAAGACTTTAGGGAACATGAAGGTATTATCATGTTTCTTAATTCTAAGTTGGAATCTATGTCTAAAAGTCTAAGAGCCAAAGAAGAAGAATGCTCAAGGTATGCTTCTAAGATTGTGTCTTTGAAAGATGAGTTAGAAAAATATATAAGCAAGGTGAAATCATTTGTCAAGTTTGATAAAACTTCTAATGATCTGGATGATCTCCTAAAGAGTCAAAAATTATCTAGTATAGATTTGGATTATGTTTTAATGAAGAACCAAAATTTTATACTCAAGTTGACATGAATATCAATAAGATCAAGGTGGATCGGTCTTTGAAGACAAATCATTAAACTAAGAATGAAGACAAATCATATTAGATAACCTAATGCTATGAGGTATGCAAGATTCAATGGTTATTATTACACATTTAATCAATTTGGGCATAGATCTAGAGAATGAAAGAGACATGTTAGAAATGAGTTTACATGGGACTATGATGGAAGTCATCAGTCAAAAGGAGTGAGAAAAATTAAGTTCTTCAACTGTCATGATGTGGAACACTTTACAAACCATTATCCACATAAGATTAGATAGGGAGAGTCTTATTCAAAAAGGGGAGGTTGTTTTGTTTATCATGACAAAAGACATATTGTAAGTTTCATCATGGAGTTTGTTGTGCTACAATTCTGAATAGAGAGGTCACATTGCTAGGTTCTGAAAGAAAAGGTCTACAAGTCAAAATCAGTTTAATTAGGATCCTAGAGTGAAATAAAGAAGGCATGTTAACATAGTAAGCCAAAGGTGAAAAGTGTGAGTCATGATAAGACTGTAGGTTTGAGTAATCTTTTTGCTATGGTGGAGAATTCTTCAAAAGTCTAAGAATGCCAAAATCTTTCATTATCTACTCATGTTGTGAGTGAAGAGACCAAGCTCAAAGAGAAGACCAAGGTGTTGGTTTAATCTAGTCCTAAGGTATGTATGGATCCAAGTGAACATCTTGTTGTTACTGAGCATGTTTCATGAAAATAACATCGATTGTTTCTGCCTAATGATGAGGTTCCAAGATGCAAAGAAGATTCTACAAATCAAAAGGTATGTTATGAATCTTTTTTATTTCCATGTATTTTAAATTCAATATTATATGAGAAGGAGAATGTTTTAGTGGTTGAGAATTTTTATTCTCTTAAGCCTAAGAATAAGAAGAAGAACTACAAGTATTAGATGGAGAAGGAATATGAGGAGTTGTGGGCAACTCTTGATTTCACATTGTTCTAGGACATTGTGAAGTAGGGTGTCTCTACCTATGATTCTTAAGAGACATATTTTCTTGTGGAAAAGAAAACTATCATTCTCAAGATGATAATGCCAACCAGAGAAGGTCTTTGGTTAAGAGGGAGAAATAAGATCATGAGCTTATTCTATAGATTTGTGAAGGAGTTATAATACAAGGTCAAAATAAGTGTTTCCAGGTGGCCTAATGAGATTAATGGAATGTCAATAAATGTTTGGTGCTTAGAAAGGTATGTACATTTATTTTTGAGGTGCTCCAAGTGTTTTTGAGGTCTAAAGGTATGTTTATGATAATTGAAGATATTTTTATGTGTTCTCAGTTTTCTTAGTTTTTGGTTTAAGGGCAAGCAAGCTTAAAATGGGTTATAGTAATACAATACTCCTAAAGGTGTGAAGGCTCAAATATTGGTCCATAAGTGTGCGATGGGTATCTCTATGTCTGCAAGAAGTTTTAGAGGTGTGCATTAACCATAAAGAGGTTTGTCAACCTTGTTTGTTTTGAGATTCTAGGGTTTTGGGATATGCTAGAAAAGTGGTTTGCTTTGTGAATTGAGGTTTGAGGATAATTAATAGGCTTAATGGGATAAATGGTTTGTCAAATCAAGCTTCACAAAGATTTTAAGGTTTTAGGTTCTCAAGTTAATCAAGTTTTTGTCAATATAGAGGGCTAATCAACTAGTAGGTTTGTGAAGTAAGTATATTACAAAGGGTGATCTTGGTGATGTAAATTATTTTTATTTAGTGGGAATATGAGAGTGATAAATATATGAATTTTAGGTCCTTAATATGTGTCTTCTAAAAATTATGGGCTCTGCAATTTACAGGTAGGGCTATAAGGAGGATAGACAAGCCTAGTTTGAATAAGAGTGATTTTTTGATCAAATTATCTAAAAGATAAATGTATGATTATTTAAAGGTGACTTATCAAGTTGGTTTAGTGATTTATTCCTATTTAGTGAGTGGCATGAAGTTATATTGGTGGTCCTTGTGGTAGCTTGAGAGAGAAGGCTAGTAAGCATTTATGGTAGTTCTTCATGATGTGTGGAGATATAAATATTATCAAAAGGTGAAATGGCTCATATATCTTAAGGGGAGTCCATCTCAGATGTTTCTTGGTGAGTTTCATCAGATTTCATTGGTGTTGTGTGTCATTTATTCATTGGTTGCAGTGTTTGGTTGAAGAGAGTATTGGCATGGAGCAAGACGAAGTTGTCAAGGCAAGTAAAAGTAGGCTCAAGGTAAGGAGAGTTTGTATCATATTTATAAGGTGGTCTTATATTTTTAGTGGAATTTTAAATTAATCAAGATCAGATTGTTCCCACTTTTTTATTGTGTCAAAGGGGGATAAAGTTCTTGCTGTGAGAGTGCTTGAAGAGAGAGAAGGAAGGTAAGTTGTATATTACTATATGATGGTTGTTGACATCAATGACAAAGGGGGATATTTTTGGAGATTTTAAAATGATATCATGATGATGTGATGAATGTTTACAAGTGATTGGATGAAGTGCCTTTATAGTATATGTGACAATGATAAAGTGAGCAATGTGCTTGTCCTAATATGCTTGAACTATGTTTGGTTAATATTTTATTTTGGCATAGTTAGATATGTTCAGGGATGATTATGGAGTATTGAATATGTCAAAAAGGTCCCTACGATGTTTTATAATCTTTGAGTTCTTGTGTGCATGAGTGGATTTCATTTGATTGATCATTGTTGTCATCTAGATATTTTGGGTCTATTGGTAGGAAATATGAGTAGGCAATTTGATGACATCACCATTGCCACATGTGGGTGAGTCAGGGGGAGTTGGTCATATGATTCTGATCTAATTAGTCCCTAGTTATTTTTTTATAAATTTTAGATAATTCACCAAAGTTATCAAAAATATATGTAAGTCCAATGTTTGACTCCTAGGCATTTTGACAGTGTTTTCCCATACTTAGCCAAATTAGCAATATGGCAAGAAGATTTGAGTAAGCATTTTGATGATGACATATATAACACATTTTGATGTTTCAAGAGAATGTGATAATATGTGTTTATTTATTTTTATTCCTAGTTTATTTCCACTAACTTTTAGGTCAATTTCTAGAGCACTACAAAAGATATGCATGTTCAAAGTTGGCTTCCCAGATAAGTTTTTTACATAGTTGGCTCTATGGTAGAAAAATCTAAGGATCATTTTAATGCCATTATATCTCACAAATGTGAGGGTTATAAGAGTAGTTTTTTATATTTTTGGATTTTAATATGTGAGGATATCATATGGTCTAAATTTGAGAACATGCGAGTGAGCGAGGTAAAAGTTATGACTATGCAAAGTTGGCCTTCCAGACATATTTCAATGGTCCCCATACTTAGTCTATTTTACACAAAGATAATGATCAAGACCAAATGAATATATAATGGCCCATGGGAAATCATAAAATGAAGATATATGGTGTTCATAAAGTCAAATAGGTCAAAGTTTTTGTTGGTTAATGAAGGTAAATATTAACCTGCTTACAAAAGGATCAATAGAGCGTGTTTGTTCCAAAGACTTAGGAAGTAATGAGATGGGGACAAGTGATTGACGGTTAAAAATATAAGTAATCATAATTAATGAAAGGGTTAAAAGTTTCATTATAATTAGTTTTTTTATTAATATTAAATGGTGAGCACTGCATGATAAGGACTTGACTGATCTACAAAGATCGACAGTGCATGATTAATAAACATTACAAGATTGCATGAGATGAGGTCAATGTGTTCAAGGTTTAACATTTGGAATTGGTGAAATATGTGTTAAAGGTTTATATTCATAAAATAATATTTATGGTGTGTTTTTAGTTTGATCAGGGAGGACTTGAGATGATAACATGGTGTTTGAGGTTTAACTGTGACCGTTTGAATTCAAATATTTGAATTTAACAAAGGAATGACTAGTGCCTGGGTTTTTAGCCATAACTTTCAATATATGCATAATTTTACTATGAAGTTAAAATAAAACTTGTAGAGCACTCAAAGGTTAATATTTGAATATATATTTCAATATATAAAAGTGTGTATATATATTTATAAATGTTTTAAGTTGACTATGTTTTTGTATATGTTTTGCAAATGACCCGAGAAGGATATTTAAGCTTGTTTTGATATATCTTGATGAATTGGATATTTTGGAGTGTTTTATACTCCATTATTATGATATTTATGCACTATAAAGGTTTGACCAATCATACTCATTAACAAAGGTTTATAAGTTGATTGTGTATTCATTCATGGTGACTATGTGCACAAGATGTTATTTGAGTAAATTATGCTTAAGTAGAGGGGTACTATGTGGGTTTTGATCACTTAAAAGGTAATATAGATCATATGTAATGGGCCCATGAATTTTTAACTATTATTTTTTTATTATTTTGTTCATTTTTGTGCTAAATGGGTGAATAGGTCTCTATGAGACCTATACGAGATACAAGGAGCTATAAGGGCCTTATTAAAAGGTGTAGTTGCTTAAGGGTGACCCAAAAATGATATGGATGACCCATGAAGACTATAATAATATATGTATCAATGAGATAGATACTTTAAGTGTTAATTCATGCCTAATGACTAACTAATATGGTGATGATCATGATTTCTCTATAAATAGTGAAACCAAATGTGTTGGTTTCTAGACTTTAGTGAGAGACTTGGGAGAGATTTGAGAGAGGATTATGTGTGTGAATTATGGATTTAAGGAGGGTTAGAGTTCCATATGGATTATTCTAAGATCATAATAGATTAAGGAATATTTTTATGACCTATAGGTCATAATGTTTTTGGTAGAATAGTGTTCTTGTTTTTTGAGTATGAGTGAAGGTGAAGAGTGATGATCAGAGGTCCATGATCAGGTGTTGAAGACAAAAATTAATAGGTGGATGTATTAATAGGTGTTTTTTTTCTTATATCATCATCTAAGGGGGTTTTATACTCCTTAGAAGGTGAAACTTGCTAATAGTCTGGTTGTTTTTATAACTCGGCTAAATAGGTGTTGTAGCACCTTGTGAGTTTGAAGTTTCACTAAATAGGGATTATTGTTCCTTGATCAATTGAAACTTTTATAAATTGGTTTTTTTATTATAGGATAGTATTACAATTGTATGTTCCGTTTGTGTTTTCTCCCCTAAGAGGGTTTCCCACATATGTCATGTGTTTTGTGATTGATCTTGCAATGTCTCTCTTGCTCATTACTATGTTGTGTATGCTTCATGAATGCTTATGGTAATTGATTAATAAATTGAATGGATTTAAATTGAATTTGGATTTTTTAGGCTCATTGATTCACCCCCCTCTCAGTGATTATACCTATAACAAAAAAACTAAGTAAAAATGCTTTATGGTTATTTCTAGATCACCCAAGCCATACAAGTCTTGAGGATAACCTTGACAACATCATTTTTATGCCTTTGGACTAAGGTACAATTTGCAATGAAAATGGCACTTTTGATCCCAAATGTTTCTTATAAGGGATGGGGGGAGAGCATACATGCACAAATTTATTTTTTCTCAAATAATTCTAATAAAATAAGTAATGATAAATGACTTACTTAAAATAAAACTTTGAAGTGAGTTTAGTTTTAAATCACCAAATTGAATTTTTTAGTGATGCTCTTTGGCCTCTTGGCCTTAAGTTTTAATTTTTTTTAAAGAACAACTACAAAAAATTCAATATAAATAATTAGTTTTACTTTAAGCACCAAATGAAAAGATTCCTAGCTATTTTTAAGCACCAAAAGGAGGTAAAAATGACTTAAATAATCTCAAATTATCACTTCTCCTCATGGGTCCTACATAAAAATTATGAGAGTTTTGTTTAAATTTAAATCACTTTTGAAAATGAAATAATTAACTTTGGTTTAAGTTCTATTGAGTTTATGTTTTAAAAAAATTACCATTGGTGGTCACCATTGATTATATATAATTCATTTAAGACTATTACTGATCAGGTTTACACCAATCATGGCTGATCAATACTTAACCATTGATGGTTACCTGTAGACCTGAAGGCATCAACATTCTTGTCAAAAAACACTTATTAAACTATTAGAAAAAATATCTCAAAGGAAATCCTTCTAAATCATGAAATAGAACCAGATTAGAGACTTAAAGTTCTAGATTAGAAAATATAACCTTGAAAATAAGATCAAAACATTTAAGTAATAAAATATTTTATCAAAAACTTTACTTAGCCTATGATAGAATCAAAAATCCAAAAGAAAGATCTTGGATCATGATTTGGTTCAGACCAGATACTTAAGACATCCAAAATGTTAGAAATAAAAGCTCAAAAATATAGATTTTAAAATGTATTTCCTCTACAACCCAACCATGGCCGATTGACCCTAACCATTGATGGTCATTAGTAACCATCGAAAATCACTATGTAACCTATGAGTATATAAAAACAAAGGAAACAAGCATAAAAATGTTGTTAAAGGAATTTTTAATGACTAAAATGGAAATTTAGAATTGACATGATATGTTCCTTGTTGAAATGGACTCCATGAGTCCCACCAAGCATGCCAAGATGTAGGATGGATTAAAAATAGGATCAATTCAAACATTAGTCATGAAAACTGATAAAACAAATGCATAAGAATTGAAAATATAAGCCAACATATTCATGCAGGGTTTGCTAATGATAATGAAGGTTAATTTTAAAGAAAAAAATACTAGTTACCTTCAAAAATTGATTCCACTACCCAAGAGTGGCTCAAAGCATGTTCTTCCCTTGATCTAGAGCTCTTGTCTTTGTCAACAATGGCTTCTTTACTCTTCCATTGCCTTAAGAACTCTATGCATAACCTAGACTCAATAGAAAGAATCTCCAAATTTGTCTATCAAATGAAGCTTACCCAAATGAAAATAACACAATAATCAAAACACAAATGATTTTTGAAGAGATTTTGGCATTATAAGTTTATAATAAAATAGATTAAGAAATGAGGTTGTATGCCCTTATTTTTATAGATTTTAAATATGGTCTAGGATCAACCATTACCATACATCTCAATATTGAGAGGTGTGGCCATGGATTTATCCAATATTTGGAATTAAATCCATAAATATCCTCATAATTATTTGGGGGGAAGGAGCATTAATTAGGCATGGGTGACACATAATCAAGATATTTTATGCATTTATGGCTTATGTATGTCACCCCATAGACAATGTCATTAGGTGATGCAGATATTCATAATCAATTTCCAATGTTGAAATAGCCAATAAAGATTAATCAATTATTGTCCAATTATTTGGAAATTAGGTCTCAATTAATCAAAATGGTCAAGAATTCATATTACTGGGTCATTATTTGACTTGACATAAATTAGTAGGTGATGTTAGGTGCGTTGGAACCATATTCCCATTTATGATGTTTCCAACACAAAATAACAAAGGTATGTGATGTATACTAGTGAATTAGAAGAAAAGAGTGTTCCAGAGCACAAAAAGGCAAAATCATCATTTTGACTTGAAATGAATTGATCAAAGGTGGGAATCACATAAAATGAATTGCCCTATTTAGGGATACATTATCCTAAATCATCACTTGTATAGGACAATTTTAAACCATTTAGCACATTTTTTGTGATTTTGACCTCAATTGTGCATTTGAGTGTAATTTGAGTAAGATTGATAATTTCAACACAAATGGTGTTAGGAATTGGATGTCTACACCCTCTAAGCCTAGAAAATTGAGTTTTTTCTCCAGAGACCTACCACAAATTTGAAACTAAATTAAAGTATTTTATTAAATTTTAGGACCATGTGACAATTATTCATACCAAATTTAGGATTTTTTAACCTTGTGTACATAGGCAAACCAAGAAATGGCAAAGAAACTAGCCCTTTCTCAAACCTATTTTAGACTACCTTTAAAAATTGATTTGTTTGATCACTTTTAGGGTGAATTATATGTATTTTTGGAATTATAAACATATAATACAACCCAATCCATCATATCCAATAATTTTTAACTATTCATTATCTTTTATACCTATTTTGAGCTCAAAACCTCAAAAAAGTACAACATTTATTGCATCCATATAATTGTAGGTATAAGAAATGTACATGTTGAGGACTTACTTGGAGTGAAGAATTATGTATAATAGGTTTTAGGATCAATTAAAGTCATTTCATGCACTTTAGAGGCCTATCTCTCTCAAATTTTCATTATAAGGGTTTTATGAGGGTTTTGACTTGTTTGAGTTCTTAGTGAATATTCATAAACCCTAGGGCCTTAACTCCTAAACCAATACCAAAATTTTAAGGTATACAATCCTCCTCAAATTTTAGGTTCCCATAAAATCCATACATATATTTATGATCTTGATAAATTTCTTCTCGAGTCTTTGTCATGCCATTGGAGAGTGCTCTACCTCTTAGTTATTATTCATGAACCTTGGGGACCTAAAATAACAACTAATGCTATTAGATTGGAGTATGGAAACCCCTTAACTATCCATGAGATAAATTAGATCCCATGAACTAATTAAAACTCACAAAAATCACTAGATGGTTTGGTTTTAACTTCCTTCCTACACCTAGAGAGCTCGAGGAGGTCTCATAAGCCAAATTGACACTTTACTTGTCTTACTTTTCTTGTGGATGTCTCTTTAGGGTATGTAAAAATCATTGTCCAACTCCAAATTCCCTAAATTTATCATCTTACCTTTCATTATTCCATATGTTACATGATTTTACACATATTATATTTAAATTTCTTATGGCTTTTTAGGCCTAAATAAAGCCTATTAACATTCCCATCCTTGTTTTTGAGTCTAATAACTATATGGAGGTTATAATAACCATTGGCCAAATTTGACGTTTAGGTCAAATATGGACCCCTATAGGTAGAAATATTTATTTTTTAGATGTTTAGGGATCCAATTATTTTTCATAGGCTATAATATGGTTCATTTGATGTTATCTAATTCATTTTTAGCCTTGGTCATGGTTTAATTGGTTTATTTGTCATTTTGAGACTTAGTGGGATTTTAAGGGTCATAAATGCAAGTGGCATGGTTATGATGGTGACTATCTATCCTTTTTTATTAAAATCATGAAATAGGTCAGGTTACCTACCAGATATGTTAGTTATAGGGGTGCTCAGAATCAGAATATTTTAGGTTGTCTAACTAAAATTCAAGAAACCAACCAAAAAATGGAGCATTCGGCACTTGTACGACCCATGGGGAAGTAAGACACATGGGAAAATATCATGGAAGGAATATTAAAATTATTATAACTCATATAAACATTTGTTTTTATTTTTAACTAGAATTTTAAATCCAAAACCACTCTTCTTCTTCTTTACATTTCTAGACATATGAAAGTGACCTACAAGTTTATGCTTAGTACAGACAACTCAAGAGGTTTCAAGACAAATGCTTCTAGGAGTTAATATTAAACTCATACAGCTTCATTTAAATATAAATATTGTAAGGATTTATTAATTTTGATTTATTAACCATCCTCATGAAGTTGACTGTACTTTTTTGCTAGTTGTTTCATACACCCTATAGGTTTCGATCCATTTGGGTCAAATATGTATGAGCCAATTGGTGATGTTGAATCTAAAGAATTTTGGATACCTTATTAAATGATATTCATAATTATTTTCATGTTTCATGGTGTTTTGATGAGTAAGTTAGTCCATGTTGAAAGAAAGGTGCCACCATGTGTAGTCTCAGTCAAATTTCTTCTTGTTGTAGAATGTTGGTTTCTTTTAGATGTCTCATGTAGTTGAGAAATGATGTTACATAGGTCTCAGGGTCATATGACTACCTCCTATGTTTTGGTTTCACCACATCATTTTTTGGGTAGCTTGTAGCCTTGCCATCTCTCATAATCAACTCCATGCCTAACTTCACTTGCAGTCACATGTTTAGAGCTTGTTCAACTTGTTCACGGAATGGTAATCAAGGTGTATTAGTTGTCTAAGCCATCAAGAATTTAAAAGATTTCATTGAGATGTTTGGGAAAATGCAAGTTTGATCACATGATTATTCACCATGTTAAACAGTCATGAGATGCCTCTACTTACTCTATTCCATATATATGTAGGTGATTTTCACATTGAAAAAAATGTTTTGGGACTTGTTTCAAGATGTCCTTGATTTCAATCAAGTATTGGAGAGGTTATAACTACGTTTGAGTTGTCCATGAGGTTTTTTCCTCTATGCCATTATTCCATTTCATGCTCACTGTCCACAATCAGCCCAATGCACATCTATAAAAGTTTTATTTACATCATGCTGAGAGGTGGAAATATTGATATGGTTATAATCTCTTAAGATTAATAAAAGTGTATTGGCATGTTTGATGAGAGCATACAAAGTTCATAGTCATGGATAGCTTTCATATTGCTCATATTCAACTCACTATCTTTGCACCAAAATATCCACCTACATGTGGTTGAACAAGGGACTAAGATGTTTGTATGGAGAGGTTGAAACAACATGATACATCCTTAAGGTATTGGTATGATAAAAATCCATGACAGATCCATATAAAGTGTCAAAAGGGCAAAAAGAAGTGTGTAAATCATGTTTGAAAATAAAGACTAAATTTTGGGAAAATATCCCTAAAATGAAGAAATCGAGGTCAAGGGGATTTTTTGGACATCTTAAAACATGATGTAAAGGGTTTTAAGGCATCTAGATAGGTGAATATTGTAGCCCATAGCATAGAGATTTTCCATGCCAAAGATGAGGGTCAGAGAATGAAGAGAAGATGAAATGGAAGGCCTCAAATATGCCCTTAAAAACACTAAAATACTCCACTAACATCTACAGGTTTGTGGTTGTGAGTGGCCTTTTGACATAAAGGAGCAATAATGAACATAGACTATGGCTAGAATGTTCTAAGTGGTTTAATGATATACAAATGGTATGAAATTCATCAAGAGGAAGTTGATACATGGATTTACAAGCACTATGGCCACCTACAAGTGTCCACACACATGGAAATAGACACCTACAATAGGGTATAGGACAGTGACCCAAAATTGATGCCTAAATGGTGTTTTATGACTTTCAAAGTTAAGTGTAAGTTTAAACATGTACTTTGTGACCAAAGGGGGTTTAAGATAGGTCCTCATATACCATGATCAAGTCTCAAGAAGTAAAATTAACCTACATGCAAGGTTTAAAAGGTAGATCTCTCAATCATGGCAAGAAAAACTTAGTTTGTGAATATAAAGAGAATATAAGGTAAGTTAAATGAATGAAAATTTACCAGGGGTTTTCATGCTTCATTAATAATCTCTCAATACCATGAACAAGCTAGCTTTTAACCCCACACACACCTACAGTAGGGAAGGACTCAGTTTTGGGACTCAAATTGCATGTGAAGGGTTAAAGAGAAGTTATAATGATGAAAAATGTAGGTTAAAATCTCAATTAAGGTCCATATAAACCTCATAAGCTATTAACATGATGAAAAATACCTACATAGGCCTCTCAAACCCCTGTATGCACCTACACAATTGTGTGTAGTCATAAAGAAGTTTGGAGGTGACTATGATTAGGGGGAATAGAAGGTTTGATAAAAACTTAAAAATGGTAATTAATTATCGGTAAAGTGATTCCACAATATCCAATAATCCTTTCAATATGACCACCCACTCTTTCTCCTAACCAAAGTTATCAGTTTGTACAGTTGCTCCAAGAAACCTATGTTGCTCAATAGGTAAATATGAGGAATCTAAAGAAGATAAGTTGTTTGGGTGATTTAAAAGATTCAATAAGAATTATTTGGGGTTTATTATCATTTTAAAAAATACTATAATCATTGGTTTAGCTTGGAGATGTCACTCTTAGGTTGATTTGAGGTAAATGCAAGAAAATAGGCATTTTAAAAGTTTTTTTCGGGCATTTTGATCTGGTTAGGCACCTAAATCAAGGAATATAGATAAAAAATTTGGTTAAAATTATCATTAAGACTTTTAAAACTCCAAAAATATTAAACTTTCCTTGGGTAAGAGGGATATACCTCACTATTTTGTCTCAAAGGTCAGCTAGCCAAGGAAAATCAGAGTTTAGCAAAACAAGCTAATGAGGCAAAAAATGGGAAAATGGATTGATAGGATGTTTTTGAAACCTAAAGAAACATATTTTGAGGTTTATTAAATTCAAATATATTATAGTAATCACTAATTAAGGCTCAAAACTTTCAATATTACCAAAATACCCTTGTACAAAGTCCAACTAGATAAGCTTTCACTAGGCCTAGTTGGTGAATGAGAGAGAAGGATGAAGAGGAGTGATTTGGAGGTTATGTGATAATGTTAAAATATTTAATGAATAATTAATAATAATTATATACTAGAACAATCATGATATATCATTTCAATTAGCTCAAAATTTCAAGGTACATGCTAAACCCATTAGGCCTTGAAGGGACCTAGAGCCAATTGGGGGTCCATATTCATTTATAACTCTTGGTGGGATATTAAATTTATTGAGACATGTTAAGGAGATGGAAATAGACATGTATGATATTTTTATATGAAAATAACTTGCAATAAAACTACTTCTAACTCAGAGAGAGAGAATCCAAACATGCAAGAAAGGTAGAAACAAGCTCTATGAGCTAACTTCAAGTGTTCATATCTCCTCTAAGAGTTTTAATTGGAACCAAAATATTTTTGAGGGGTTATTAGGGTCCCTTTACATCAGGTTTTTGGCATTTTTTGGAAATTTCAACATCAAAACTTTATGAACAATGCTTAAGACTAAAAAATACCTAACACCCTACTAAACCCTCAATCAAGACCTGATGAAGAAAAAAAGCTTGGAGAGATATCTAGATGACATAGTTTTACCATGAAATATATTGTAAATTTTAGAGGACTCATTAGGATTCCTACCATACTCTTGAGTTATATGGAATTGTATGGATAGGGTGTAAAATAGGGTATTTTTGACCATTTTATGTGTTTTGTAGGTTCTAAGAGATGTAATCAAGTTTGGAGGAAATATAAATAATTTTTATAACTACATATGTCCATTTAATACTTGGGAAAAACTTATGAGTGTTCAAACAATAGCTCTCATCTCATTCAGTCAAAACTAGCATAGTGAACACAATGGTGAGAAAGGTGAAAACTTTAAATGTGTGCCTTTTTAAGGTGTACCCAAGAATTATAAGGCCCTAGAGAGTCTTTCCAAGTTTCATTCACTCATTCCCATGGATTTTCATGGAAAAATAAATCCAATTTTGAGGCCAAGTGTGAGGGGTGACTGAAAAAGGAGTTTTTTTAGACTGCAGGCAGTGATGGCTTCCTTCTAAGAGTTTTTAGATGAGTAAGACTACAACAAATACATGTAAAGGAATTTTTGAAATACTTCCATCTCATATCAATCATCATACCTATAATTATTCAATTTTTGGATGTTCAAATAGGTCCAAATCATGAAGGTAGTTTTCTAAGCTAGAATGAGAAGTTTCATGCCACTTTTCATAAGTTTCATGACTTATATGGACATTTGGACCTTTCGATATTGAATGGATCATTTAATATATATTTATCATGTGAGTTTAACTTCTTTTATCAACTTTATAGGTTTAGAAGTGACCTTTGGACTTCCTTTGTCTCACCCCATTTCTAAATGCTTTAAATTTTGACTCTTTTGGTTCTTTTGAGCAGCCTCTGTTAGTTGATGGTGAAACCCTGGACAATTTTATATTTAAATGTATCTTGAAGAAATAAAAAAAGTGAATTTTCCTACTTAAATTTTTTACAATTGAGTGTTATTACAATGTTGTTGGTCTTTTCTAGTATAAGATGATATTTATTATCATGTTATCCTTGATTGTTCACCAGGTGTGTAGAAGAGTAATTATTGCAGGTCTTTATTAGTGTTCTCTTTAAAGTTTACAAGTGTCTTAGAAGTGGTACATGACTATATTCTCTCAAATAATCATTCATTTCCTTCCTAAGTATCAAAATACCTTATTAAACCTGGATTATGAAACATTGATGTAATAATTCATCTTGTGTGTGTGAGTTTCATGTAAGGAAAGCTTTGTTTTTGTTCTAAGTAGTATAAGTTTAGTCAATAGAAGTAAATTAAACATTCGTGCATCACAATTTAGTTCTTATTAATTTTTTTCTTAACCCTTTTCATCCAAAGTTGATAGGTAAGAAATTACTTCAAAGAGTGCATTAAGGGAACTAGCCCTTCTAGAGATTCATCTCACCAAAATTGTTTAACCATAACAACTAGGATGTTTCCATTATTCCACTTGGATGAGGAGAGCTATGCATCTACTCAAGGGGTGAAAATATAAGTGAAAAAAATACTATCATAATATCATTCTCATTATTTGCTTCTTCATTCAAATCTCACTTGTTTCAAACCAATAAATCACTTTCACTTAATAATGCACGCCTATAGGTTGTGAACTAACTATGTATGCAAGGGTTAAAATGAGTATTATTTAGGTCACTTTATTCTGATTATATTTTGAGTTTATTTCACCTAAAATTATTTTTATCACCTTGTCCTTATATCTAATTTTTATCCCACTACTATGCATTGTGTCTTCTTTTCAAGCTTGAAATCAACTTGAACTATTTAGGCAAACCTATAGTTATCTATTTGGGGCTTGAATTGCATCTTGAAGTCTATAACCCTTCTAAAAGTCATTGATCACCTCAATAACATATATCCAAATATTGTGAGTTTGGAAAATTTAATTGATCCTCTCAAACTTTCTCAAAAACCCTACATTTTCATAACATACCCCTTTTCTCTCTCATGCCTACTTAAGCCATATCTATAGGTGGTTATTGAAAGAGAGTTCTGAGAATTGAGGTTAGAAACCTGGACTTATCAACTATGTTATTGAAATTTGATAGTAATTGAGCTTCTTTAAGCTCTCATCATTCAAACCCTGACTTTCTGTAGACTTATTAGTACCTTTTCTACATGACCATGTATGTATGCTCTTTTGTCCTGCTAGTATATTTGTGTGGACTCTTCACTATTTCAATGAATGGATCATTTAATGAGAGTACATTATTTGGATTATACTATAGATGAATATATCTCTAGGTTCCTTCATGACACATATAGTTGGCATTCTTCAAGATATCTCAAAACCTCAAATTGTCCAAGTTTGTTTAAGCCTGAAAACCTCTCTACACTACTTTATTACATTTATTTTGAGATCTTAAACCATATGTACCTCTAAAAATGTAAGACAAGACATTCTCAACCAATTTTATGCAAGCATCCTATACATAGTTCAATTATATGGGAATATTAATGTTATTTAGAAGACCATGTATGGAATGACTATGTGGTTGGGAAGCCTTAAATGGAGTGATAATATGGTGATCATACTCAATAATCATTTAGGTGTATTAAACTCTACAAAAAGTCTTGAACTTCAAGTGTAAAACATAAAAATTGTCTTTATGAGGATCTCTTTCTCAAAACCCAATGCCACACATGCCAACTAAGTGGATAAATGTGTGAGATGTTTGTGTAGACCTCTGAGGATCCTTTTCAATTACTCTCATGCTTCAAAAAGTCCATTTTTTCAAGAAAATTTTCCCAAAACCAAGCTAGTGGTGATTTGAATCACTTTTTGAGACCTCAAGCTATTAGCAATTTTTCATAGAGCTAGGGGATTCAATCTAAAAATTAATGCCAGGGATTTGAAGGCCACTAGGACCCATATCTATGGTTAGGATCTTGGGCTCCAACTCCACCTACACAACCTATACCATCTTCATGAAAACTACTTTTACTAGATTTTGAAAAATGTGATGGAGGTTTTGAAGTAACTTATGTATTTTTAGGACATCAAGCTTCATCCTAATCATGAATCTAACTTGTGTGAGTTGAGGAGACACTTATTAACTATTTTCACTTAAAAGTGAGTTTCCCAAGTCCGTACAAGTGAGTGAAACTCCCTTATTTGGCATTAAACTACAATAAAATGATCAATTTATCACATCCTAGCATATATGATAGTTTTATAGCTCCTCCAATAACTTTGATAAGGTATTTTTACAATTAATTCATCTTGGTCAGATTTGATACACATTAGAGTTAGCCAAAAACATCTTTTTCTTCATGAAACTTTACCTTAAAGTTTGTAAAATAACCTTAACCTCTCCCAATAAACTTGAAATGTTTATATAAATTGATTAAGTTGAAAATTGAATTAAAGAAAAACCTAAGGACCTATTACACCTTTTGACCAAGTCTCATTACACCTTGACATGTTTAACTTAGTATAATGCAAAGATATACTATTACCATAATATTTGAAAATTAACTTTAAACTTTGCTAATCAATATTTACAAAGGAAATGTGATGACCTAATAAGGCCTGAGAAAACTATGAAAAAGGATAAAAAGACATGAAAATCAAGTTTTTACCTATAGTGGTTGAAATTTTGACCTTGGGAGTTAAAATTAGTCAATAAAATGGTGATTCACAAGGGTAACATGCCTACAATGCTAACTCGACTAGTAGCCTTATCCTTCCATTGGAAAATAGAGTCACTTGCACTAAAAATGATACCTAATCAAACCTTGAACAATAGAAGAAAATTAACTTGACCTCCAAACACATGCAAAGAAAATAAAATAAGACACACACATGTGCTAGATAAGTACTTAGGGAACAAAAAACATAATAAAAATAACTAAAATATACAACTGACTTGAAAACAACTTTTTCCTCCTAGATCAAAGGGTAATCTTGTGAGATTTTTTGTTCTATGAGGTGAATAATAACATGAAGAAATATGCCTCTTGGACCTTACTATTGTTGGTTTCATCTTCATGTTAATTTCCAATCCTCTTGGCATGTTCTCAAATGAAATAGTAGTAGAAAACCAATCTCCTATGAATATGAACTCACTATGTGCTTCAAGATTCACTCCATATTTATTAGTAACTACAACCTAATCCATTGATGTTCCATATAAGCATGCTTCTTGGGCCTTTATGGCATCTTGAGTGATATCATATTTCTTATCATCTATTGCAAGTTCATCAATCTCATCAAAGACCTTTGCATACTCAATCCATGATGCATAATTATCCTTAATGAGTGTATCTTGAATAATATTTTCATGATCATGATATCCAATAAGAAATGTACCTTTGCAAAGGGAATCAACTTCTTAGAGTGACTCAATGTATTTCTATCAATCATCTTTTAGATCTTCTCTTTAATCAATCTGAATTAGACCAACCTAAAATAACATCTTTGTCCTTCTCCTTAAGATATATGGGGTTGTAAAGAGTCTCAAACCTCTCTATATAGTCATGATGTGATTAGGAGTCAACCTCTTAAAGTTAAACTTTTTGCTAATTAGAAATAATTTCAACTTCATCCAAGACTTCATATTATTGACTTAGATAACCTTTAACATTAAGACCAGCTAGAACCTCAACAAGATTAGATAAAGATAGATGTCTTTCTTGAAGTATACTAATAAGACCATCTTATAGAACCTCATATTTGGAAATTGATTTGAATTTTTCTTCCCCAAGTACAGTACCAATGAAGATATCCTCACCAGACTCACTTGAAGTATCTTAATCACATTCTCTTTGAAACTCACTTGTAGCTACAACTTACTCCTTTATCTTCCATAGAATAGTTTCCTCTTCAAGAAGGGAGATGGTGGGATGGTGATGAGTATTATCTTGAGTTTGAGAGGGAGTATGAGGTATGGTAGGTGGATCATGAATTGGCTTGGGAATTGAGGGAATATCCTTGCAACTTGAGTTATTAGGGATGGAAGATTTTGGTAATAATGCTTGAAGATAAATCTATTTAGTTGGGATATGAGTACCCCATTCTCCTGAACAACCTCTTCATCTTTCTCATAGCATTCTTGAGGTTATTCAATAGCTACAACTTGATTTCTAGCCTTACCAACTAGGACCTCTTTCTTGTTTTGGATGTATTATTAGGTAGACCTATAGGATGGAAAATCTTTAGGTTATTGAGGATGGTTAATGGATTCATGAGGATATACAACATAAGAAGGTTGATGAGGAATGAAAGAGGGTTCTCAAAACACTTGATTGAACTCACTTTTTTATCTTTCCCAAATCTCCATCCTCTCCAATTCCAATGTAAACAATGTATTTCTCACTAATGGGTCATTAGATACATCTTGAAATATACCAATAATTTCCTTATATTGATAAGTTTAACAAACTCTTTTTTCACATTCTATTACCTTGTTCTCCATCTCATCCATTTCACCTTGAAAATAAGGTTATTCATATGCATTATCATATCACATGGAAGGTGTGTAAGTTGATCATAAGATTAATATGGATCACAAAGAGGATAAGAGTGATGCTCTTGGTAGTAAGGATCGTAATGAGATTGATAAGGTGATTGAGGTACATAATTGGGATTATATGGGGGTTGAGTAGGACAATCATAAAACTAATATGAATCAGCATAATTTTGATAAGGATCATTATAGGACTGATAAGGCTCATGATAAGGTTGTTATGGATAATTAAAGGATTTATAAGGAGGTATATCACATAAATTATCTTCATACCCAGCCATCAAACTTCATGAAGTAAACAAGAGAAATAAAAATCATCAATAATTATTTGAAATAAGTACATTGGCTACTAAAACCAATTGATTGATCTCAAACTCACCATTGGTGTTTTGAATGCCTCTAAAGGTTGACATGTAGAAGGACAACACAAACAATCCTTTAATCACTTTGGACCTTAGTCCCATCAGTCATGTAAAAACTTTATCACCCAAGTTTTCACCCTTTGAAGTTAATTAAATCCTTCTAAATTTGGGGTAACATGGAGATAATCCAAGCTTGTGGGTGGCCTAATATTGGATTGAATATCTAGGTTAAATGGATAGATACCCTTGATGTATCACTTAAGATCAAAAAATAATCTACAAAATTGATAAGAAAAGAGAGATAAACCTATTCTAATGTATTTTATGTAGAAAATATTTTGACCACTATAAACTAGCTATAAGCACCCATCATTCATGAGGCTAACCTACCATAAGCACTATTCCTAATCTGCCTCTCTACATCAATACTTCATTATGGAGATAGTGAAATATGTTTGGGATAGGAGGAATAATAAAGAGGTCATGAAATGAAACTATTGAAAATATAAATCACTCAACCTTCGCACCTCACTTAGACACTTCATAAGACCTACAAATAAGATTTTGTTTAGCATTGTCATTGATGACAAAGGTGCATCTTGTGAAGAATGATATAAAATATGATTAAACCTATTATGATAGTGTGTGATGCATAGGATGGTGTTGCATTGAGAGAATTTTAAGGCAAATAATTTATTATTATTCATGAAAGTATAGGTAATTGATGTAAAGATTGGTGTCAAAAGTGTTTAGGTGCATGAAAGAGAGATGTTAATTCATATGATGTTTGGTCATGTGGTTTTCGGTTTGTATGAGGATGTGGAATATTTTGGTCATTATAAAAAGAATGGTAAATTAATGTGAGTGTGTTGTGATGTTTTATGTCTATTTTTTTAATCTTTTTTTTAGGTTATGACATGGAAGGAATAGGTCAAGGTGTCAAATACATTATAAGCTTGAGCCTAGTCATGACATGCTAGAGGTATGAGTTGGTGGCATGATGAGGCGAGTGAAATAATTCATGTGAGATGTTATGAAGGATATTTTATCATGATAATAAGGTGTTTATTCACTCAAGAGTGTTTCAAATTGAACTTATAAGGGTAGGACCTTCAGTTTAAGTCTACATGTAGACCTCTCTTAAACCCTACCTAGCTTAATGAGGCATGAAGATCAATTTTCAAGGGAAGTTTGAATATGAAAGAATTGAAAGAGGTATTATATGTTTTTTTTAAGAATTTTCACAAATTTTTAGGCCATGGTTTGAAGTAAATTATAAGAAACACTATTTTAGGCCTTATTGAGTTTACAGAATGAGGTCTCAAGACCCGAGAAGCATTTTTAGACGTTCATGTGAATGTGTAACCTCTAAATTGGAACTTTAGATATTAAGTAGATATGGTTAAGGGTAATAAATAATATCTCTAAGAATTGTTTTTGGATTTAAGGGGCAGTCCTTTATGAGCAATCATTAACACTAAAACCTATGTTAAACCTCCCTAAAACCATAAGAATGACCCAATGTAAAATATATTGTTAAATCAGACAATAATGGTATAAAATTCATATAAAACTATTTTATCATGTATTAAACTCTCCAAGGTACCTATGGGTGGTGATGGTTAGTCATATGAGAGAGAAAATGCATATATATAGGCTTATTTTTAAAGAATTTATTATAGCAGTGAAAAGTTGCATTAGTCAAGTAAAGAAAATGAATGTGAAAATAATATAGAGACTCATAATTCATTTCAATTATGGATAATTTATATTTTACACCCTTCAAGTGTTCTAAACTAGTCATCCAAGTTAACTAGTCACTAACACCCCTAATGGTGTAAATAATAAAAAACCCATGCAATAGTGAGAAGATGAATTGGAATGTGTTTTCATGATAAAATGATGATAAAAAATTACATGGAGATGTTTTTTAGGACTTAAAATTAATTTATATACTTTAAATAAGTTTTTTATGTTAGTTAATATGGTGAAAAGTTGTTCACAAAATGGCCTGTCTGGTTCAGTTTAGTCAATGAGATATAAGGTCATAAGATTGGTCTAAAAGACTAATATATTGATATTAGACCATATGAATTTTGTGTTTGGTGATATTTTTAATATGTAATATAATATTTTTAATGCATTATGAGATTTTTAAAGTGTCTACATAGGTGTTTGAGGTCTAAGTCACCATGACTGTGTTTTGAGGGACAGTTCTAAGTGAGTAAGTCATAGAGATGATCTTAAAGCCTTAAGAACTAAGTAAAAGTTTCTAATCCATTTGGTAATTAACCTTAGGTAATTTATATTTTGTATATGCAATTTTTTTATCATTTTTTATTATATTAAGAGTGTTTAAGCTTCACTTTTTCAAGATAGATTTTTTGGTGTACACAAGCCTAATAGGACTAAGTACTATTGAGGGATTTATTGAAGGAGTTGGACCTAAAATGTGTTATGAATATTAGAGGATGTTTGTTAAGATATATTTGATTTTTTTATGAAATAATATTAACATTTTGTGAGGTTAAATTCGCTCTGAGGGATCAAGTTTACATGTTACTAGACAAACCTAATGTAATTAAGTCTCAATGGGATGTAAAAGTGAAATGAGGTCTAATTGAGTCATATCAAACCAAAAGGGACTCAAAGATCATTTTAATATTTTTTATGATATATCATATGATATATTATATGGTGTAAATAAAATTTTAATGGTGTGTGGCCAACCAAGTGGTATATGAACAAAAGATGAGTATATATACATGGCTTTTTAGGCCTATTTTGATAAGTAGAAAGTAAGCAAATGATTTGATAAAAAAATGAGACTAAATATTTTTGATAAATTTTTTTTAACCATAATAAAATATAATAAAATAAGTTAATTATCATCATATAATTATTATAATAATGAATATCAAGGACACATGACCTACTCAGTCTTGAAGAGGGCTAGTTGAGCGAACAAGACTAGAGGCAATCTAGAGACAGGTCAAGTGGAGTTGAGATTAAGGAGTGATCATTTTATATTAACAAACTATAATATTTTCATTAGGGATGTGTTCTTGATGTATGATAGTGGATATATAATATAGATAACTGATTGGAATATTAGAATAAAGAAGTGTGATTGATTGAGTTTGTGCTTGAGGGAGTTGAAGCTTCATTACATATTGGAGATTATAAAATTGGTCTTGATTAAGTTGGTTCTTGATCAAAAGGATATGGATCTGAATTTTAGGTTGGTTCTTTCATAATTTTCCTTTAATTAAGTTTGTTCTTAGTCATATGGGGTTGTATCCTCCTAGCAAGTGGGAACTTGCGTAGCAAGTGGGAGCTTGCTAAAGTCAAGTGGGTACTTGATAAATTTAGGGTTGGTGCTCAATTTTGAGTTGGGGATCAGCTAAATTTAATAAATTATATTATATGATAGTTTTTCCAATATTTTTTTAGTGGATTTTATCCCCCATTAGTTTTTCTCATATATGTGATGTGTTATCTAGTTTCATGCTCACGTGATTGGTTCATAATGTATTACTAGATCACTATGTTTCTTTCATAGCTAATTGATGAATATATGTAATTGATTGAAAGTTTTTAAAATATTTATTAACCCCCTCTCTTAGTCATTTTTATTCTAAAAATTGGCATCAGATCCAAGTTATTTGAATTAGGATTAATAGCTTGAAGGTGATCCTAAGAAGCACACGATGTCTAGTAATCAAGAAGAAGAAAACATGTATGATGAAGAATTATACTATGGAAATGAATAAAGAGAATATTAATCAAACCTTAAAACTGATCTCATATGTCCCATACATGATTTGAAGCATAAAAATAATAGGAAGCATGAGTTGAGATCTATGGTCAAGGATCTTAAATAACATATTTGTACCTTAGAAAGTGACATGGTCAAAGAATCCAAAAAATATGAGAATACCATAAAGGTCCTCAAGAATTAGTTAGAATATGTCAATGCAAAGTTTAGATAAAAAGACATTGAGTATAATAATTTGAAGATAGAGCTAGATTTCCTTGAAGGATGAGCATGAGCAGTTCATAGAAAAGATGAGTAATTATGAGAAAGAGCATGAGAAGTTAGAAAATTTAAAGATTACCAACATGAAGAGAATAATTAGGAAACCTAATGAAATGAGGTATTTTAAATATTTCAATGGTTATTATTTTTCTTGTCATATCTTTGGTCGTAGAGCAAGTGATTATATAATAGTCTCAAGGAATGAGTTATCATGGAACCATATAAGAAGGAGTGATTATTCAAGAGGACTTAAAAAGGTATATGGAGATTTTAGAGTGAATGATAAGGGCGAAACATTAGTTTTAAATCCAAATAAAGTCAAGACTGGTCATATTGAGCCCAATATTCAAGATGGAATATTTTCTAAGGAGAAGCAAAAGACTAAAGAAGAATATATGCTAACTCAAAATTACTCACATTCAAAATGAAGGCATAAAATTATACATAGATAGTGGTTTCTCAATCCACATGATAGGAGATATAATCAAGTTCATCTCATTGAATAATAATGTTGTATAAATAGTGAGATTTAGAGATAACACAACTACTAATATAGTTGGTAAGGGTATCTTGAGTTTGGAAAATGGAAAGACCAATATAGAAAATGTGTTGTATGTGGAAGGTTTGAAAAATAACCTAATTATTATGATTCAAATGTGTAACTAAGGACACAAAATAACCTTTCATGACAGAGGATGTGATATAAGGAGAACCAAATTAGGAAGACTAATTGCTAATGCCAAGAAAAATAAGAACCTATATGTCTTAAATGAGTTAAGGTTAGTTGATGGATATTTGAGAGAAGTGAGAACTTGAATCTACATATTGAATAGAGGATAGATAAGGGCTAATGGTAATAATACCCCTTATGAACTATAGAAAGGTAGACCTGATAATGTGGAACACTTTAGAGTGTTTAGGAGAAAATGTTTCATTGAAAGAGATGAGGAAGAATTATGTAAGTTTAATTCTAGGTCTAATAAAGGTATATTCTTGGGATAGTCATTAGTGATCTTAGCCTATAGATGATATAACAAGAGGATGCATAAGATAGTGGAAAGCACCAATGTGAAGATTGACGAAATAAGGAAATCACACTCATAATCAAAGTATATATCAGAGAATCTAGATTTCAATAATGAAGAGGAAACAATAGAGGTTGATGAGGAAAAAGAAGAAGTTGAAGAGAGACAAGAGTCAAAAGGCCCCTCAAGATAGATTCAAAGAGATCATATTGAATCATAAATCATTGAAAACAAGGATGTAGGTATGCCAATAAGGAAAATATTGGTAACCTACATCAATAGAATGTTACTCTATTGTCTAAGATTGAAACTAATAACCTTATAGAAACAAACAAAGACAAATTTTGGATAGATGATATGAATGAGGAGTTAGATAAAATAGAGAATAATTAGACTTAGGAAATAGTTCCTAGGCCTAAAGACAACAATGTCATTAGCACAAAATGGGTGTTTAGAAATAATTTGAATGAAGATGGAGAAGTCACTAGGAATAAGACTAGATCAGTATACAAGGGATATGCATAAGTTGAAGGGGTAGACTATGAGGAGACCTTTACACTAGTATAAATATTGGAGGCCATCAAATTATTTATAGATTATTCAAGATTCAAAGGGTTCATGATATATCATATGGATGTCAAATCTACCTTTTTGAATGGGAACTTGGAAGAGGAGGTATACATAGAGTAACTTGAGCAGTTTTCACTATCAAGTGACAAGGACTATATTTTTAGATTGAAAAAGAATCTTTATGGTCCAAAACAAGCTCCATGATCTTGGTATATCAAGTTGGATAGGTATCTGTTAGATCATAGATTCAAAAGAGGAGTTTTAGATAGTAATCTATATATAAAAATAGAAGATGCCCATTAGTTGATAGTAGTTGTATATGTGAATGCCATCATCTTTGGTGGAAATAATAAGAACATGACCAAGGCCTTTGTAGAGGTGATGAAGAAAGAGTTTGAGATGTCCATGCTAGGAGAACTATCATTCTTTCTTGGGTTACATATCACTCAATCTGAAAAAGGTATATTCATTTCATAAGATAAGCACATGATAGAGATGTTGAAAAAGTTTGAGATTGAATATTGTAAGGAAATTAGTGCATATATGATCATATAGTGTAATTTTATTAAGGAATATGAGTATCCAAAGGTCAATCATAAATCATATAGGTAAGTGATTGGAAGTTTACTATATATCACTACCTCTAGACTAAACATCATATAATTAGTAGGTATTGTGGGAAGGTTTCAAGAAGATCCAAAGGAAAATTATCTGAAAGTAGTCAAAAGGATACTTAGGTATCTCAATGTGATTATGGAATTTGGGTTGTGTTATCCATGGAGTAAAGATTTCAATTTGACATCCTATATAGATTTAGACTGAGTAAGAAGTCTAGATAATAGGAAAAGTACTAGTAGAGTAACTTTATTTTTAGTTGGGTGCCTAGTTTCATGGATAAGGAAGAAGCAACCATTAGTAGAATTATCCACTTGTGAATTTTATTACATTGCAATAGATTCATGTTACACTTAGATCCTATGGATGAGACAAACCTTAGAAGACTACAAGGTGGAGTATCATGGTCTTAGCACTATTTATTGTGATAATATAAGTGTGATAAATGTCTCAAAGAACCTTATCATGCACTCAAGGACTAAGCACATTCCCATCAAGTATCATTTTATAAGAGAGTAGGTAAGTAGACAAAGTATCAAACTTGAATATTTTTCTACACAAGATTTGATTGCATAAATTTTGACCAAACTAATTTTAAATGCAAACTTTAAAGACCTAATATAGGAATTGGGTGTAATTTTTACCCCTAGTAGTCATTGAGGAAGCCAAGTACTTAGGGGGAGCTAATTAGGTGGTCCATTAGCTCCAATAGCAGGTGAGTAGTTTTAAGAAGGTATGCATGGAGATAGGGGTGAGTGTTTGTATTATGACTCATAAACTCATAGTTTTATGTATTGAGTGCTTTGGTTGGAAGGAGTGTGATACAAAAAGTTGTAGGCATCTCTTTGTCATTTATGTCAAAGGGGGAGAAAGTTCAGAATGATTGAGAAGTTTCTTGATGAGAGAAGGTTCTGAGAGTGGTTTCCATCAATGACAAAGTGGGTGATTATTGAGCATTATCATTGATGTTAGAGGTGCATCTTGTGAAGGATGATATCAAATGTGACTAAGCCTAGTCTGGTAGTGTGTGATGCATAGGAGAGTTTTGTATTGAGATAATTTGAAGGAAAATAATGTATTATGTTTCATGAAAGTATATGTCATTGATGTCAATATTGGTGTCAAAGGTGTTCAAGTGTATGGAAGAGAGATGTCAAGTCATATGATGCTTAGCCATGCAGTTTTAGGTCTATATGAGGTTGTGGAAGATTGTTATCATTAGAAAAATAATGGTGTAGTGATATGAGTGTGTCATGATGTATTATGTATACTTGTTTGATTTTTTTTTAGGTCATGACATGGAAGAAACAGGTCAAGGTATCAAATGCATTAGAAGCTTGAGCCTAATCATGGCATGGTAGAGGTATAAGCTAGTGGTATGACGAGGTAGTGAAATTAGGAATATGAGAGGTGGTTAAAACTATGTGATCATGAGAATAATATTTTTATGCACACAAGATTATTTCAAAGTGAGCCTACATGGGTAGGATCTTCAGTCTAGGTCTACATCTATACCTATCTTAAACCTTACCTAGCCTAATGAAGAATGACAATAAGTTTTCAAGGAAAATTTTCATATGTGATAATGGAAAGAGGTATTATATGTTTTTTTAATCATTTTCACAAATTTTTAGGCCATGGTTTGAAATAAATTATAACAAACACTATTTTAGGCCTTCTCGAGTTCACAGAATGACATCTCAAGACTTGAGAAGCACTTTTAGACATTCATTGGCATGTGTAACCTATGCATGGGAACATAATATATTAATTAGACATGGGGAAGTTTCCTAGATAGTATCTCTAAGTATTGGTTTTAGATTTAAGGGGCAATCCTTTATGAATGATCATTAACACTAAAACCTATGTTAAACCTCCCTAAAACCCTAATGAGGACTCAATGTAAAATATATTATTTAAATCAGCATATAATTTTATAAAATTCCTATAAAAACTATTTTATCATGTATTCAAATCTACCAAGTACCTCCAAGTGGTGTTGGTTAGTCAAATGAGAGAGAAAATACACAAATACATGCTTGTTTGTGAAGAATTTATTGTAGCAGTCGAAATTTGAATTGGTCAAAGAAATAAAATGAATTTTAAAATAATATATAAACTCATAATTAATTTAAATTAAGGTTTTTGGATATGTTCCACCCTTTAATAATTTTAAATTGGTCATCCAAGTTAGCCAGTCGCTAATAGGCCTAATGGTGTAAATAGTGAAAAACCTAGGCAACAGTGAGAAGATGAATTGGAATGTGTTTTCATGATATAATGATGAAACCAAGTACATGGATATTTTTTTTATGACTTTTAAGTCTTTTATATTCTTTAAATAAGTTTTATTTTATGTCAGTGAATATGGTGAAATTTTTTTCACAAAATACCTATCTTGTTCAATTTGGTTTGTGAGATATAAGGTCATAAGATTATTCTAAAAGACCAATATATTTCTATTACACCATATGAGTTTTATGTTTTGGGACATTATTAATATGTCATATAGTATTTTCAATTCATCAGGAGTCTTTTAAAGTGTCTACATAGGTGTTGGAGGTCTAAGTCACCATGACTATGTTATGAGGAAAACTAACAATTCTGAGTGAGTTGTAGAGATGATATTGAAGCCTTAAGATCTAAGTGGAAGTGTCTAATGAATTTGGTAATGAACCTGAGGTCATTTATATTATGTCTATGTAATTTATTTTTATTTTTTTAAATATCTTAAGGGTGTTTAAGCTTCACTTTTTCAAGATAAATGTTTTGGTGTACATAATCTTAATAAGACTAAGTACTATAGAGGGGTTTATTGAAGGAGTTAGACCTAAAATGTGTTATGGAGCTTAGAGGATGTTGTATAAGGTAAATTTTAGTTGTGTATGAACTCTTATTGATTTATATAGAGCTAAAATGTGTTACAAGGGATGAAGTTTACATGTTACTAGACATACCTAATGCAATTAGCTCTCCATGAGCCCTAAAAGTGAAATGATGTCTAATTCAGTTATGTCAGACCAAAAGGGAGTCAAAGTTCATTTGAATATTGTTTATGATATTTGATATTATCTATTATATTTACAACATAATAGGTTAAGTGTGTGTGTCTGACCAAGTGGTATATGAACAAGAGATGAGTATATATACAAGGCTTTTTAAGCTTATTTTGATAAGTAAAAAGTAAGTGAATGATTTTATAAATAAATGAGCCTAAGGACGTTGGGTAACATGTTTTAAACCATAATAGTCATATAATATAATCATTTTATGATGATCATATATGTATTATATATATTAAGATCAAGGACACATGACTTATTCAGTCTTGAAGAGGGCTAGTTGAACAAAGAAGCTTAGAGATAGTCTTGAGAGAGGTCAAGTGGAGTTGCACTAAAAGAGTGATCATTATTTATTAAGAGACTATCAGAGTTTAATAATATATTTGTTCCTAATGTATGACATTGTATAGAGTAGATAGAGAATTGAGTCAAATATTAGAAGAAAGAAGTGTGATTGATTGAGTTAGTGCTTGAGGGAGTTAAAGCTTCTTTATAGGTTAGAGCTTGTAGAATTGGTATTGATTGAGTTGGTGCTTGATAAAGAGGGATTTGGATCTTCCTTGTAGTTTTCTTATTGAATAAGTTTACTTTGACTGAGTTGGTGCTTAGTCATAGGGGGTTTTAGCCTCCTAGCAAGTGGGATCTTGTTAAAGTCAAGTTGGTGCTTATAAATTTGGGGTTTGTGATCCATGTTGAGTTGGTGCTCATATAAATTTGATAAATTTTATTATAGGAATTTTTTTCAAAGATTATTATCACTGGGTTTTATCCCCCAGGAGGGGTTCCCACATATGTGATGTGTTATCTGGTTTCATGCTCATGTGATTGGTTCTTAATGCATTGCTAGATCATTATGTTATTTTCATAGTTCATTGATGAATGTATTTAATTGATTGAATTTTTTTTAAATAATTATTCACTGCTCCCCTTCTCATTCATTATGCTTCTTATATATTTCAAACTAAATATGAATGTTAGAAAAGGACAACATACTAAGGAATCTAAGCTAATCACTTGTCAAGACCAACTAGTCATGCACACACATTGAAAACTAATCAAAGGAGGAGGTAAAATATTAATTTATAATTTATCAAAGGTTTAAAAATGGATAATTATTATACATACCTAGCTGGAGGATCCATACATAGCCTATCAAGGATGAATATATAGAAAAATGAGATAGAAGAAGAGATAAGGGCATAGGAAAGAGAAGTGACAAGTGTCAAGTGTCAAGAATATTTAAATTCAAGGAATAAGGTATTAAAATGTATCAATATGTCCTAAATTCCATGTGTTAATCTTATAAATATTATTTTCTCATCCAAGTGGTGTGGGAGTTTCAAACCTTGTTTGACACCTTGTGTTCCTCTTCAAAACTACCCATTATTTTTGTTTATGAATAGACAAGTGACACTCTTAAAAATAAAATAATTTTGAGTCACCTTATTACATATTATTTTACACCTTACACTTTTTTATAATTCTTCATAAATGATGCTACCATGATGATTACAACTCCTTAGGTGTCTTAAAGCTTAATTTGTTCTACGATGCCTCAACTTGATTGAGAGTGTCAAATCTTGAATTTTCATTAATAATTATAATTATTCTACATGAAATACATTTTCATATCTTATAAAACCTAAAACATTTCATTTGGATCCATAAAACACTCACCAAGATCTTATTTTGTACATTAAACTCTCATTTAGTCTTAATTCCTTATAGCCCTAAAAACATGTAAACCTCCTTGTGTAGAAAAATGTATATAGGATATCGAGAAAATAAAGATATTTTTAGTACCTAGTATCCACTTACATCTCTATGTAAAATTTAATGACCCAAATTTGAGTGGAATTATACTTATTAGCCCATTTTATCTCTCCAATTAGGTCTCCATTAGCCCTCTAGGCCTAAGAAATTAAATTTTTGATCCAAATAAATCACACACGTGTTAAAATAAATAAAAGTGTGTGATTAAATTTTATGACCATGTGAACATTATTCATACCAAATTTGGGCTTCTTGAACCTTGTGTAGGTAGGCAAACCAATAAATGGCCAAGAAACTAGCCCTTTCTCAAGCCTGTTATAGACTACCTTTAAAAACAAGATTTGTTTGAGAAGTTTTAGCATGAATTTTATGTATTTTTATACTTATATAGGTATAATAAAACCCAATTCATCCTCTCCAAATATTTTAAACTTTTCAATATCGTTTATACCTTATTTAGAGCTCAAAACCTCATAAAAGTATAACATCTATTGCATTCATATAGTTGAATGTACATGAAAAGTACATATTTAGGATATAATTGGAGATAATAATGATGTGAAATAGTTTTTATGATCAATAAAATTCATTTCATGTACTTTATAAGCCCATCTCTCTCAACTAGTCATTATAAGGGTTTTAAGAGGGTTTAGATTTGTTTGTGTTCTTAGTGATTGTTTATAAACCTCAGGGCCTTAAATCCTAAACCAATGCCAAAATTTTAAATTAGACAACCCTAATCAATTTTTACTTGGATATTAGGTTTCAATGAAATATATTTGTATAATTTTGATATTGAGAAAGTGTTCCTCAGGTTTTTGCCATGTTGTTAGAGAGTGCTTTGCCATCTTATCTAGTGTTCATGAACCCTAGGGACATAAAACAATATCTAGTGATATAATGTTGTATTATGGATACCCCTTAACTATCCATTATATCCATTATACCCATGCACCAAGTCAGACTCACACCAAGCACTAGAAGGTCTAGTTTGAACTAGCTTCCTACACCTAGAGAGCTCGAGGAGGTCTCATAAACCAAATTGATACTTTAATTATCTTGATCTACCTATTTATTTCTCTTTAAGGTCTATGATAATAATTACTCAACTACCAATTCACTAAATTTCTCATCTTAACTTCCATTAGGCCATCTTTGCCATGACTATGCACATAGGCTGTGTAAATGGTTTTGGGCTTACTAGGCTTGAATAAAGCCTATCAACATTTCCATCTTTGTTTATTTTGATAAAAATATGGAGGTTATAATAATATCACAAGATAATTCTCATTATTTTATTCTTCATTCAACCCTCCCTTCTTTCAAACCAAGCAAGCACTTTAACTTAACAACGTAATACTATAGGTTATGAACTTATTGCGTATGTAGGAATTGACATGAGTCTTGTTTGGGTCACTTTATTTTTATTTTATTTCACCTTGAATAAATTTTAACACTTTGTCCTTATATCTTATTTCTAGCCCCACTACTATGCATTGTGTATTCTTTTCAAGCTTTAAATCAACTTGAACTATTTAGGCCAACTTATAGGTATCCATTTGGGGTTTAAATTTCATATTGGAGCCTAGAACCCTTATACAAGTAATTTATCACCTAAATAACCTTTATCATAATATTGGGAGTTTATAAACCTTCATTTACCATCTTCAACTTTCCCAAAACCCTATATCTTCATAAGATACCCCTTCTCTCTCATGTCTACTTAAGACATGAGTATCGGTGGTTATTGAGAGAGAGTTATAAGAATTGAGATTAAAAACATGTAATTATCAACTAGGTTATTGACATGTATCCTCAAATTTTTTCACAAACATCTCACATCTTTATCCACTTAGTTGGCATGTGTGGCATTAGAGTTTGTGTAAGAGAGCCTCATATGGATAATTTCTACGTTTTACACTTGAAGTTGAAGAATTTATATAGGTTTCAATGCATACAAATGATTTTTGAGTATTCTCACCATATTATCACTCAATTCAAGGCTTCCCAACCATGTAGTCATTCCATACATAGTCTTCTTTATAATATTCATATTCCTAGCTAACTGGACTGCGTATAGGCTTCTTGGTTAAAAGTGGTTGAGAAAGTATTATCTTACATTGCCAAAGGCACATGAGGTTTAATATCTCATAATAAATTTAATTAAGTAGTGAATATAGGTTCTCAAATACCAAAATATCAAGGTTACACTATTAAAGGCCTAAAGTATGAGGAATGTAGACCTATAGGTCTACACTTTGTGAGAATGGGTTGAAATTGTGCACTTAGGTTTGATATTTAAAACCTAAAAAATGGTAAGACAAATTTAATGTTTCTATTCTTGGATGGTCCAAGGCCAATATAGAGGTGTGTTTTCATATTCAATGCCCAACACACTTTATTAAAACCTATAGGTAGACTAACAGACTTGGATAATTTGAGGTTTTGAGTTATCTTGAATAATGCCAAATTTATGTGTCATGAATTTACCTAGAGATATATTCAGATATAATATAATCCACATAATTTACTCTCATTGAATAATCAATGCATTGTAGGAGTGAAGATTCCACACAAATATATAGGAAGGAGAAAAGAGCATACAAACATGATCAGGCAGAAAAGGTACTAATAGGTCTAAAAAAAGTCAAGGTTTGAATGAGAAGAGATTTAGGAATCTCAATTAATATCAAGTTTCAATAACCTATTTTATAATACCAAGTCTCTAATCTCAATTATCTGAACTCTCTCTCAATAACCACCTATAGTCATGTCTTGAGTAGACATGAGAGAGAAAGGGTATCTTGTGAAAATATAGGGTTTTGGGAAAGTTCCAGATGGTCAATGAAGGTTTATAAACTCCCAATATTATGATAAACATTTTTTTCTTCTTTTGTAACATGTTGGGATTGAAGGAAGTTCTCATCAAGGGGAGAATTAGTGATGTTTCCTCTCTTCTTGTTTGTTTGTAAACTCATAAATAAAGTTTAAGGGGGAGCGTTAGGATTAACCTTTATTTAGGATAATTACTAAATAAAGGTTAATACTAACACTCCTTAAACTTTATTTAGGGGTTTAAAAACAAACAAGAAGGGAGGAAACATCAATAATTATCCCCCTTGATGATAGCTTCCTTTAATCCTAACTTGTTACAAAATAAGACACACTTGTCTTTACATAGAGGCTTAGTGAAGATACCATCCATTTATTCTTTAGTAAGATAGAAAGAGAGAAGAATTTGATTGTATTCAATAATTTTACACTTAAAATGATGTTGAATATGAATATTCTTATACCTTTCATTGATAACCATATTTTTTGCTAAGGGAATGACACTTTCATTATCATAAAAAATTGAGGTAGCTGAATGTTGTGTGTGGCCCACATCTACAATAAGTATTCTAAGCCAAATAGCTTCCCTTGGAGTTTGATTATAAGATTTATACTTATATTCCATGGAGGATAAATATATGTTAGTTTTATTTTTACTATTCCATGAAATGGTGCCAAAACCCAAGAAAAAATAATAACCACTTGTGGATCTATGATCATTAGTATCACCGACCCAATGAAAATTTGAATAACCTACTAAAGAAAATTTTCTATTCGAGGTACACTCTATGAAAAAATTTAGTTTACCTTAAATATAATGAAGAATTATTTTATAAACTTTAAAATTAGTAGCTTTAGGTTTAGACATAAAATGAGAAACCAATCTAATAGAAAAAGCAATATCAGGATGAGTATGATCGATAGTTTCAATTTCCATGTCATTAAGTAATTTAACACCAAGTTTACAAGGAGTAGTAATAGGTTTTTAATCTAACATATTAAACATATATAACAAGTCATATGAATATTTAGTTTTAGAAATGGAGATGCTATCCTTTTCTTGCCAAACTTGAATGCCTAAAAAGTAATATAATAGACCCAAATTAGTCTTTTCAAAGGTATTATTCAAAGAATTTTTTAGTGAAAGAAATAATGGGACTATTAAGTATAGTTATGATTAATTCATCAAAATAATAAACAATGATAACTATTCCATTTGGAGTATTTTTTATGAAAATATTTGGATTATTAGAACTATGAATAAAGCCTTGAGCTATAAAAAATTGATAGATTTTAAATTACCATTCTCTAGGAGATTATTTTAAACCATAAATAGATTTGTTCAACTTGAAAATAAGATGTTCATTTCTCCTCTTAATAAAACTAGGGGGTTGAAACATGTAAATTTATTCATGTAAGTCATCATTTAAGAAAACACTCTTAATATCCATTTGATAAATAGGCCAATACATATGAGTATCTAAACCTAAAACAACTTTATTGTGGGCATATTAGCAATAGGAGCAAAAGTTTAATTATAGTCAGTTATTTAAATTTGTGCAAAACCTCTAGAAAATAATCTAGCTTTAGATTTTTCAATTTGATTGTCAAAATTGAACATAGTTTTAAACTATAATTTATAACTTACCAAATGATGCCCTTTAGGGAGTGGGAATAAGCCCCACATGTTATTAGAAATCAAAGAGTTATATTAATCATGCATTTATTTTCCCCAATGATGGTGACCTTGATATTGTTTTAGAGTTTGAGGATAATTATTGTGCATAAGTTTAGACATCAAAGCATAATTGCAAAATTTTTGCCTAATCCTATGAGTATTATTAAGATCTATGTCAATTCCTGAATCTTCTATAGTAGTTTTAGCCCACTTAGGCATAGATTTGGGTAGAAAAAGACTAGAATAAAAAGAATGAACTTGATAAATAATATCATTATGAAACAAATGATTATGATTATCACTAGTTTCAAAAGGAAAATAAGTAGAAATGATATCAAGAGAATTCAAATTGGAAACACAATCAAGTACACCATTTTCAACAATGTTAACATTCCTTTTAATCTTGATTTTATTAGTTTGAAGATAATATACCCTATAAGATTTAGATGATTCATAATAACAAATAAAGATAAAATTACATGCTATAGAATATAAATTATGTTTTTCAATTAGAATATGAATAAATGCATCACAACAAAAAACACGTAAATGCTTTAAATTAGGTTTTCTACCACTCCAAGCTTCTTCAGGTATAATATTTAAAAAAAAAAATAGTGGGATTCTTATTAATGAGATAGAAAACACAATACATAGCTCAAACCAAAATTTATAATGCATATTTTTATCATGCAACATACACCTAGACATTTAAGTGATAGTCTTATGTTTACATTCAACAACACCATTTTGCTCAAGTCTGTAACAAAAAATTTCTCATGCTTAATTCCATGTTACTTAAAATATGAAAGAAAATCATTGTTAACATATTCAATACCATTATCATTGTGTAATATGTCTACATAATAAGGAGATTGTTTTTCAACAAAGGCATGAAACTCAATAAAAGTGTCTAAAACTTGATCTTTAGTTTTCAAGAAATAAATCCAATTCACTTAGTACAATCATCAACAAAAGTTAAAGTATATTTATAACCATTAATATAAGGAGTTTTCATATGCCCTAAAATATCATGATGAATTAAATGAATATTTTTGGTAGCACGTCAAGAGTGATTTGTAGGAAAATATTTTGTTAACACTCCAAACTACACCCTAGGAGAAGATGGTTTAATTCTCTCCAAGTTTGGGTTAACATGAGATTGGTCTAAAGGTTGTGGATTAACTATAAGAGGACCAAAACTCTAGTTTATGGGGATATCTCCCTTGGTACATCAAATTAAACTCACTTTTTAAAGAATTAAAAAAAAATTGGGTGAAAAGGGATAGAAAAATGCAAAAAAAGAAACCTAATCTAAAGAAGTGATGCACCAATATTCATCTATCCACTATAATTGATATAGAATCTAACACTATAAAGTAGAGATTAATGACTATAAAAAGAGTCTTAATGAAATCTTAAACATAATTATTTCATTTAAAGGATATGGTGAATGTCTAAAACTTGAAGGCAATAGAAAAGAGGCATGCTTGAGGCATTATCAACTAGCTTACTCTTCAACATAGCTACCACACTCTAACACATCACATGAACTATATAGGATGACATTATAACAATTATGTGAAGGAGAGGAATTTTAAAGGAGGATAAAATCACACTTTATGTAAATAAACAAAACGTAACACACTAATCATATCAAAGAAACATGTATACAATCCTTCTTTATTGATTCAAGGAGGTTCTCAAGATATAATTTGGTAGAGTTTCATTACACCCAGCTGAGGGATACCTTATCATGGCCTTAAGGCATGAATATATAGAATAATGAACCAAAATTAGAGAGAATGTGTTATGGTAAAAACATTAATAGGTCATTAATGACCACCATCCCTTTAATTTGAAGTTATAAGTAGCCTCCCCACTCCTCGATGCATTGCCCAGGCTGACTAGTGTCTTGAATGAACATATTTGGCTATTTAGAGTCTATTTTTGGAAAAAATTTAATCATTAAGATAATATTAAAAAAATACTGGTTAATTAAATCTACTTATAATATTTACAAATCATTGAAAAGGTTCAATTAGGCCTCCTCCATGAAGTATTTAGTGCTCACCCCTTTCTTTCATGTTGACTATGTTTAAAAAACAACCTAAATCCTCCATAATGGCCATGGATTTGGAGTTTTATCAACTCATGATATATTTACATGGTTTTTATGATGATGAGTTAACTCCATATCAACCTTATATGCTCATGAACATCTCCCTCTTATTGATTAAGCAGGCCTATAGACAAGTAGCTTAATCGCTTGCTTGTTTATTACTTGGATAACTGTGAGGACTAAATGAGATCTTTAAGATTATTGAGTGAGATTGTTTCCCATTTGAACCAACATAATATACCAATATTTAGGTTTTCCAACTATTTCACACCTGAAATGTTACCTTACTTAGATGATTAGGTCACCTCCCTTTAGCATATTTAGATTGCCTATATGGCATAGACTTATATGAATAATTTTAGGTAGAATTATGAGAATTTAATGATTTTATAGGGTTAAACATACCTCATATTACCCCCTCTAATTACTTATAACCCTTGAACAAGTTCTACACCTTGGATTTTATTTAAGACCTTGTAAAACTACATTTTTTAGGGGGTCCTTAGAATAGTCTATACAAACCAATACTATGATGGGATCCCCTAAGAGTGAAATATAATATCCAAGTGTTTATTATGGAATCCCAATGTATTTGGATGCATTTTATCCAATATATTCCTAATCGGGTCCTTATTAGAGTTATAGGGAGGTTTGAGGGTGTTTTTGACTCTTAGCAATGGTTCATAAAGGTTAGGATATTAACCTATAAACCAATGACACTAATATCTTGTATAAAAGGCCTCTCAACTATCCCAAAGTGATAATATCCCCATGTAACTATCCATATAGTTATGATCTTGTCAAGTTTCCCCTCGGGTGAGAAGTGTGCATTCTGAGTAGTCTTGAGGCACTTTTAGGCCAAAGTGACCAAACATGACCTCTCCCATACAAACCAAAGTGGATCACACACCTAAAAAAACATGAGAAACATATCCATGCTGGTACTATATGTCATATAATCCTCTTTTTCCCTCTATTCTAGACTTTTAGTGGTATTGCCTTGAGGAAGGTACTAGATCAATAGGCTTAAATGCAAGGTTTCTAAGTTTTGACCCTAAGCTAGAGTTTTGAAGAAATTATCCACCTGTCTTGATATAAAATTCACCCCTTAGGGTCCTCCAATCATATTTATTGGCTTGATCAATCCATTTACCTCCCTTTTATGTGTACACAATCTTTCATTTGAGCATTTAGGCCTAATTGCAAGTGGTTATTAGGCATGGAGGCCCTTATAGGTGGCTAATGTGTAGTTATTTAGGACCTAAGGGTCCTTCTCCATATTTAAAAACATATGGGATATGCATATCCTTCTCAACTTCCTATATTTAGGCTTAGAGTAACTCTTCTAGGCATAATCCATATAACCCATACCCCATACATACCAAATAGTAGAGCATTTGGGTGTTTATGGGACTTTGGAAAACTATCAAGACTATTTCATAGCCCAATTACCTCATTTAGATGAACTTGGAAGTTTAATTTCTTCAATGGGTCTTGAAAAATGTTTAATGAGGGTTTTGTAGGTCCACCATCTTAATGATGGTTTTGTTTTCACTTGAATTTTCACCCTTTGAGGAAATGTCTCATCTCTCATCATCTAAGTGGCACAATTGAAACACCTCTAGGTTTTGGGTAGCCTAATAATGAGGTGAATCTCTATATAGGTGCTATCTCCCTTGATGTACTACTTTTAGATCAATAATACACCTATGCTTATAAGGAAAAAGTAAATTAAACTAAAATTAAACTATCCTAAAGGTGGTGATACATAAAATTAGTTGATAACTACCAACTAGTTGTATGTCACACATAAGACCAAGAGACCAACTATGCATACACTTCTCTAATTTGAATCCTCTCACATCAATATTTCATTATGAGGTTGTGATTGTTAAGCATGGGATATACTAAGGGGGGGGGATGAATCAGTATATCATATATCTTATTAATCTTTTCCTTAACCAAATTCCACTTAATCAAACATTCAAGATATGCAATAAAACTTGAACAATAAACACCACACAAGATAGAGAGAGACACCAGATATAACATGGAAACCAAATGTGGGAAAAACCATAGAGAACAATATCAAGTATATGAACGAGCACCAACCCAAACAATATTCGCAAGCCAAGCTTGTAAGAGCACCAACTCAACAACTATTCATGAGCACCAACCCATAGGAGCACCACACCCCTTTTTTGAGCACCAACCTAGCTACTATTCATGAGCACCAACCCACAGGAGCACCAACCCCTTTTCCAAGCACCAACCCAGCAACAATTCATGAACACCAACCCACAGGAGCACCAACCCCTTTATCGAGCACCAACCCAATAACAATTTGTGAGCACCAACCCATAGGAGCACCAACCCCTTTGTGTATACCACACACCTATCTCTCAATGTTTCTATCTCAACAAATGATAGATCAATACATCTCTTTCCTCTCTCTCACCTTTGCTCTTCTAAGCTAGATATAACAAATACAAATCATATTCATCTCTCAAAATTACTCTTCTAAGTTAGATATTAAAATATCAAATTAACCTCTATCTCTCATATTTACAAATGGCTTCTCAAGCATTTATTTATAGCTTTCCAAATGACCTTTGGCCTTCCCCCTTTGTGACCCTTCAATCCTCATGGAAAATGGTGCCAAACTTGTATGACCCTTCATATTCAAGCCTTTTAAAAGTCATGTGGTGACCCTTCATGATCAAAAACGTCCTTCCCTCTTTTGTCCTCATCTTGGTGACTTTTCATATTCCTTAAAGTGTCCCTTCATGAGAAATTGCACCCTTCCTCTTTTGTCTTCACTTGGTGACTCTTGGAATTCCCCAAGATGACTCTTCATGGGAAAATGCATCTTATCCTTCTTTTGTCTTTATCTTGTGGCTCTTTGACTTCTCCATGGGCCCTTCTTTTGTCTCATATGCAACAAAAAATATATTCATTAATATTAAATAAATATTAACTCATATTAGTCAAGATAAATCTATTACAAAAAACATTAAATGTAATGGGGCCTTTATCACCAATAATGCTAGACCTTTGACATCAATGACAATATTTCTAATAATCTCCCCCTTTGTCATTGATGGCAACCTCAATCCTAAAACTACCACAACCTGTCACCTACACTTACTATCATCTGAAAACATAGAGTAACTCCCCCTTACTATAACAACCTGTACCTATTCCTTGTACCTATTTTCTACACCTATACTTATACCTATACCTATTATTCTCCCCCTTTGACATCAATGGCAAAGGGCCTACTTGGAGCTAACACTTAGCTCCCCCTCAACTGATGTTGAACATCAATGGCAAGAAGTAATAGAAATTACTCCCAACTCCTCTCACCGATCTTTGAATGTATCCTTTGATCATGCCTTTGAGAAGATATCTGACAAAACATATAAATTGTTCCCTGTCTTTTGAGTATCTTCAATCAACTCATTTGAATATTTTCCTCTAATCTCACAACCTTCTTTATGAAACTTTAATGTGCATCCTTGATCACATATTTGACTAACACTCAATAGATTATGCTTAAAAACATTTTTAGTCTTGGTTCTATCATAATCCAAACTCAAAGTACCTTTTCTAGCTATCTTGGCAGTGGTTTTATCTCCAAATCTCATTGTGCCACCATTGATCTACTTTACTCTTATCTCCAGTCATATGCCTTGAACATCTGCTATCAATGAACCATGGTTGATCTTTATTTATTACATGCAAAGTTGTTTGCACCAACATAGAATCTTCAGGTTGTTTCTTCTGCCATGAACATGTCTGAACCTTCTTCTTGATGAATAGAGCTTTGAAATTTTGATCCTTCTTTATTGAATCTAATGAGTATTATTTTCCTTCTTTCTAAAATTGTTAGATATTTTTCAACATTCTAATTTCTTATGACCATAATCATTTGAAACACTGCATATGCAAGAATCATTCTAATAGCCTCAAACCATAATACTGATGCAAAATTTTATTTGAAAATCTATTCCCTCAAAAGATATATAAATTAATCTATCAACTCAGCTTCTTGTCATGTAATATAGCCAAGACCCAATAGCATCCACCATGCTTCAATTTTTCTTAAAAGTGTCTCCTTGAAGCCTAGAAGAGACAACACACACAAAAGGGTCCTAAAAACAGATCTCAGGAGATTCCCACATCTCATCTATTTCTTCCTTGATCTTCTTGTGTTTTTCTTTTAGAATCTGTTTAAGCATGTCTAACCTTTTTGACCTACTAACCTTATCATTTATGATGTTTTTCATCTTCTCAACTTTTGTAACTATCTTATCTTGACAAAGCTCATGCTCAAATGTAACAAGAGATTTTGCACAATCCTTCCTATCTAATTCTTTATCTACTATAGCAAGTAATTCATTTTCAATTTTAAACTCAACCTGAACAACCTTTACTATTTTAGGTCTCCAAACCTGAATTTGACTCTTCTCATATCTTTTAGGGGCTCTGTAACCTTTGACATACTTTGAATATCTCTTTACTTTATTTTGACATAATTTAGCAATATGGCCAACCTTATGACAACAAAAGAAAACAATATTTCTCATTCCTTTTTCTTGAATGTGGCTGAGATCTCCCTTTGACTGATTACTTCTCCTCATATAGTCTCTTGGCCTATGAAAAACATTATGACAAATAAAACAATGGCCATGAAAAGAATTTGAAAACTTGAAAGCATTAGGCTGCCTGATTGACTTCTTTGATTTTTCTTCAAAACCTGCATCTTTCTTTCCTTGGACTAATATTTCATGATCTTTCTCAACCTTCATTATAATCTTCTCATGATTATCCTTTAAATAACATAACTCAACCTTCAACTGATTACACTCTTCTTCTTTTGATGTTAAAATTGAATTTGCAAGCTCTAACTGATTCTTAAGATCCTAAATAATTATCTTATTTTATTTTACTTCTATAGCCAACTTAGAATCCAAGATACACACCTATTCTTTAAGAGCCTCAACCACAAATTTTAACTCTTGATTCTCCTTCTTTAGCTGCTTGGCCATCTTATGCTTTTCTTTGATCTACCTTCAAGCTGTTAAACCCTTTCTGAAGGAACCTGCTTTGATACCAATTGTTAAGCATGGGATATACTAAGAGGGGGGTGAATAAGTATATCATATATCTTATTAATATTTTGCTTAACCAAATTCCACTTAATCAAACATTCAAGATATGCAATAAAAATTGAACAATAAGCACCACAAAAGATAGAGAGAGAAACCCAATATAATGTGGAAACCCAATGTGGGAAAAACCATGGAGAACAATCTCAAGTATATGAATGAGCACCAACCCAAACAATATTCACAAGCCAAGCTTTCAAGAGCACTAACACCTTTGTTGAGCACCAACCTAGTAACTATTCATGAGCACCAACCCACAAGAGCACCACACCCCTTTGCTAAGCACCAACCCAACTACTATGCATGAGCACCAACCCACAAGAGCACCAACCCCTTTGCCGAGCCCCAACCCAACAAAAATTCATGAGCACCAACCCATAAGATCACCAACCCCTTTGTCGAGCACCAACCCAACAATAATTCATGAGCACCAACCCACAAGAGCACCAACCCCTTTGTGTATACCACACACCTATCTCTCAATGTTGCTATCTTAACAAATGATAGATCAATACAACATTTCTTTCCTCTCTCTCACCTTTGCTCTTCTAAGCTAGATATAACAAATACAAATCATATTCATCTCTCACAATTGCTCTTCTAAGCTAGATATTACAATATCAAATCAACCTCTATCTCTCATATTTACAAATGGCTTCTCAAGCCTTTATTTATAGCTTTCCAAATGACCTTTGGCCTTCCCCCTTTGTGACCCTTCAATCCTCATGGAAAATGGTTCCAAACTTGTATGACCCTTCATATTCAAGTCTTTGAAAAGTCATGTGGTGACCCTTCATGATCAAAAACGTCCTTCCCTCTTTTGTCCTCATCTTGGTGACTTTTTTTATTCCTTAAAGTGTCCCTTCATGAGAAATTGTGCCCTTCATCTTTTGTCTTCACTTGGTGACTCTTGGAATTCCCCAAGATGACTCTTCATGGGAAAATGTGTCCCATCCTTATTTTGTCTTTATCCTGTCACTCTTTGACTTCTACATGGGCCCTTCTTTTGTCTCATATGCAACCAAAAATATATTCATTAATATTAAATAAATATTAACTCATATTATTCAATATAAATCTATTACAAACAACATTAAATGCAATGGGGACTTTATCACCAATAATGCTAGACCTTTGACATCAATGACAATATTTCTAATAGTGATTAATGTTTAGACTATGAGGACTAGATAAGAGGTCTATAATGACACTATTTGAATAGGATAACTCGATCCACCTTGGCACTTCATAAAACACTTCACATGACCTATAAGAAGAAGCTTTCAAACTACAAATAGGTGAAAGAATGAGATAACAATGTTAAGAAAACAATAGTAATCACTAAGAAAGATCAATAATTCAAGTTAAAATAATATGAATAGTCATATAAGAGGTAAAATTAGTAGTATTTATTGATCTATGGTATGAAAATGAGTAGAGCTTCACCATACTCAAGTGGATCATATCTTACAATAGCCAAAATGGCTAGTTCTTATAGAACTCGAGAGAGAAGTGGGAAAAGAGAAGTTTGAAGGTGATTTAAAAAAATTTCAAGCTAATAAAATGAGTTATATGTTCCTAATAAGAGAATGTGAAACTGATCATATAAGGTTACAAAGTACAAGTGTCAATCCAAGGCATGAAACCCTTGAAATGTGGTATTAAATTCCTTTTACTGGATTAAAAATTGCCTTCATCATTTGGGCTTCTTGAGCACCCCATAAATAAATATGATCAGAAACATTATTATTTAAATAATAATTTGGGGTTATGGACACACATTTACATGCATTTTTTGTAGTCCAAATCATTAGTATTCATCCAAAAATGAGTTATCACCATCTATAGTTAAATAAAACTCATCTTTCATACACCTTGTACACTTGGATTTCAAAATGGATTCAATTTCCCATGAAAATACATATAAGGTAGTGGATGACATGTTTCAAGACTATCCATGACTTTAGAGGCATTAGTCACACCTAAAATAGCCTTCCACTTGAAGTTTTCACACTTCTTGCCATCATGTTCACTATGCCAGCTCTGACTAGTTGAGATGCGAGTTATTTTAGGAAAACTTAAAAGTTATTAGAAAGCATTAAATGGAAATATGGAGTTATATTAAGTCTCAATATTACCTCCCATGTGATGGGTATCTTTAGACTCCTTCTAGAACCTAAAAAGTACTCAAAATAGTCAAAAAGTATTATTTTATACCTTATTAATATAGATTTCTTACAACTCATCATGATGGTCCAGATCCTAACTAAGTCTTATATAATATTAAATCATATTTATTGGAAAAATATGCCATTTTAGTACATTATCTCTTTCATTTTCAACATCAGGTCTAGACTAAGGGTTTAAGAGGGTTTTAAGCCATTTTAGTTTCTTAAGGATCAGTCATAAAGCCTAAGTGATTAATTACTTAAATAATTGCAAAAATTACTTGTTCAAGACCCCCTTCAACCTTCCTCAAGTTATTGATTTCCCATGCACCAAGATCGCATAGTTATGATATCTTCAATTTGACATCTCAAGTTCTTCTCCTCATTTTGCATAGGACTAATGTGATTTTGAGTCCAAAAATGGATTTCCTATTATTTTCATGTAACATTGATGATTTAACACACCTAATGTCACCATAAGAACATGGTTTAATCCATAATAATTCTCACTTAAGTTTAGAAATAAATCTAACCCTCCATTTGGATTTGCCCTAGTCAAGGCTTAATAGGTCTAAATATATGTTTGAAATCCTTAGGCACCTTGTTGAGTTTATTTCTTTCAAAAATGGTTAGTATTGTTTTTTCATGCCTCATTAAACTCTCACAATCTTCCCTCAGTGATCTAGCATTCTCTAACTCATCTACTTACCTTCTCCTCTCTTCATACTCTTTAGATAAGCTTGTTGTTCTTCAAAATTTCTCTACCTCTAAGATAGAACAGAGGGTTACTTAACTCTTACCTAGGAAAAATGTGTTTATAAATCTACCTTAGGTCCCAAGGACTCTCTTTACTAAAAAATAAATTCTGACTCCTTTAATTTAGTCCTCAAACACCCCAAACTCTCTAAAATAGCCCTTAGATTAGGATTGTGTTAGCATTTTTGTGTACCATTCTCCCAAAAAGATGATTATGCTTCCATTATATATTTATTTATGCTTATCAAACCTTAAATTCATACTTTATGACCTTACCAATGTCATAATAACACTCTTTAACCTCTAGGTTCCTCATAATAACACTCTTTAGCAACTTGAAGTATTAAAAGAAAAGTGTATGAATTATCACTTCAAAATAGACCCAAAGAGAAGATACTTACCATTCATGACTCTTTTTAATGTCTTATACATTTTTATAATCCCATTAGGGTTTTGCATACTTGTGCGAATAGTAAACTTATTAAGACTAGGCATTTGCACTTCTTGACTTCTTAAGATAGGGTACCTTGGTCGTAAGTGGATAATGGCCTAGAAAATCTTGTGTGGGCCTATTTTATGATTGATACCATTATATATACCTCTCCTATAATGTTCATGAGGTATATTTATGTCAACCTAGTCCCATAATATTCAATATAAGCTTTCAAAGTTATCACTCTTTCCCTCACCACTTCAACTTGTACCTTGAAGGATTAGCATGACTGTAGCAACCTATTAGGGACTTGGGAACTTTTGACTTGAAATTAATTATATTTGACCACCTTATAACCTTTATAAATTTTATCAAGTCTCTCAATCTCTCATCCAAACATTAAACATACCCTATCCTTTCATACTTTTCCAAAAGTGAGTGTTAAGCAAATCTAAGTTATACATTGTAAGAAGATATTTCTCAGTGTATGGACTAGAAGTGTTCTAGAAGGTCCAAATTTATTAAATGGTTCACTTTAATGTTCAATTAATAACCAACACATTATTATTAATGAAATAATGTCATCTATCTTATCCCCAAACACCAAACTCCACCACATGGCTATGAGAAACCACTTAGCATGGACTGTTGTAGATATCACTGAATGATTTTAGTGAGCTAATTGGCATATTGAAGGCTCTTGAATACTATGCCCCTAACTCAATTAGGGTTCTCATTTTTTAAGGTGATAATATTATGTGGGATATTAGACATAAATGCATTAATAAGTCTTAAAACTCAATGCAGACTTTTATGAGAAACCTCTTAAAAGGGCCTCGACCGTTCTTCTACCGTTTTAGGAAAATTGTCCTAAAGTGCCAAAAGTTTACTTGGAAGGTATCCTCAAGTTTATAATAACATCCAATATTCTCAACACTCTTTAAAATGGTTTTAAATCATGTGCAGACCTTATAAGCCTCAAAGGGCACTCAAACACAATTTCCATGCTCCTTCAAGAAGTGACAGGCCGTACAACTATTTTAGATGATTATTTTATGAATTTGCTTTACTTTATTAGCTATTATAATGATTTTTGAAATTTAATTAGGAATTTAATATGATAAATGGAGATTAAGGAGCAATAATACATCACTTCAAATCAATCTATAACTATAACACATAATAAATCTCTAGCAATTGGAAAAAATGACTATTCACTTATTCACTCTTCTTTGTAAACTAATCTAGTTAGATCATTAAACCACCCCAAAACTTGAAAAAAATTATAGGGAACATGTGAGAGTGGTTTACATTCCCTATAAAATCCATCCCACTCACTAAGTTACATAGAATAGCTCAAACAAGAGCAAAACCTTTAGGGTGCATATATTGGCAAGTAAATTTGATAAGCTAACTTCTTAAGCATGGTTAATAAAGTAAAATACATAATTATATTTCAAAAAAACATCAAATGGAATCTTATTTAGTGTATAAGACACCCCTAGGATTATTTTTCCTAAAGCCTCTCCTGCTAGCCATACCATCTGAAAACCTGAGGACCATTCTTACTTGCCAAGCTTTGTGGAAGGAGAGATATGCAATTTTATTAGTTTATTGGAGATTATGATGAAAATTATAATTTAAATAATAGTTTTTAATATCAATGGACACTCTTAAAGTTTCATCAGCTATAGCAAGTCTTACAATTCCATACACCTTATTAAATGCTCACCTTTTTCAAGAAAACTACCATTTTCTGAAAAGAAACTACTATTTGTCAATTAAAAAGTATTAATTAAGGTATATTAGGACAAATTTGGTGTTACATAATCATTTTAAACCTTCAAATTTCCCAATGAGCTGTACAAGTAATTTAATACTCTATTTTAACCCCCAAAATGACTCAAAAAGACACAAAGATTGAAAATAACTAAGACCAAGGCTAATGTGACATGAAATGTCATCAAATGACTTATAATACACCTAATGACATAATATTAAACCCATTAAAACATATAAGGTTAAATTTTTTACCTATAGGGGTCCCAATTTGACCTACAGGGTCAAATTTGGTTAACAAATTGGTGACTCATAGGGGTAGCATGCTTGCTATGCTAGCTAGACCAATAGCCTTATTAGTCCATTGGGATTAGGGACTCATCCTAATTTTGAAACACAATAATAGGAATTTTAAAATTTACAACAATTTTTTATCAAGACAAAACTAATTGACTACCTCAACCACACAAAATAAATGACACATACAAAACAAATCAAACTAACTAACAAGACACACACATATGTGCTCAAAGCACTTAGGAAAATAATAATAATAAACCCACTATGTACACTAAAAATTAAGCATACGTCCCTTCATGGATCAAAATGAAAATTTCTTGAATCTCCTTCTTCATGAGATGATTCATAGTACCAAGCATATTGGACTTTGGATTGGGTACTTGATAGATCAGACCTATTTCTTGGCACTTCACTTTCTATTCTCTCAAATAGACCATGTTAAAATATGTCTCCAATGTAAATTTATTCATCTTGGGCTTTTACACATACCTCATATTGATACCTACTTTTCATCTCATGATCAACTTACATCTTCTTTGTAGGCATGATTTTAAGAGGAGTAATTTCTGTTGGGGATCAACCAACAATATGATTACACTTGTGAAAACAATAAACATGGAATTAAATCAGATGGATAAGTAACTAGAATGATAAATAGCAAAGAACAAGAGATACAAGAAACCACCTTGAAAACTTGTATTAAACTCTTTACAAAAGGAATACAATTGAAGAAACTTCTTTCTTCCACACCTCTCTCAGATGCACAAGATCTCTCTCTAGATCTCTATTCCTCAAGAGCTCTCTCTCTCAAGTAAAATCAACTCCAACAACTTGGGTTGATACAACTCTATACTGTCCTTCAAACATTCACAATGTTCTACTCATACAATAATAAGCTAAGAAGATCTTTCCTACATATAGAATTAGGAAACTTAAGCATGCACTTACAACCAACAGTTAAGCCTCTTAAACAAGGGCTCTAAAAACAATCTTGCTAATAATAGAAACACAAACTTAAGACTAAGACTTAAACTCATCATGCAAACACTCAGTTCTGTCCTCAGAAATAGCATTCTAGATGCACAGGTAACCGACGTTGGTTCCTGCCTGCTTGCCTGTGACCGTCGTCAGCCGATCCTCTATCGACGCCGGAATTTCTTCAACTGCTCCTGACCGACGTCGGTCACTCCTGACCGATGTCGGTGACTGTGTAAACCTGCAACTTTGGTAATGCACTCATATGTGAAGCTTTTAGGCTCCACACCTTAACAATCTCCCACTTGGAGATAAACAGCTGCACCAGTACCTGTACAGCAACATCTTCTAGCTCCTCAATCTTTAACTCAATCATGAAGACCAACAGAAGTTGAATGAAGATTCAACTTCTCCTTTGTAACTAGCTTGGTTAACATATCAGTAGGATTCCTATCTGTATGGATCTTCTCTAGCTTCAAATCACCATCTTCCAATACCTGCCGTATGAAGTGGTACCTTAGCTGTATGTGCTTGGTTCTTGAGTGAAACACTTAATTCTTAGCCAAATGGATTGCACTCTGACTGTCACTATACAATCTGCAACTCCCATGCTCCCTTCCAAGCTCTTCCATGAACCGTGTCATCCATATCATCTCTTTGCTAGCTTCTGTGGCTGCAATATACTCTACTTTTGTAGTTGACAAGGCAACAACCTTCTACAACTTTGATATCCAGCTAACCGCCATTCCACCTATAGTGAAAACATATCCTGTGGTACTCCTCCTACCATCCAAATAACCTACCATATCTGAATCTACATAACCATGTAGAGAAGTATCTGAACCTCCATAGCATAAGTGCCTACTGCTGGTTCCTCTCAGATATCTAAGGATCCACTGAACTACTTTCTAGTGTTCCCTCCCTGGATTGGCCATATACTTACTTACAACTCCCACTACTTGGGCAATATCTGGTCTAGTACACACCATTGCATACATCAAACTTCCTACCACAGAAGAATATGGAACCTTACTCATGTACTCTACCTCATCATGTGAATTAGGACATTGTTCTTTACTCAACTTAAAATGTCCAGCCAAAGGTGTGCTTACCGATTTAGCATCCTGCATATTGAACCATTTCAACACCTTGTCCACATAATCCTCTTGAGACAATATCAACCTGTGATTTTTCCTGTCTCTCTTAATGCTCATGCCAAGGATTTTCTTTACTGCTCCCAAATCCTTCATAGCAAACGTTTGAGCTAATTTCACCTTAAGCTCAGAGATATCTTGCATGTGTGATCCTGCAACTAGCATATCATCTACATACAACAATAGAATAATATATCTACCATTATCCAATCTCTTAAAATATACATAATGGTCAAATTGACACCTACTGTAGCCATGCTCAGTCATAAACCTGTCAAATTTCAAATACCACTATCTAGGAGCTTGCTTGAGGCCATACAAGCTTTTCTTCAATCTGCACACCAACTTCTCCTTACCCTTGACCTCAAATCCTTCCGGCTGTTCCATGTATATTTCCTCATCCAAATCTCCATGAAGAAATGCTATCTTAACATCTAGCTGCTCAAGATGCAAATCCTCAATAGCAACCAAAGACAATACAACCCGTATAGAAGTCATTTTAACAACAGGAGAAAAAATCTCACCAAAATCAATACCTGGCTTTTGTGCAAATCCTTTCACTACCAACCTGGCCTTATATCTCATCTATCCATTCTCACCTTCCTTTAACCTGTAGGTCCATCTGTTCTTCAGTGTCCTCTTACCAGCTGGCAACTCAACCAAATCCCATGTTTGGTTCTCTCTTAAGGACTCCATCTCCTCAACCATGCCACGCTCCCACTGACTCTTGGACTCCACCTGTAATGCTTCTTCAAAACTCTCTGGTTCTCCACCATCAGTTAGTAATAAATAGTATAAAGGAGGAGAATATCTAATTGGAGGCTTACTTACCCTTTCTGACCTCCTGATGGGTGTCTGAGACTCATTCTCAACACGCTGTCCACCCAAATTCTCTGACGGTGACCGACCTCAGTCACCTCTAGACCTGTTACTGGCTGATGCCGGTTCTTCCTGGCTGACGTCGGTTCCTATTCTACTGACATCGGTCTCTGTATGACCGACATCGATTTCTATTCTGCCGATGTTGGTTCCTACCCTGTTGACGTCGGTCTCTGTGTTTTCCTGCAAGTGATTATTTCTTTTTCCCATGAGCTCATTTTGGACTGTCACCTCATCCAATTCTCCATTGCTCTGCCTAGATTGATTCAGCTTCTTCAGCTGATCACTATACATCACTTTGTCATTGAAAACAACATCACGGCTCCTAATTACCTTGTTAGTTCCTAGATTCCAAAATCTGAAACCAAAATCATCTGAGCCATAGCCAATAAACGTGCACCTCATAGACTTAGCATCAAGCTTCTTTCTATTTTCCTTATCTATGTGCACAAAGGCTTCACAACCAAAAACTTTGAGATATGAGAGATCTACCTTTTTACCTGTCCATGCCTCTTCTAGAATTCCACCATCCAGAGCTTTAGAGGGTCCTCTGTTAATCAGGTACACTACGGTGTCAATAGCTTCTGCCCAAAACTCGAAGGGCAAACCAACATGCAATCTCATACATCTTGCATGCTCCATGATTTTTCTATTCATCCTTTCAGCAATTCCATTCTGCTGAGGTGTCCTTGGAACTGTCCTTTGCCTATGGATTCCATGTGTATAACAATACCAGTTAAACTTAAGGCTGCATAACTCACCACCATTGTCAGATCTCAGGCACTTCAATCTTCTGCCTGTTTCATTCTCAACCATAACTTTCCAAATATTAAAAGTCTTAAATACATCAGATTTATTCTTAATACAATAGATCCATACCTTTCTTGTAGCATCATCTATGAACGTAACATAGTACTGTGATCCTCCAATAGAAGCTACCTGAGCCGGTCCCCACACGTCTATGTGAACAAGCTACAACTTATGCCTCTTCTTAGTAGACCCAGTCTTGAGAAAACTAACCCTTTTCTATTTTCCAAATACACAGTGCTCACAAAATTCTAGATCCATGCTTTTCAAATCTGAAAGCTTACCTTTAGACTTAAGAATTGACATCCCCTTCTCACTCATGTGGCCAAGCCTTGAGTGCCACAATTTAGCATCCACATCTAAAGTAGATAATACAAAAGGAGAAATATTAGTAACACAATTACATAAATAGAGAGTACCAACTCTCTTACCTCTGTCCATAACAAGTGCACCCTTGGTCATGTTCTAAGATTCTGCTGTGAGAGTTACTGTACAACCCTCATCCCCTAACTTTCCTACAGAAATCAAATTTCTCTTCAAGCTAAGAACATGCATCACATCTCTCAACACCCATGTGTTGCCATTCTACATCTTCAGCTGCACTTTACCTTTGCCAATAATCTTACAAGGCTCATCATCCCCTAAGTACACTATTCCAAAATCTCCATGGATATAGTCACTGAAATATTCTCTATTAGGGGTAGCATGAAAAGATGCACCAGAATCTAATACCCAAGATTCTATATTATTGTGCAAAGAGAAAATTAAAGCATCTTGTGTAATACCTGTAACCTTTGCTTCTTCCTTTCTTTCGTGTTGATTGTCCTCCTTAGGCTTTGACCATCAATCTCTGCTTATGTGCCCCATCTTTCCACAATTCCAGCATTGTGGCCTCCTGCCATTTCTGGATTTGGATCTACCTCTCACCTTAGACTTAGATCTTGATCTCCTCTTGCTCTTCTCTTTTTGCCTTCCTCTGCTCTCAAGATTTAAAGCATTCCTTGATGTTTCCTCTGTGCTTTTCCTGCGAATTTCCTCATTCAAGATAACACTAACAACATCCTCTACTTTTAAAATATTCGAAGCATATGCAGTATTAGAAACTGCCATTACCAAGCCATGCCAGCTTTCAGGCAAAGAACATAATATTAAAAGAGCTTTTATTTCATCATCAAACACAATATTGACTGAACTTAATTGATTAACAATTCCATGGAAATCATTTAGGTGATTTGATACAGATCCACCTTCTTGCATATGCAAATTAAATAATTGCTTCATAAGATATACCTTATTAGAAGCTGAGGGTTTTTCATACAAATTTGCTAAATTAGTCATTAACTCTACCATTTTTTTTGCCTGTGATAAATTAGATATCACAGTAGATGCTAGACTCAGTCTTATAGACCCTAGAGCCTTTCTATCAAGAACTTCCCATTCTTCATCCTCCATGTCTTTGGGCTTCTTTACAATCCCACCTAACGGTAAGTAAAGATCTTTTTGATATAGAGATTCCTCTATTTGCATTCTCCAATGTTGATAGTTCTTGCCATTAAACTTCTCCATTCTCAATTTACTTTCTTCTGCCATTGCTTCTCCCACTCAAACAGAAATCCCTACAAAAACCCTTGTGAGCAACCTGTAATCAATACACACTACACAGATCTGAACCACCTGTTAGTGAACCTGAGCTTTGATACCACTTGTTGGGGATCAACCAACAATATTATTACACTTGTGAAAGCAATAAACGCGGAATTAAATCAGATAGATAAGTAACTAGAATGATAAATAGCAAAGAACAAGAGATACAAGAAACCACCCTGAAAACTTGTATTAAACTCTTTACAAAAGGAATACAATTAAAGAAACTTCTTTCTTCCACACCTCTCTCAGATGCACAAGATCTCTCTCTAGATCTCTATTCCGCAAGAGCTCTCTCTCTCTCAAGTACAATCAACTCCAACAACTTGGGTTGATATAACTCTGTACTGTCCTTCAAACATTCACAATGTTCTACTCATACAATAATAAGCTAAGAAGATCTTTCCTACATATAGAATTAGGAAACTTGAGCATGCACTTACAACCAACAGTTAAGCCTCTTGAACAAGGGCTCTAAAAACAATCTTACTAATAATAGAAATGCGAACTTAAGACTAAGACTTAAACTCATCATGCAAACACTCGGTTCTGTCCTCGAAAATAGCATTCTGGACGCATAGGTAACTGAGGCCAGTTCCTGCCTGCTTGCTTGTGACCGTCGTCGGCCAATCCTCTGCCGATGCCGACATTTCTTCAACTGCTCCTGACCGACGTTGGTCACTCCTGACCGACGCCGGTGACTGTGTAAACCTGCAACTTTGGTAATGCGCTCATATGTGAAGCTTTTAGGCTCCACACCTTAACAATTTCTTGTTCCTTGGAATATTGAAGTCAATAGAAGCTTATTTTGATCTTCAAAGACTAAGGTGAAATTTTCTATATCTCATCTATGACATTTTTAAAAATTTCATCTTGCTTACCATCACTTGCAATCAACTCTAAGGAATTTGTAGACCCCTTGAGAGACTTAAACCCATTGTAAATGCTTACAAACTACTACCACAAGTCATTATCTTCTCTTTGATAAAAATCATGAAGGGGAAAAATAAGAGAATATTTTTCATCCTCTTCTTTAGAATACAAAAGGACTTCATCCAACATTTCTTCTTTGACACAAGTAAGGCATTCTTCATTATCAACACAATAAGAAGACTTAACACAAGAACTCATTTCTTATTCAAAATTATGGAAACTCTTGAGGACTCTCATGTTGCATATCAACTATTATAATCTGATTTTGGTTCTCAAGGGATACAAGATCCTCAATTTCCTTCTCCTTCTTAGTGATTCCAAGACTAGGCATCTTGTAATCAGGTGACTTAGCCCAATGAGGTTTCCAAGGAGCTATATTTTCTTCAATCAAGAGTTCTAAATTATACTTAACCAAATGATCCACTTTAGGTTCCCATACCATGGGTACATCAAGGAAAATGGTTATGGGGTGAGAACAAGATGAGCTAGTTGGTGTAGGTGGCACATAGAACTCAACATTAGATTAAGAATGAATTGGAGGGGATCCTTTCAGGAATTCTTGAAGAAGAGGAGGTAGACCTTGGGCTAAAATAGCTAAGTTTCCTTCCTACCATTTGATAATTTCTTCATTGAAATCTAATTTAGCTTGAGGACTCTCTTGAGGAAGGTTAGATGTGGTGTACTTTAATCATAGGAGCTTCTTTTGGCTCTAAACCTTCCATCACACCTTGAATCAACAATTTCATTCTCAACTCTAACTAATCAATTTGCTTGGATAGGTTCTCTTGAAAAATTATCTATTGAAGTTGATAGGCATCTTCATGAGTATAAGGAGTACAAGAGGGTTGATATGGGAAATAAAAGGTCTCTTGAGAAAGGGTGTGTGGGGCTTCCATGGGATCAATTTCATTATCAACTTCACACTTCCTATCTAAGAATTTATCCTCTTTCTTTTCCCATGTTTCCACTATCTTATTATATCTAAAGATGTTTGGATTAGGAGTCTCTTCCTGAGGTAGTGATGTAATTTGAGGGGTAGATGAAGTGTTAAAAAAATGTGGGATCTCCTTAGGATTGGATTCTCCACCTTATCTCCAACTTGGGATTTTATATCTAGAAGTCTCTTCTCAAGGTGGGAATGTAATGGGAGAGGGAAATGAAGTCTTATATTCCTCTTCCTTTGTTGATGAGATGGATTTATGCATTTTATTATTGGATAACTCACTTTAACTATCAAGGTTTGCTTTAAAAACAAAGTATGTCTTTCTAACTCTCTCTTTCATTTAGTTGGGAAAAAGACGACTTTGATAATCTTGATTGGGTTCATGAGTAGGGGTCAAGTAGAATTAATATCAATTTTAGGGAGGTGGTATGAAGGCTAATAGATTTGGTGAGGCTATTACTCATGATTTATTATCTTATATTTTAAGGATGAAACCAAGCCACTCACATCTAGCATCTCACTTATGAGCCTTTGCCACTTTACTCTCTTAATAGGATCCCACTCTTTTTTAACTAGATTTAATGCATCTCTCACAATAGGAATGAGATGAATAGGAACATCTTGACCATGTCCCTTTTATGTGTCAATATCCAACATGTACTTCTCATAGCCTAAGAAAGTTTATTTCAAACTTAAAATGGACTAATTTGAGAAGTGACTAGGTTGACTAGGAGAAGCAAGATATTGAGAAGGCTAGTTACAATAGTAATAAAATTCATGACAAGGTTGATAAGGGTAATATTGGGGCTAGTATGGATCATGACAAGATGATAAGAATCATAATAAGGATGATAGGAAATTACATAAGCTTGAGATATCTCATCAACTTGTGTAAAACAATACTCAAAAGAAAAATAAGCCATGGAACTTCATTGGGAAGCAAGAACACAAATAAAAATTACCAACAACCTTCAAAAGAAAAACCTAGCCTGATTGATTAGCTAATGTAGCTTTAGAGTCATCATTTATGCTTGGATAGATGCCTCTTAAATCTGATGTGTTAAAAGATATCACCAATAATATTTCAAATTTTTGGATAATGAGTCTCACTGGGCATGCCAAAATTTATTATCACTTGTATTTTCACCTTTTGAGGAGATGTCTCAACTCTCCTCATCTAATTGGAATAATTGAAACACCTATAGGCTATGGGTAGCCTAAGAATGAGGTGAATCTCTAGATAGGGATAGCTCCCTTAATGTACCATTTTTAGATCACTATGAGGTGAATCTCTAGATAGGGATATCTCCCTTAATGTACCATTTTTAGATCACTACTACACCTATGCTTTCAAATAAAATGGAGATAAAAATAAAAATAAACTATCCTAAAGGTGGTGATACACCAAATTAGTTTATAACTACCAATCAACTGCATTTCACACATGAGACTAAGATACCAACTATGCATACACTTCTCTTATCTTAATCTTCTCACATGAATATTTCTTTATGAGGTTGTTATGAATGTTTAGGCTAGGAGGACTAGATAAGAGGCTCATAATGGCACTATTTGAATAGGATAACTCACTCAACCTTGGAACTTCATATAACACTTCACATGACCTACAAGAATAATCTTTCAAACTATAAATAGCTGAGATACTAAGCCAACAATGCTAAGGAAATAATAGTCATCACTAAGAAAGATCAATCATTCAAGTAAACACACTATGAAAAATCATAGAAGAGGTAAAATTAGTAGTATTTATTTATATACAATATTTAAATGATCATGGCTTTACCATACTAAGGTGGAGCATATCTTAAAATAGCCAAAATGTTTAGTTCTTATAAAACTCAAGAGAGAAGTGGGAAAAGAGAAGTTAAAATGTCATTTGAACACTTGTCAAGATAATAAAATGAGTTACATGTTCCTGAGAAGAGAATGTGAAACTGATCATGTAAGGTTAGAAAGTACAAATGTCAATCCAAGCAATTAAACTCTTGAAATGTGGTACAAAATTCCTTTTTCTAGCTCAAAAGACTATGTCCATCATTTAGGCTTCTTGAGCACCCCATAAATGAATAGGAGTATAAATAATTATGGATCTAAGAAGGGGGGTTATGGACACACATTTACATGCATTGTTTGTAGTCCTAGTCATTAGGACCCCTCCCAAAATGAGTTATCACCATTTATAGTAAAAGAAAACTCCTCTTTCACACACCTTGTACACTTAGATTTCAAAATGGCTTTAGTTTCCAAATAAAATCCATACAAGGGAGTGGATGCCATGTTTCAAGACCATCTATGACCTTAGAGGCATTGGTTACACATTAAATAGGCTTGCACTTGAAGTTTTCACACTTCTCACCATCATGTTCACTATGCCAGCTCTGATTGGTTGAGCTGAGAGCTTTTTTAGGAATTCTTAGAAGTTGTTATGATGTATGAAATGGACATAGGGAGTTAGCTTAAGTCTAAATATTCCTTCTCATGTGATTGGTATCTTCAGAATCCTTCTAAAACTTGGAAAACATACAAAACTATCAAAATATATAGTTCTATACCCTATCCATATAGATTTCGTACAACTTTTCCTAATGGTGGGGAGCCTGACTTAGTCTTATACAACATACAATAATTTTTCTAGGTAAACTATACCATTTTAGTGCATTATCTCTTTCATTTTCAACATTAGTTCTAAACTAAGGGTTTAGGAGGGTTTTAAGACATTTTGGTTTCTTAAGTATCATTCATAAATCTTGAGAGATTAATGACTAAACCAATTAAATAAATTCCTTGTTCAATACCCCCTTCAACCTTCACCATGTGCTTGAGCTCCCATGCACCAAGAATGTACAGTTATGAGCTCTTTAATTTGACCTCTCGGGTTCTTCTCCTCATTATGAGTGAAAAAATGGATTTCATATGATTTTCCTATAAATATATTGCTTTAAAACACCTAATGTCACCCTAGGAACATGGTTTAATCCATTGGAGTTCTCACTTATGGTTAGAAATGAATATGACCCTCCATTTTGCTTTGACATAGTCAAGGCCTAGTAAGTCTACCTACATGTTTAAAAGCCTAAGGAATATTACTGAGTTTACTTAGTATAAGACATGGTTAATATTTTTTTTTCATGCCTAATTAAACTCTCACAATCATTTCCTCAGTGATCTATCATTCTCTAACTCATCCAGATACCTTCTCCTCTCTTCATACTCTTCTAGATACGCTTGTTGTTCTTCAAGAGTGCTCTAACTCTGAGATAGAATAGAGGGGTATTTCCATCTTACCTAAGAAAAAATGAGTGTTTTTAAATCTACCTTAGGTCATAATGACTCTCTGTACCAAAAATTAAAGTCTGACTCCTTTAATTTGGTCCTCAAACACCCCAAACTCTCTAAAATAGCCCTTAAAATAGGACTGTGTTAGCATTTCTATGTACCATTCTCCAAGGAAGATGATTATGTTGAAATTATATATTTATTTATTATTTTCACACCTTAAATTAATACTTAATGACATTAATAGTGTCATAGTAACACTCTTTAACCTCTAATTTCCTCATTCCTACCATTTAGTAACTTGAAGTGTTAGAAGAAAAGTGTATAGACTATCACTTCAAAACAGATCCAAAGAGAAGATAATTACCATTATTGAATATTATGAATGTATTATAACTTATTATAAGACCATAAAGTTTTATAATACTTTTCCAAATAGTAAAATTTCTCATAATGGGCACTTGCACTTCTTGACTTCTTAAGACATGGTGCCTTGGTTGTAGGTGGATATTAGCTTACAAAATCCTATGTAGGCCTATTTTAGGCTTGAGACAATTGTCTCTACCTTTCCTATAATTTTCATGAGGTATATTTATGTCATTATAGACCAATAATATTCAATACATGCTTTCAAAGTTATCCATTTTTCCCTCACCACTTAAAATTGTACCTTAAAGGACTAACATGACTGTAACAACCTATTAAGGACTTGGGGAATTCTGACTTCAAATTCATCATATTTGACCACCTTAGAACCTTTGAAACTTTGAATAATTATCTATATCTCTCCTAAAAACACTAAACATACCCTATCCTTTCATATTTTTTCAAAAGTGAGCCTTAAGCAACTCTGAGTTGTAAGTTGTAGGAAGATATTTCTCAATGGACAAACTAAAAGTGTGCTAGAAGGTCCAAAATTCTTCAATGGTTCACTTTGATGTTTAATTAATGTCCAAAACATGATTATAAATGAAATAAGGTCATATATCTTAGTCCCAAAAACCAAACTCCACCACATGGCTATGATAAACCACTTAGCTTGGACTATTGTAGATATCACTAAATGATTTCAGTGAGCTAATTGGCATATTGAATGCTCTTGAAGACTATGCTCCCTAGCTCAACTAGGGTCCTCATTTTTTAAGGTGATAATATTATGTGGGAGATTAAACATAAGATAATTAATATGTATTATAACTCAATGAATAATCATATGATAAACCTCAAAAAAAGGCTTGGAGAACCATAACATGAAAAAATCTCCAGTAATTGGAAAAAATGACTGCATCTTCACTTATTCACTCTTCTTTATAAAATAAGCCAGTTGGCTCATCAAACCACCCAAAAACCTAAATAAAATTATGGGGAACATTTGATAATTTATTAAAAGACCTTTGAAATCTATCCCACTCATTGAGTTACATAGACTAGATCAAACAAGAGCAAAACCTATAGGGTGCATAGATTGGCAAGAAAATTTGATAGGCTAACTTATTAAGAATGGTTCATAAATAAAATTCCACAATTATCCTTAAAAAAACATAAAATTTAATGTTATTGTGTGTATAATACACCCCAAGATGATTTTTCTTAAAACCTCTCGTGTTGGCCATACCATCTAAAAACTTGGGCACCATTCTTGCCTACCAAGCCTAGTAGGAGAGAGAAGCAATTTTCTTAGTTTTTTGGAGATTATGATCAAAATTATCATTAAAAAAATAGTGTGTAAGATCAAGTGACACTCCTAAAGTGTCATTAGCTATAATAAGCTATACAATTTTTTACACCTCATTAAATGCTCTAAATTTTCAATAAAATTACCCTTTTCTCAAAATAAACTATTATTTTTTAGCTATAAATGGTTGATTAAGGTATATGAGGACACATTGAGTGTGACATACTACTTTTAAACCTTAAAATTTCCTAAAGAGGATGTAAAATTCATTTAATGCTCTCTTTTGACCCCCAAAATGACTCAAAAAGACAAAAAGATTGAAGATGACCAAAACCAAAGCTAATGTGACATAAAATGTAATAAAATGAACTATAATACACCTTATTAAATAATAATCTACCCATTAAAAAATTTAAGGTTCAATTTTTTTACCTATAGGGGTCCCCAATTTGACTTGTAAGGTCAAATTTGTCCTTATCTTCCTAGTCATATCAACAGGTTCATAGAGTATAGACCTCTAAATGAAAACTTCTTGCCATGAACATTTAGCCTGCAAACCCCTTCAAATATATTGAATATCCCTGGGTCCCATCCATACTATAAATTTAGATATGAATGAAATATGGTGTGCTTAGAGATCCTTACTAGGTAGTTTGTGTAGGTTATAGTGTTAAGGTTTGTTCATATATTTGACCCTTGAATCCCACTTTCTCCTTCATGGATCTTAAGTACATAAGGGTTAAAAAACTACTCTTAAGAGTACTGGGTCTGATTCCTTCTCTGATGAAATATATGAGTGTTTAAAGTGGTAACTCAACATGGTTATTTAGGATAATGGAGCTCATGAGGGGTTAAAACCAAAATAGAATACTCTTTGCATTTCCCTACTTAAAGCACCTCCTTTATGACCCATAGAATCATCACACTCTCTCTCATGGATTTTAGATCTATTTTGGGTTTTTGGATATGCTATTGAGGTGGAGGTGGGGTAACTTGATATCCAAGGTGGATTTAGGCCTTATAGATTAGATTGGATTTATAACCTCCACTCCCATGTAGGTGTATTTTTAACCTTAATTTTATCATAACATCATCTTCAATCTAGGTTCCACCTTTTACATTTGTCCTTATCTTCCTAGACAAGGACATACCCTTAGCATAGAAATAGTTTGATCATGGTGTTATGGGATTCATGGTGTCTTTTGAGGATGTAATTAATGGTTTTAATGGTATTTTAAGGTCAAATAACATCACTTTAAGGTCAAAAACCCCCTTTAAGATAATATATATGATTTAAGTGAAGGTTTAAAATAGAGATCACTTCAATACCTATTGAAATACCTTAGAACATGATAAAGACGTAAATTAGGTTACCATATATCTTTATAAATCCTTAATACTTATGATCAAGACATACCTCATCATACTAGATGAGTTCATGATAGGGTCATTATCTATAAATAATGTTTTATCTTCATCATGACTAAAAATGGGCCATTGAGACCAACCTAAGGCCTACTATAGATCATCATACATGACCAAACACAAAGGGAAAACTTGACACAAGATCATACAAGGTGAGAAGACAACTATCATGGTATTCCTTAACATGCTCAAAATACTTGAATCTGCTTCTTGATATGATGACTAGTGATCTTCCTTTGGACTTCTTTAACACTTCAAGTAGCATAAGAAGGGTGACCAAAAGTGATTTTTTTGGATTTTCATGCATGGTTTGACTCCTTTCTAGGTGTGATAATATAAAGACTTAGTCAAAATTACTGGTGACTCTGAAGGCTTGAGTTGCCTATTGGTAAAGAGGACCCATAATCTCTTTACCTATCACTCATTCCTAGGTGAAGACTCTTTGACTGTACTATCACTTCATGACTAATAACTTACATACCTCAAGGATAAAAAAAAACTCAAAAAGACACACAACAAGATACAAGAAACATAATAAGGACACATAATATAAAATAACAAGAACAAACAAGAAACTATCAAACCATGTGCTACAACGCTTAGAGGATGGAAACTACCTAATATATACAAAATGATTTGTTGATTCTAGTAATAATAATTGAGAAACACCCCATTGATAGGGATATAGAGTTCCTCACCACTTAGTTTGGATAATTAGTGTTAGAAAATTTAATGTCTAAGTGGGCTAAGTCAGTTACAATAGTCACCTCCCCTCACGTTTTATTATAAATAGGGTCTTACCCCTATTATATTATTCATGGAATTACACTCGGTGAATTTAATATTTGTGCATGGAAAATATTTACAATGGTTATTTGAATACTTATGTGAATAAGTGACAAGGGAAGGCTTTACATTGGGTTGTAGAGTTTTTAAATTATTGAATATAATCTTCATGGGTTTTTTAGCTCTTGGAGGATTTTCCACTTTAAATTCTTATGTATTGTGTCAATTTTATGTGTCCTCTTTGCCATCATTTATTCATCTAAATACAATGTATATTACATATATATTTTATATTATATTTATTTTACCATGAAATCAGAGCCATGATATGATTAGGTGATTGGCAAGATTTTTTGTTGGAAAATTCAAAGCTTTTTCAAATAAATTTTTATTTATCTGAGCCTAAGTCACCATAACTAACCTAGAAGTTATGGCTTCACCTCTTTGTTTCTTAGATAAATCTCAAATGATTAATGAAAATAAATATAATATATGGAAAATTTATTTTAAAACTAAATTTATGGCCTGTAAGTTGTGGAATGTTGTCATTGGGACTAAAAAATCCCCTTTTGGATGAAATGTGACCCTTGAGCTTACCAATGCATTTTAATAACAATTACAGCAAGCTATGTCCATTATCTTGTAGAGTATTAAGGATGAATTCCTTATCCACATTGGTAATCAAGAGTCTCTTAATGATGCTTGGAAAGTCATTAAATCCATGCATGAGGGAACTCATCTCTCAAAGATTATTAATTTTATCCTTGAATTGTTAACTACACCTATGAAAGGTGATGAGAAAGTTGTGAATTTTATTACTAAAATTAAAAAAATTAAATCTCAATTAGATTGATGTAATTATGATTTGATTTAGGATAAATTAATTTATTTTATCATTTGGTTAAATATTCATGAAAATTTTAGAAATTTTATTTTAATTTTGAATTCTAAGTATCAAATTGAGCAAGATATCCCTGATCTTACCACTTTGTCTACTCTCCTATTTCAAAAAGAGCAAGTTATGACCATTTTCTTGTGAAGAGAATGCCACTCAGGCACTTATCACATTAAATAATTTTTTTTATAACACTAAAACCATAAATCTAACCCTAATTATGCTAAAAGTAAATATGGGAATAAAAAATTTGATAATAAGAATCATACACCTACATTTAATGGAAATTGCAATTTGTGTTATAAATTTGGTTATAGAAGGGAAACATGATATAAAAATAAGGATATGAATAAAAATAAAACTTATAAAAATAACAAAGGGAATAAATCTAATTAAAACAAGTAGAAGAATCAAAATCCTAATCAAAATAACAATTAGGATTCAAATGTTATTGCTTTTTATGCTACTTTGTTTGTTTCAAATGAAAATGAGTGGATTTTATATAGCAGTGCATCACACCATATGAATTGATTATCTAATATTCTATTTTATTTTAGATATATATTTGAAATAATTTATTTAGGAGATAATTCTTTTTTTAAAAATAACTAGGAAAAAACAATGTTTTCAAATGTTACTATAAATGATGTTTTCTATATACCTAAGCTTAAAAATATTTTTCTATCTTGTTCTTAACTTAAAAATGATAATTTAATTATAAAATTACATAAATATATTTGGTCCATTATAAATCAATCTAGTTGATTTTTTAAGGTGTTCAAAATAATGGTTTATATATCTTTTCTCCTTCTACATGTTTTCTTTCATCACATAGTAAGAATAAATCTTAATCATGACATGAAAGATTAAGACATATTAATTTATAAGTTTACATGATATGTCTACATATAATTTTGTTTTTAGACTTCCTTATATCCCTTCTTATCATGAAACTTGTGGGGGTTACTTACGTGGTAAGCAACATACTAACCACTTTCATAAGAATCATGATGCAAATTCCTCAATCCTTTGGAATTGATTCATGGTGATTTTGTAGGACATATTGAAATTATATATATTAATGGTTATTTATATACCATTAATTTTATTTATGACTAAACTCGAATGATTTGGTCTTTTTTCATTAAAAATAAATCTGATGTGTTGTCCAAATTAAAGGAATTTAAAGCTAGTGTTAAAAATACATCTGATTTTTCTATTAAGAGATTAAGAAATGATAAAGGTGTTGAATATATTCATAAATACTTTTATTTTTTTTCATTAATTTTAGTATTCAAAAGGAACTAACAACTCCCTATTCCCCTCTATAAAATGGTATTCTTTAAAGGAAAAACTATACAATCATAGAAATAGCTAAAATAATGTTGCAATCTAAAAATATTCCTAAGTTTATATGGGTCAAAGCCATGAATACTCTTATGAATATTATAAATAGAGTCCCTAATAAATAATTGCAGTTTTCTACCCCTTTATAAATTTTTACTAAAAATAAACCTAGTTTGGCTCATCTTAGGATCTTTGGTAGTCCTGCTTCTATCCTCATTCCTAAAGTTAAAAGAAAGAAGTTCAATCTCACTTCCTATTATTATATTTTTTTAGGTTATGGAGGTAATAAAAAAGGTTTAAGGGTGTATGATCCTTCTAAATGTTAGATCATTGAGAATATGAATGTTCTTATTATTGAAAAATCCTTTTATGGTCCATTTTTGGAACTTCCTTAGTGTTCTTTTGTTGATGACCCTAACTCTCATGTTTTTAACGGTGATGAAATATATTCCCTTGAAAATTTTGATCTAATTTTGGATAACTTAGAGTCTAAGGAACCCCTTGAGTTTCATGTTTAATCTAAAATATATAAATGGGTAAAATCCCTAATTCAATCTTCTAATGTTGAAAATCTTAATAAATTAACTAGAAGTCAATATTCTTATTATGCATTAATAACTATGTATGAATGTGAACCTTAATCATTTAAGGAAGCCACTCAAGATGATAGATGGAATGTTTTTATGAAAGATGAATATAATACCTTAATTAAAAATTATAAATGAGATCTTGTCACTTATTTTCCTAAAAGGCATATTTTTAGTTGTAAGTGGCTTTATAATATCAAATATAATTCAATTGTTAAAACTGACAAATTTAAATCTAGATTAGTTGTTCGTTTCTCAAAAAACCTAGAATTGACTATGTTGAAACCTTTACTCTTATAGTAAAAATGAGTACTATTAGACTTATTATTGCTCTTGCATCCCAAAATGGTTGGGTTATCCACCAAATGGATGTCAATAATGCATTTTTAAATGGTGATTTAGAATAAAAAATCTACATGACTCAGCCTAAAGGTTTCATTGATCCTAATAGAGAACATTATGTATACAATTTAAAAATATATTTTTATGATTTAAAATAAGCTTTTCAAGCTTGGTATTCTAAAATTACTTCTTTTTTCAAATAATTATATTTTTTTAATTGATATTTAAATAATGATCTCTTTGTTAAAGTTGAAAATGGTCATTTGATTCTAATTGTATTATATGTTGATGATTTATTGATTACTCATGATCTATCTAGTTTAATTCATAAATATAATGATAAACAAAGTCAAATGTTTTGAAATGACTAATTTAGAAATTATACATCATTTTTTATGAATAGTTATATTTTAAGATGAAAATTTAATTATTGTATCACAATTTCAGTATGCATATAATCTTCCTGTTATGTTTAACATGCTTGATTGTAAAACTGCTTCTACTCCTATTGAAGTTGGTATTAAAATTCATCATAAACTTGTATGTGAAAAAATTAACCTTACTTTATATAGATAACTCATTCGTATTTTGATTTATCTAACCATTACTAGAACAAATATCTCATATGATGTTGTTTCTTCTCGACTTATGTAGGATCCATATTTGGATCATTGGAAATTAGCTAAACAAATTCTTCATTATATGAAAAGAAAATTAATTTTGGTTTATTTTATTCAGTCCATTGATAATGCTTAATTATATGGTTATTATGATGTTGACCATGATGGTGATATTATAGATCATAAATATACTTCTGGATATATGTTTAAGTTTGGTGCAAGTGCTATCACTTGGAGCAGCAAAAAATAACCTAATGTCTCTATCTCTTCTACTAAAATAGAGTAAAAAGGTGATATGGAAGCTACCAAAAAAATCTATATATAAGTGAAGGTTATTGGGAGAAATTAATTTTGATGTTTTTTTATGGCACCATCATTCAATGTGATAACCAAAGTTGTATAGCTTTGGTAAAAAATCTAGAGCAACACCAAATAACTAAACAGTTTTTGAAGTTCATGTGAATTTTCTCTAAGAGAAAATCTTTAATGGTGATATTGATTTTTAGTTCTAGGTCCTATGGATCCAAATATGCTTAGATGATTGTTCATGAAAACCTATGAGATGTAGTCTCAAAAAGTAGAAGATATATTCATAAAACCACTTGGTGCTACCAAGTTTTTTTAGTTTTATACAATGCTAATCCTCTTGGAGTTGCCATTGAGGGGGACTGTGCATGAAAATTCCACTTCCTAATGGCCATGTGTTCCTTCTTCTTGTATATAATTATTTTCATTGTAAAGCATTATAAACTTTGTGTGGAAGTTATGTGATTTAAGTAAACTTCATGTGGAAGTTTTAATTTTGTACCCCAATACATAAAAGCATAATTTTTATTGGAGGTCCTTATGTTATAAAAGGATCCAAATATGCTTAGATGATTCTTCATGAAAACCTATGAGATGTAGTCTCAAAATCATGGTAACCTAGACTTAGTTTATAGTAGTTTATGGATTACAATTCATTTTGTTTCAAAAGGTGATGTTTGGCATGATACATTTTTTTAAATCTTTCAATTTTTTATATATTATAGTTCATGTATTAAGGTGAATATGACATTTATCCCCACTTAACATTAAGGGAGAGTGTTAGAATATTTAATGTTTAAGTGAACTAATTTAAACCCTTAGAATACTTTCATTTATTATTAAATAACAATAATTTATTATTTATTAAACACAAGGTGAAAACCTTGTGTAAATAAATAATAAAATATTATGATTTATTATTAAACAATTAATTTAAATGATTCTCAGGAAGGATGGACCCATTGGTTACAATGGTAACCTCCCCTCACATTTTATTATAAATAGGGTCTTACCCTTATTGTATTATTCGTGGAAATATACTCGATGAATTTAATATTTGCATGTGGAAAATATTTATAAAATTTATGTGAATGTTTATGTGAATAAGTGAGAAGGGAAGGGTTTGTATTTGGGTTTAGAGTTTATCAATTATTTTATATCATTTTCATGGGTTTTTTACCTCTTGAAGTTTTTTCCACTTTAAATTCTTGTGTACAATGTCAATTTTGTGTGTACTCTTTGCTATCATTTATTCATCCATATATAATCTATAATGTATATATATTTAATATTATATTAAATTTGTCAATTGGAAGGAATTATTCTCTTGTAGCTATAAATGACATATGGCCCACTCCAAAGACTATCAAATTTTGAATGCTTACCTAGCTTGGCATGGTCTTCATCCCACTTAAGTATAATGTCACATTTTTGAAAGGTATTTGAAGAGGCTATATTATAAAATGAACTATTTAATTTATATTTATTGGACCATATTATATGCATATAATCATCCCTCATCTCTTTTATCTCCCTCAATTCATTCATCCTCACCCCCATTGCATCACTCTCCATGAGTTCAAGTTGGTGTGCAAGTTCCAAGGCTAGCATCTCAAGTGATATGGGTAGTATTACTTATTTTAAATATACAAGAAGATATTGTGAATTAATAATATACCTATTTTTAGTAATATTATCTACCTATAAGGTAGTCCTTAGCTTGGTATGCCACTCCCTTTGGTTGTCCTCCATTGTTCTTTTTATGATCCTAATCAAATTCTTGTTGGTGGATTTTGCTAGTTTGTTGCCTTGTGGATAGTAATTAGATGAATAAATGAGTTAGATAACATGATTAATATCCAACTCACTCAACCTTTCACTAATGAAATCTAATGCATTGTTTGATATGATGGTGGAGGGGACCCCAAATTTGGTCACTAAGTTGTCATAAAACTCCAAGACTGAGTTCTCATTTGCTTCCTTAAGTGAAACCACCTCCACACATATATTAAATTAATCAGTAGAATTAAAAACCCACTTATTTATATAACTATATTAGTGATTAATAATACCTACAAATTCTAGGCCCCATTATATGAAGGACTACTCCACTTGAATAGGCTTTAGAGGTAAGGCAATTAGTATTTGTTTACCTGTGAACATAACACATTTTTGGCACCTCCTGACCCAAGAATGTGATTCCATAAATAAACTTGGACAAAAATAACATTATATTATTATCCTTAATGATATGGTATTAGAATAAAAGTTCCCTACTATAGGCCCATCATGAAAATGTCCTAAAATATTATCAATTTGACTAGTTTTTACACACCTCAAAAGCATGTCATCTAGGTCCTTATTGAAGAGTAATCAATCAATAAAGACATAAGGAATAAATTTTAGTTTTAATTACTTATTTATATTCCTATTTAAGCCTATGATAAATTCTCTTGTTTAGAAGAATTTCACCATGTCTTGGGTCTAGCTAGAAGGAGATGTAGTTGTAGTTGCTTATTGATCATCTTCAACTACCAAAACCACTTCCTCATCTTCCTTAACATATTCTTAAATGTGTTCACATATTACCCTAACCATAATAAAAGTTTGTAACATTCACCTTTATATAATACTTCATGCATTTGGTCACCCAGTAATCCCTCTTTTCACTCAAGTCTCTGTCAAGGATGAAATCTTTGATACTAGGATGTATCACCATGACAAATATTTTGCTATTAGACACCATGTGTCTAAAATTCTTGAGGCATCTCATGAATTCAAGTACATGTTTTTCAACAAAGGTATACCTCTATTCATACCCATCCAATGCTTGGCTAAAGAAGGCTATAGGATGTTGAAGGCCTTCACTATTTTATTTCATAATCATGGCAGAGATAGTGTCATTTATAGAGAAGGCATACATGAGGAAGTCCCTTGAAAAATAAGGGTTGATGAGGGTGGAAGCTTGGGAAATGGCCTGATTTATGGCTTCAAAACTTCTTCTAACTTCCTTGGTCCATGATAACTCTTTATGTTTCTAAACATGTGAGTTAAAGGCCTCACCGATTCTACAAATTTAGGTATGAACCTTCTAATGAAGTTGATTTTTCCCAAAAAACTATGCAATCCCTTATTATGTTTGGGAAGTGATAAGGTAAGGATTGCATCTATCCTTTTAGGGTCAATATAGAGGCCATATTTTGACACAACATTCTATAGAAATATTCCGTCATGAACTACAAAGATACATTTTTGGGGGTTCAAAAAGACCCTAAACTACATATACCTATCAAACACGAACCTTAGATGTGTCAAGTGATCTTTGGGGTCTTTGGAGAATACCATGATATCATCAAATTAGATGAGAACCATATCATTTATGATCCCTTATAAGGATACATCCATTACAATTTGGAATGTGGCTCTGACATTGGATAGTCTAAATGACATATTATTCTAAGCATAAGTGCCCCACTTGGTTGTGAAGGTAGTCTTGTGTTGATCCTCCTCCCTTACCAACACTTGATTTTACCTTGAGTATCCATCAAGCAAGGAGAACCTTTGTGAACCTTAGACTCTTTAAATATTTTAATCTATATATGGTAGAGGGTAGTGATCTCCTAGTGACACCTTATTGAGATATCTAAAGTCCACACACAAAATTATCTCCCCGTTCTTATTCCTTATAGGCACAATATTTTCCACCCATGAAGAGTGTTTATTCAATGATTATATTTTCAACTACTTCTTCATAAGTCTCTCAATCTTAGGGTTGAATAGTCTTTGATTTATTCTTACAAGCTTAGCACTTACCTCTAACTCTATGGTTTGTTGAGATAAACTAGGGTCAAACCCCTTAAATTCGTGATATTCCCAAAAAGAAATGTTTACAAACTCTTGGTATAATTCTATGAAGGATTCTTTCTCCTTTTTGGTTTTCACTTTTCCTAGTTTGAGCAACCTATCTTTGAAGATGGAAATTTTCTCATAGTGTTCCTCTTTAGTGGATATGCTCACCATATATTTCATTAGTTGGTCATCTTCATTGAATATGATTTATAATATCATAAAAACCTTAGGTAGTTTATTTGTCCTCAATTGAAAAATCTTGTCCGCATACTATTATTATAATTTACCTTGGTTCCTTGAGCAGAATTATACCTCCTATTGTAAGAAACATGCAATTTTATTATCATTTTCAAACACTTGCTATCTCACCTCATTGTCAGTGAATAAAGGATTTCATAACACCTTGATTTGAGACTACTCCTTGATGTCTTTAACTCCACTTAATATGGCATATTGTGCTCCAATGGTTGATAACTAGTCTACATGTTGATTTTCTTCTCTAGGAATGGATTAAAAGTCCCAAGAGGTCCTAAAACCTATTTTTGTATGCCTTAAAAGGTGGATAATTGAATATACTATGACCTCTCACTTGATTCACTAAAAAATTTCTATATCTCATGGCTTTTAGGAGCTTCATGGCTCTCTTTCTTTCCCATTTTAGCCCATGGATGAGGGTTTCATACTCTATTGTATTGGAAGTGAAACTAAATTGAAACCTCAGGGTAGAAAAGTACTTTTGATTTGAAGGGGAGACAATAATGACACCTACACCACTTTAATTCTTGGACCTTGATCCATAAAATAATAAATTTCATACCCCTTCATGATCTTAGCTTAGGCTAGTGAGACTTTGTATAAAAAACCCTTCTTCATGCATACAATACACACCCAAAACTACCTCTTCAATGATTTTATATGGATCATAGACATGATTCTTTGTTTCCCATTCATCAAGGATTAAATCTAAGATGCATTAATGTGGTTCAATGGTATCTTGGTCATTGGGGTGTTCATCTACATCTAGGATAACACAATTGACATTTGATAAATTAGGCATGTATAGATCTAAGTGGAACCTAGAGATAGTTTCAAAAATTATGGTGACCATTGTCCAATAACTAATCCTAAAACCCATATAAGACCAATTAAAAGATAGATAACCCATTATTTTGGTATTGAAATCCCTAGACAAAGCATAAGGAAAAGTAGGGAAGGAGGTCAACTACTACCACATCTTGGGATATAGTGTAATTAGGATAAGTAATAAAGATTATTTTTAGATATTTAAGGACACCAAAAATATTAGTGAGGTCTCATATAATTTTAATACCCCTTTAGAATTATGTTCAAAATTTAGCCCCAATTTATCTTATATAGAATTAGGAATGATAAAAGTGATAGCCCCACTATATATCATGTAATTATGTGCTATGGAATCACTTATGATGACATAGAGATAGAAAGGATGGGGATTCATTACCTTAGGTGATTGAGACTCATGAGATTGATTAGAATAGGTTAGGACTACACCCATATTTTTTTCATTCTTGTCTAAGAATTAGAGTTTATAAAGCTCTTCTTGAAGGAGATATTTTTAACATAGAATGATAAAGGTGTCCCATATAGGGATAGTAAAATATGGCTTTTTCATCTGATTGATAATGCTAATATTAGAAGTGGTAGATTTGGACTACAACTTGGGAGTAACAACACCACTTGGAGTTTGTGAAAATTAAGGTATGAAAGGACCTCTATGATTTTTCCCTCTACTATTTTGAACTTTTTTAGTTGATGATGTATTAGGAGTTTCATTCTAAATATTATTCCCTTGAGGTATTTGAGATAGTGGAGAAGTTTCTCTTTCAAGTCCTAAACCATCACCAAATTCTCTTATTTTGGCCCTTATATGGGTTGCAATTGGACTACCTATCTTGACTAAATTTCCACCTTGATTGGATGCCACTTATTCAAAGGAATGTTATCCTTATTAGAAGTTAAAAAAGGTATTTTAGGATGGTGCATTAATTCCACTTGTCCCTTATTGATTTGGCATCTTAGCTTGAGTCATGAAGGGAGTGTCTCCATGTGGCATAGGAGGACCTTCCTTATGTTGTGTAGGAGGCTAACTATCATGTGTTAAAGGAGATTGATTCTAACGAATGAAATAAGTTTGGCAAATATCACCAAGCCATTATGAAAGTCATTAACCCTCTTGAGCATAGTGATTTTGAGTTGTAATTAGTGTTATAGAAGTGATAATAGAATTATGGTTATAGTTATTATATGGCCTTGCCTAAGTCATATTCCCTTGACCTTGTTGATTAGGCCAATATGGAGGTCTATTGTATTGGTATGGATGATAGGGGTCTTGGTTGGGTTCTTAGTAAGGACTATGGGGTAGAATTTGTTTCCTCTCCAAGGCCACTATCTTGTTGTTTTGGGCCTTGAGCATCCCTTTAATCTTGATCAATCTATATAATTGATTGACATTTGTCTGATCATGATTGGTTAGAGTTGGTATGGGAGTAATGGTAGGTATAGGGTGTTGAATCTCCAATAAAAAAGGCATGATGGGTATTGGGTTAATCTTACCTTCTTGGATTAGACAATTTTATACCCATATATCCAACTCATAAGCATCTAGCAGAGTGTTCCCCCTCATGGACTATATCATGAATACCACATAAAAATCAAGGGTTCTTAGGTAGTACAAGAATGCATAGTTGGGGGTGGGATTGACTACTGTGGGGATTCTATCATAGTTTTTTTGAAACCTATAGTTTAAATATACCATAAATTCTTTGGGAGCCCTTTTAATTATGGTGAGATGCTTTACTAAAGATAGATGGTCACTCATATCATCAAAGTGTTTGCATAAATATTCCAAAAATTTATCCCAAGTATTGATGGTTACAAGTGTTAAAACCCTATACCACTATAGTGCCTTACCCTTCAAGGAAGTGGCCAATAACTCATAACCACATTCTCTTGGGTCACATTATGAATTGAGCATAAATTAGCTATATTTGTAATATGTTCCATAGGGGTGGTTGAGTTTTCTCATGTGAAATAGGGAAGGATTTTAAGGTAAATATCAGGTATGTAATAAAATTTATTTAAATTTAAGGGTCTAACACCATTTAAGGGCACAAAGGATTTAAGTCTAAGCCTAAAAATTAGATGTGTAGGGTTTATAACAATGTTAATTGACCAGAATTAGGAAAAGTAAGGGGTGTAGGATTGGGATTAAACATATGATATATATTTATCCTATAAAATTCTAATGGCAACCTAACAAACCCATTTTACTTACCTTTTGATGAACATATTATGACCAATTTTTGCATGAAAATTGATTGTGGATTTACTAGTGAAATGTTTGAATCTCCCTGATGCCATCTAAGTCTACAACTGCATGTTCTATCTCACTTAAATTCTAATCCCATAAGGTGTGACATAACTATTAACACTACAAACTACACCCTAAGAGAATATGATTTAGTTCTCTCCAAGTTTGGGTTAACATGGGATTGTTCCAAAGGCTGTGGGTGACCTATAAGAGGACCAAACCTCTAGTTTATAGGGATAAATCCCATGGTACATAAAATTAAGCTGACTTATTAAGAATTACTAATTTTTGGGGTGAAAATAGATGGATAAATTCATAAAATGAAACCTAATCTAAAGAGGTGACGCACCAATATTCATCTATCCACTCTAATCGACCTCCAATCTAACACTCTATGAGTCAGGTAGAGATTAATGAATCAAACAAACTTCTTAATGAACTCCTAAACATAAGTGTTTAACTTTTAGGATATGGAGAATGTATTCAACTTGAAGGTAATGTAAAATTACCTGCTTGAGGCACTATCAACTAGCTTACTCTTCAACATAGCTATCACACTTTAACACATCACATGACCTACATAGGATGACATTCTAATAACCAGGTGAAGGAGAGGACCTATGAAGGAGGATAAAAATCACACTTTATAAACATAAACATATGATAACATACTAATTTTATTAAATAAACATGTAGATAGTCCGTATTTATTGATTTAATGAGGTTCTCAAGATATAATTTGGTAGAATTTCATTACACGTTGTCAAGGAATGCCTTATCATTTAATTAAGGCATGAATATATAAAAGAATGAACTAGAATGAGAGATAATGTGTCATGGAAAAAACATGAATAGGTCATGAATGATATCCATCCCTTCAATTGGCATTTATGAGCATCCTCCACACTCCTCTATGGTTGCCTAGGTTGACTAATGTCTTGAATGAACATCTTTGGGGCATTGGAGTTTATTTTTGTCCAAGTTTGACTCACGAATAGAATATAAAAACCACTCTTGGTAAATTACATATCCTTATACTATTTAAAAAGCATGAAAAATATTTAATTAAGTCTCCTCTATTAAGCATTTAGTGGTCACCTCTTTCTTGCATATTGACTATGTTCAAGAAACTACCTAAATCCTCCATAATAACCATAGATGTGGAGCTTGATAACCTTGGTATATAGTTATGTTGGTTTTATGATGATTCATTAAATCTATATCATCCTTCTATGTAAATGAACATCTCCATTTTAAACATGAACATCTCTCTTGCCTATTTACTACTTGGATAGTTGTGAGGACTGAATGAGATATTTAGGATGATTGAGTGAGATTGTTTCCCATCTAAAAAAACCTAATATACCAAGACTTATGTTTTCCAATAATCTCACACCTAAAATCTTACGTCACTTAGATGACTAGGTCACCTCCCTTTAGCACATTTAGACTGCCTATTTGGCATAGACATGTTTAAACATTTTAAATAATACTTGTGAATGTTTCATGATTTGAGAAGGTGAAACATGTCTCATAATACCTACTCCATTCATTTTCATCCCTTGAACAAGTTATTCACCTTGAATTTTTTTTAAAATCTTGTAAAACTATAGTTTTTTGGGGGTCTATAGAAACCAATACTATGGATGGGATCCACTAAGAGTGTATTATAGGCTTTAAGTATTTATAATGCCATCCTAATGCATTTGGATGCATTTTATCCAATATATTTCCAATCATGTCCTTATTAGGGTTTAAGGGAGGTTTAAGGTTGTTTTGGACTCTTAGCAATGGTTCATAAAGGTTAGGACCTTAACATCTAAACTAATGCCACTATTCTCTTTTATACAATTCCCCTCAAATCTCTCAAAGTGCTCAACTCCCCATGTAATTTTTATGTATAAATATGAGCTTGTCAATTTGACCCTCATGTGAGAAATGTGCATCCTAAGTAGTCCGAAGGCACTTTCAGGGCAAAGTGACCAATTATGACCTTTCCCCTAAAAATGAAAGTGGCTCACACATAAAAAAAACATGATAAACATCTCCATGGTAGTCTAATATGTCATTTAATCATATTTTATCCTTTGTTCCATACTTCAGATGACATTTCCCTAAGGAAGGTGTTAGATCAATAGGCTTGAATTTAAGGTTTCTAAGTTTTTACCCTACTATGGAGTTGTGAATCACTTAGCCACCTTTATTGATATGGAATTAACCCATTAGGGTCCTTAAACCATCTTTATTAGCTTGATCATGCCATTTACCTCCCCTTTATGTGCAGGCAGTCTTTCATTTAATCATTTATGCCTATATACAAGTGGTTATCAAGCATAGAGGCCCTTGTAGGTGGCCAATGTGTAATTATTTGAAACTTAAGGGTCCTTCTCACTCCTTAGAAATATATGGGATATGTATATCCTTCTCAACTTCTTGTATATAGTCTTATAGTAGCTCTTATAGGTTTGATCCATACAACACATACCCTAAACGTGCCAAATAGTAGAGAATTTAGGTGTTTAGGGGACCTTAGAAGACTATCAAGATTATTTCATAGCCTAATTACGTCATTTGGATGCACTTGGAGATGTAATTTATTCAAAGAGTTTAGATTAGGGTTTAATGAGGGTTTTAGAGGTCCACCATCTTAACAATGGTTCATAGAGTATGGACCTCCAAAACAAAACTTCTTACCATGAAAATGTATCCTACATATCCCTTCAAATATCCTAAATATCCTTGGGTCCTTGATATATGAACAAAATATGGTGTGTTTTGAACTCTTTATCAAGTAGTTTTTGTAGGTTATAGTGTTAAGGTTTGTTCATAGATTTGGGCCCCTAAATCCCACTCTCTCCTTCATGGATGTTGATTTCATATGGGTTCCCAACTCCCCCTAAGATCACTACATCTGAGTCCTTCTATGATGAAATTTATGAGTGTTGAAAGTGGCAACTTGACATGGTTATTTAGGATAGTGGAGCTTGAGAGGGGGATACTACCAAAATGGACTATCTCTTTGCATTCCCATACTTCAAACACATAATTTAGGACCCATAGAAATATCGCACACCTTATCATGGACTTTGGATTTATTTTGGGGTTTTGTATCTGCTACTGAGGTGGAAGTGGGGTCTTACGATCCAAAAGAGGATTTAGGCCTTGTAGCTTAGACTAGATTTAGAACATACACTCACTTTTAGGTGTATTTTTAGACTCAATTTTGTCATATCATCCTCCTTAGTCTATTTTACACCTTCTATATTTTTCCTTATCTACCCAGACCATCATATCAACCCTTTTCTCTCTCTTAATCTTACCTTAATCATTACTATCTAGCACAAATGTTTGTAATAGATAATGGTGATGACATAATCAATCTCTCTCAACCCTTTGTAGTGATAAATGTAGGACTAAAATAACATATTTCAAGTTTTGAATATATCCTTATGGCTTGTCCTCCCTAACTCTATTAACAACACTTGTCTACATAGTTACATATTGAGGTCTATATGTCTTAGGTGTCTAACTTAGACTAGGTAGATTCCTTTCTTGACCACACCATTATGTTAAAATATGAGGGATACATATATAATAATTACTCTAGGGTCCTCCTTTATATGATTCTTAACAATTCCATTCAATCCAATCATGCAATCTAGACTGACTAAGCAAAGCTATCTCAATGTACATGTTTGAACCATTTGCTTGATCATCTCTCTAAAATCCTTGTCCTTGGAAACATGATTACCATACTCTAACTACCATCTTAGTTAGAGTTCTCCCCTCCATGACATACTAGATCTCGTATTAAAGGTTGCAAACAAACTACCAATAATATTATAGATAGTGATTTATGCATGTTGGTTGATAAGAGGTTTATTGATCATGTTCCTGAGTTAGGAGAGTGCTTCCATGGTTATATTTGAGACCCGAATAGTATTAATGAATCCAAATCCATCCCATTAAAATAAATGTATTCAAAATTCATGGCCATTATTTAAATTTGAGACTCACCTACATCTAATGGCTTTGAAAGACATTGAAGGGTAGATTTGAGTTATCTTCTGTAGATGATGATTATGCTCTCTCAATAGGGATTATACCTACATAGGTCCTTTTCATATATTCTTAATGTATTCTCATGGTTTAATGTAATATTTGGCCTTGATCTCAACCCTTAATCATGGGTATAATGGTTCAAACTTGTAAATGGTAGATAGAAGGCTTTATAGAGTTATATCTTGGATCTCAAGGCCCAATATGAGGTAGGTTGATAGTGATGAGGCCATCAGCTGATTGTGGCTCATTGAGTGATTAAAATGGACTATTGACTCAAACTCAAGGTAACCTATAAAGACCCTAGGCATGCCTACTCACATACTCAATAGGAAAAATAACCTATAATTCATCAATCAATCATATTGAGTGAGAAATGAAAACCTAGGACTCTTTAAATACCTTAACTTATACTAATAACCCTAACTTCTGCTAAATAGGTATATCAAGGCCTTGGATATCTAGTTGATGCTTTCTTGCCTGTGAGATCTATGATGAAGTTTGAAAATATTAAAGTAAGGACTTTTAAACATGAATACAACACTCCAGTATGTTCTAAAGACCTCTAAGCCATTATCATAAAACAGTAAATCCATGTTTAAACTAGAGATTAACTACCAGTCATACTCATTTGAAGGAATCATTTTTAAAGAGTTAGAGTTCTATCCGACCATTCAAATTTAACTAATAATATTTGAACAACTTCAAGGCTCCATCATTAAACCTCAAAATACTATCCATTCTTAGACATATGCACTAGATATCCTTTTTCATCAATGGAATCCTACTTAAAATCTACATATAGTGGCATTTTGGGTGTTTCTTGCTTCCATAGGCCCACACATGTGAATCAGGGGAGTAGGATTCCATGTAAGTAATTTTAAAGACTATAAAAGACATGAAAAATCATTAGTTTCATCAAACATGACAATAATTCATTGAAACCATTCCCTTTTTTGGCCCTATAGAGATGAGGAAGGTAACCTAGAATGCTTAACTTATTAATATGTTTTCATAAAATAGAGAAGACTAATATCAAAACCAATTACAAGGATTATAATTCATTAGACCCCCTTAATTTGTCCAATATATTGGACCCTAACTTTCTCTCTCCTATATAGATTGAACACAAACCTAAAGTGTTATCCATGGCTGTCAAAGAGCTTGGTGGAGGCAATGGACTAGTTTTTGGCTCCTTTAGATCTAAAAACTTGGAGTCCTTCATCTTATTCTTGTCTTTAACTCCATTTATAGATATTTGACTCCATCTAACCATTTCTATGTTATACAAATTTTTACTTTTCTAAAAACTCCTACAACCTATAATTTTTTTACATTTTCTCATGTTTTTAGACCATGAATCATCATTAACAGGTATAAAGATGGAAAATAGGAGTGAAAAAAATGACAAAACACATGGTACAATTGGGTAAGATGAAAGGACGTGTTTTCACATGTGTGGGGCCCATTTAGCAGTAAATAAAAGTCGTTAACTTGTGAGAAGACACCCTTAGCATATGAAATAGTTTCATCATGGCATTATGGGATTCATGGAGGCTTTTGAAGATGTAATTGATGGCATTATTAGAATTTTGATTTTAAATAACATCACTTTAAGGTCAAACACCCCCTTTAAGACAATATAAATGGATTTAAGTGAAGGTTTCAAATGGATATCAATTCAATAACTATTGAAAGACATTAGATAATACTAAAGACCTAAATTAGGTTACCATCTATCTTTATAACATCCTTAATACTTATGATCAGGCCATTTCTCATAATATTAGATAGATTCATGATAGGGTCATCAACTGTAAACACTTGATTATATTCATCATGAGAAAAAAAACCATTTAGGACACACTAAGGCCTATTATAGATCATTATACATGACTAAACACAAAGGGAACACCTAACACAAGCTTAGAGAGGGTAAGAAGAAAACTATCATGGTATTCCTTGACATGATCAAAATACTTAAATCTATTGCCTGGTATAATGACCAATGATCTTCCTTTGGAATACCTTTAAACTTCAAGAAGCATAATAAGGGTGACCAAAAAATATGTTTTTGGGTTCTCATGCATAGGTTAACTCCTTTCTAGGCCCGAGGGCCAAAAGTAGTCAATAGATTCTTGATGAATTTTACCAACCATACAACCACTATGAGTAGAAGTAGTGGTAGAAATTTCAAGCAAACCTTGCATGATATTAAGTTTGTTTATAAGAGCAATACTTTGGTGATTAAAAATAAGCAAAGCATGAGAAGAGGATGAAGAAGAGAATCTAATAAATTTGAAGAAATTATCATTGTCTAAAAAATACATATCGATTACTTAAAAATCTTGTTTTTATATTTAACATTTGGCAGTCACTGTTCATCTTGGATTTTGACTAAACTTTAATGACAGCATATGAATCTAAGTTACTTGTTTTTCTACAAAATCCTATGATCCTATCTGGCTTCCTATGTGGAATTCCCTTTCCACATTTCTCATTCTATTTTAAAATATGATTTTTGTCATTTGGACACATAGCGTCATCTTTTCCATCTAGAATTTGGTCGAATTTGCTTTGTTGATCTCTTATGGAATTTCTTTGATTTGATTTTTGATGTTGATCATTGATTTGTGACCTAGGCATCCGATATTATGAAATTTGTTAGCATTGCATATTTTTTGGATCTTTTTGTTAGCACATATGTTAATGCTTTCATGCCACTTGGAAGTTTCACATTCGATCTAGGATCCTTGACCTTTGACTCAATGGACACTATTGACCTTAGTTGCTCAGTTAAACACATGTTGATCCTTGATCTAGTCACTTTTAGACTTGTTAACCCTATTAAGCACCTGCATGCCATTGATATTAGCTTGATTTAAATATTTTTTGATAATTATTATCTTTTCATTTAATCTTAGTATCTTTTAGATATTTTGAACTTAAACAGTCAGTTCTTGAAGCCTGAACTTGATATCCTCATGCATGCCTATCTTTGCTAGTTCAAATTTAAATGCTTATTTATTGAGATAAAAAGCTCATCAAGATATAAAATTTGTAGAGGATTATATTGGAACTAAAATCATCATATCCATGTATTCTTTTTTTCCTAAAAGGTTTTGTAATCACACTTGTAAAATATACAACCATACTACCCCATTCATTTCTATGTGACATGTCATGATATTTTGACCCCATAGATGAAACCAAATGACATAAGAATAAAATAAATAATGATAAAGGTTATAATGGAATTAAATATACCACAACACACCCTATGACTCTATGTTATGCCCACATATCAATTTTTGACTATAGGGGGTTGACCTATTTTGACTTGTGTTAAAATGGTCAACATTCTTGGTGATTTCCCAAGGGTGGCATGCTTATTATGCCATGAATAATTTCCTAATCCTATCCATTTTTATATGGAGTCACATTTACATAGGTTTGACACAAAAATTTCCTTTGATAACACACAAATCATAAGGGAAAGGCACACAAAATGAGACAAACTCAAAAGAAACACACATGTGTTCAAATAGAACACTTAGGGAACACACCACAACTGAAAGAAAACACACATAGCTATTATACTATTTCAAAAACCTCATATTGAGGTGAAAAAACTGATCATACCTCAACCATGGTAATAAATTATTCCCATGGAATCTTTATCACTCCATGAAGGTAGCCTAGCATGAGGAGAATACTCATCACCAATCACTTGCATATGTAGGTGATCAAGAAGCCTATCACCTATGAATATTCTTAGGTATAAAATTGAAATATTTAATACCTTCATGAATGATATATATTTCTCTCTAAGATCCTTTGTTCTATCTATAATCATCTTGATTATTTCCATATCTAATATAAATTCATCATACTAAAAAATAGGAGTGATGATAGCTACCTCAACCTTTCTATCTTCTTGCACAGTATATACTTGATGCTTAGGAGTATAAAGTTATTATTATTTATTATCAAAACCTTATAAACATGGATCAATGCTATATGGATATCCTAACTATCCTTTAGGCATAATAACTTTTGCCTTGACCTCACTAGGTCCCTCTAAGACTACAGGATTTTGAATAGCAAATTAATGTCCATATTATTTAAAAACATTACCTTTACTTTCATAATTTATAGAACACATGAGATCATTATAATTATTTTTATCAACAAACATATCAAACATACATTTCTTGGGAGAAGAAGGAATATTACCAATCTTGTCAAATTCTTGACATATGGCCTCAAATCTTAGCCATAAGTCATCCTCCTCTTCTTCATGAGTGTCATCATCTAGAGAATATTCATCAATATAAGGAATTAAAACATAATTATTACCACTATGGTTCTCAATTATATTCATCAACCTATGATCATCATACACATGAATCATCTAGTTACACTTAGCAGCATGAGAATGTTTGACACTTACTTCAGCTCCTTCAAATGGCTCCTCATGCATGATATAAGTCTTAAGATCAGTTTTCTAAAATTATGCATAAGGATCATGCCCATATGAATTTTTAAAATAAAAATCCAAAAATATATTATAAATGTCCTCAATTTTATAGTCACCATCATCCACATTAGACTCTTCCTTCTCATGAACAATGTAATTAAAGCTAAAACTGGTTTCAATGTGAAACCTTATAAGAGGTTGAGTTCTAATGGTCAATTTGGTCCCATACCTTGTCATAAAGGTAAATAAGTACCAATAAACTAAGAGATATAAAAAATATTGGCTATAAATTCCCTTGATATGCATATTTCAAAATAAGCTAGGAAGTCAACAACAACTATATCTTGAAGGATAGGAAAGCTAGGACAATCATGCAAAAAAATATTAAAGTTTTTAATCAGACTTATGGTCTTATCAGCTATAAAATATATCTAGATCACTCCTTTTTTATGAGGCTCATATTATAGGTCCAATTTATCAACTATAACTTTGGGCTTGACTAAGGTAGAGGTTCCACTATCAACTATGCAATTGTGAACAAACCCACTATGAGAGTGAGGTAAAATGGTAGAGGTTTATATATCCTATTATATGGTTCAACAATAGTTTTAGGATAATATTCAAGGATATAACATGACTATTAATTTTATTTGAATATGAAGGACTAGTAAGAATAGTGACAATTACTTTTGTAATAAGTTTTTTTGGTCAGGCATATGAAGAATATTACACAAGGAGATAGATGCTTTAGCACTTTTCAAGTAATCCACTATGTTTATATAATTATTACTAAAATTTTCTTGAGTCCTTGGAGGTAAATAATTTCTTGGAACTTGAGGAATAGAGGCATCTTGAATAGACCTTACTACATTTTGACTTTTTAGAGGTGTAAGAGCTTTTAAAACTATCTCACTTGCAACCATGCCTTGCTACCTTGAAAGAGGATTAGATGAACCTATGGGCATAATATTTCCACCTCCTATATCCTTCCTCTTGGCTCTAGTATTTTTTGAAATATAATCTCCTTGATTGAATAAAAAAGTGTCTTCCACCAAGAAGTTGGTTAAGCCTTTTCTTTGAGGCTGCCAACCCTCATTAACTTGCATCATCAATTCATCTTCAGCTAAAAGGAGGGGAATAACTCCTAATTAAGCAACAAGAGATTGTTTTTTATTCTCGTTACCATCCATAAATTGGCCTTGTTGTGAATTTTCTCCCTGCACTAAGTTTTAATGCATAAGAATCATCTCTTTTTCTTTGGTGGTGGAGTTAGGATTGTATACATTGCTAGGCCTGTTAGATTTAGGCTACCATTGACCTCTTGCTCTTCTAAATTTATTGACCATACTATTGTTGATAGGGGTAAGGATTATTATAAGGATCTAGTTATATGTTATCTTCCATAATCTAAGCTTTTAGCATTTGAATTTATACATATTTATCCATGACATTATCTTCTTTCTTAGGAGTATCTCTAGGCTTGGTGTTAGAATTAATAATTTGGGCCACATCTAAAGTGTCAGTAGAAGTATAAGAAAATTGAGGCATAGAAAATATTGACCAAATTTAGTCTACATACTAAAAATGTGCCTAGTCCAAAAGTCTAGTAGAAGGAATAGGATCTTAATTGAAGAGTGACCCAATATCATGAAGAGAAGATAGATCTCAAGTGGAGATCATATAGATTTTGTAAATATTTTAAAACACTTTAAGTGAGCTTGAAGTTTGATCTAATTTATTTTAAATGGATTGGTATATAGTTATAGGTGAAGGGTTTAAGTAGTTTTCATGGTGTCTAGGAATATGAACTAGGTTACATAAGATTTAGGAGATCATCAGATCCTTGAAAGATTGAGAAAAAGATCGACTATGCAAATTTGAGAAACTAGACCATCACTAGGACATCACATAAGAAAAAAATGAACTAAATAATTTTCACATTTTATATCTTTGATTATAAGGCCTCATGATCAATAGGATTATAGTGCCATAAATTCCTTTATGCTAAGAACATATCTTGAAAGTTTTAAGTTTGCACAAGCTTCCTAACTTAAGTTATGGAGTTCTAAAGTTGGTCACATAGAGTAAAATTGTAGTGCAAGTTTCGAATTCAAGCCTTGGTGAATAGTTGTTTAAATTCAAATGATCAATGACAGTCATGCAAAATTTATGTGAAGACACACATACTAGCTTGTTTGAGCATTTTTTTATCTCCACTGAGAAAGATCCCAAAACTAGTGGATCAAATCGGTAGAATCCTTTTGACCTCAAGAAAATCTCCAACAAATTTGGCCCCTCCATGATTTTTATGCTTCAAGATATAAATATTCGAAGTGGGTCAAATAATCAAAGAATTTCATGTGAGATTCAAATTAAAGCTCAAGAAAATATCCATTGGATCTTAAATTCAATGTTATGAAGGATTCCAAATACATCCATGAGGACATTAAATGACAGTCACACAAATGTAAAATTTTATCACTATAAAGTAGTCATTGGGGTTTCAAATAGGTTCAAGATCAATGGCTCACATTCAATCGTACACCTTAATCCAAAATAACAAGGTAGCTTGACAATGTTAGTGGGACCCCATAAGATCAATGGATATTATTTAATCATACATCAAGATAGATAGAGTGAGATGAGTCGAAAGGATCAAAGGATCTTGATGATGAATACAAAGAGCATAAGTGTCAAAAGTTAGTGGGTCCTAGTAGAATATTGAGTACTCACGTGTATTCATACATCTAGATCTAATGGTGTAAGTAGAGTCAATGAGTCATCATATCTATGGGACCAATAAGCATAAAGATAGTTGGGTATAATGTAAATGGTCTAAGTTGGCAATCGATAGCTAATAAACAAAAGCAAGCTTGGGATATTTTTGATAAAAGTCAAAGAAGCTATTTTGGGCCCATGAAAATAAAATGTCAATTAGCCACACTCAAAGGAAACCCAAGGTTTAATCAAGGTTAAATTTTAGAGACCAATCATTATTATTTGATCTCCATGGAGATAGGATAGGCCATTTAGACCTATTTCAATCAAAGGTCCACATCTTGTTTTCAAAATAAGATCAAGTATTGAGTTACAGGAAAACCAATAAATTACATTGGTTTTTAGTCCATAATGAATCTATATTAAAGATAGTGTAATAGAATATCTTATCTTTTAGAAGGTTCATTCCCTTAACAAGTAAGTATCTATGTCCACTTGAAATAGATCGAGCAAGACTCTTTTAGTTCTAAGGTATGAAGAGTTAATCCTTATTATAAGATCAAGTTAAGATGGCATGGAATATCGATATGAAGACCTGGTGGATGGATAAATATTGATGGAGCATTAAATTCTTTTATAGGACCTTCTTTCTTATTAAAATCATGACTCAACATCCTTGATAATGCTAATCCATCAAGAGTAGTTATACCTCATTCAATGTTTTTTATCTACTCAATTATCTCTCTCTCTCCTTCTCTTTTATATAAATATAGGCTTCTAAGCTTTAAAATGGATCCCTCTTTTGGTATGACTAGACTCTACCAAAATTTGTATTGTAACACCTTTTGATGTAATAAACATTGAATTCCATCATTTTCTAAGCTAGACTAAATTGTGTTCCATGATTTTATGTAATATGGTTAAGTGAATGTATGTTCCTTATCTATGTTTAAGTTTTTCTCACATTTAGGAAGTTATTAGTGGTTCTCATAGGTCATTATAAGTGCAATTTATAGTTTATTGTCTAGCTTGAAAGTGGATATTTTCCCTCTCATGCCAATTTGATAAATGATTGATGTCTTATTCTAAAATATTTAAGTGATATTGATATTATTTGGTCTTGAATGTGTCTCATAGTGTGTATTGTGTGATTTTGAGTGATCGAATCATTAGTGCATCACTGCTTTTTACATGCTTTCATAAGTTATTGTTAAAATATATGTCTTTTTTCCAAGCAAGTGTTATTTTAGGTTTTGTTTAGGTGATATATTTAGAAGGAAGTCATCCTTCTTTAGAGGTCTGATCTATTATTAGGATACCCACAACCTAGGATCAATCCCATGTTGGACTAAATTTGAGCAAGAAAATCTAAACAATCCTCTTATTTAGCTAGGTTGTAAATATAGAACACCAATAGTTTTGGCATGCCAGGTTGGATAGAGTTTAATTGGAATAATTAAATTTTGAACATTAATAATAATAAATTTCAAAAGGAGGAGACATATACTATCATCAAAAGTTGAAGATCCTTCAAGTTGAAAAACTCATAGCATCTTCTAGACAGTGCTTTCATGCCAAAGTTTACAACAAGATCATAAAGTAAAGGTAATACTTTTAAAAACATTTAATTTCCTTATACTTCTTATAAAATATCAATATTCAATAGTACAATACCTTATCCTCAAAATAAACATTCATCTATGGTTACCCTATTTTTTTAGTCCAATCTATTATGCCCATAATCCAAATCCATTTTACCCAAATGGTTATCAAAAATCAAGTGTTTATTCCATTTAATATGGGTAGTCCCTTAAATTTAGCCCAATATGATGACATTAATATGCCTACCCTAAAAGGTGTTCCTTTCTTATCAAGAGAATGGGATAAAACTACTGCTATTGAGCATATCCAATATGTTTCTAATCTATGTTTTGTTCATAATGTTAATTAATATAATGTGGCCATCAGAATACTTGATACCTCCTTCAAAGGAAAAGTATTGAAATGGTATAGGAACCTACTTTGACCTCCATTATTAATTAGGATGATTTAGGTACAGCCTTAGTTAGGCAATTTGAAGACAACTTTGATCATCTATCTTTGGTTGAATAATTGAATACCATACAAAGGTACCCTTATGAGTTCATGTTTGATTTTAACCTTAGATTCCAAAAGACATGGACTAGGATCCCTGAATTGGTTAGACCATCTCTAGAGTATGCATTTGTGTATTATCTTAAGGCCCTTAATTCTAATATAAGTGTCATGATATAGTCTATGGGTGGTAATACCTTTCCAAATGCCTATGAAATTACAATGAGAGTAGAAAATAAATTAATACAAGATGTTAAACATGATTTAAGGCCTATAATGCCCATATTCCCATAATTTCAACCTATTCCTCCTCCTCGAGTTCCCCAAATTCCATCTGTAGCTCCTATTTCATCTCTAAAATTTCAAGTTATAGCCCCTCTTAATTAAGCTAATGAGATTGGTGACTTGAAAAACATGTTACAATATTTTGTAAATGAGATTGTTCAACCCAAGAGACAACAGTACCAAGGTAGATCTTATCAACAAAAAAAATACAACACTTATCAATCTTTCAATAACTAATGACCCCCTTATTATGGTTTTAAGGATAATAGACAACCTTACCAAAACCAAGGAGCCATAACCCAAATTAAACCATATGCATCACTTGATCTTAGTGTACCTTCCAATTCAAATCTATTGTTCTTTAAAATAACTTGATGCAAGATCCAAATTGATAGCCTTGGTATCACAAGATATTAATATGCCACAAAATGACAAAAGAAGAGATCTATCTTCAAGGTGCTCAGTATTAAGAAATTACTATGGAATTCCAAGGAGAAGATCAAAAATTTGTAGGGTATCCTAATTCTATCAATGTTAATTTATAGTTGGATGATCATAATACATTCAACCAGGTTGGTGAATCTAGAAACACAAATGGTCAAGTTGTAGCTCTGAATATATCTAAAAGAAGAGTAGTTGAGGAAACTAAAGATATGAGAAATACTTATAGTGTTCTTAATTTTATTTCTAAGAATGTCAAGGATCAATTTTTTATTCCTATAGAATAGAATATTTAGAATGCAAAGGCAGTGAAGGTTCCCCAAATGCCTCTAACTATATAATAACCAGTGGCTCAAAAGTTATAGCCAAAGGTTAGTGAAGCCTCATTCAGCATAATATATCAAAAGAAAAAATAAAATGGTAGAATTAACATGTTTTATTACCTTTCCATTTTAGGGAAAACATACATGTTTATTCAAGAGCTTTCAGATCTTAATGTATATAAAGAACTAGTTAAGAAACAAGGCACTGTCTTGGCCAATTCAGATTAACAAATTAGTGAATCTAATTAATAGGTACATAATATGAAAAATATAGACAAAACAAATGTCAAATTAAAAAAAAACCCTCCTTTTTATCTCTTTGATAGTAGGATATTATTTATTCCATAATTGTATGGTAAATAGTAGAGCTAGTAGCACTATCATGCCTAAGAAAATTATAGACAAGATTGGTCTTGTCTATAAGCCAAATACCAAAGGAATATTGAAATTAGATGGGTCACCAAAAAATATAGTAGGCATAATCAAATATCTAAAACTGACACTACATTCTTGGCACAATGTTATTACTTATCAAGATGTAGTTGTAATGGATTTGCCTCCCTATTTTGCCATGTGCTTGTCAAGAGACTTTACTTACAAAATTAGATGATATGTGTTAGCTGATTGGACCTATCTAATGTTTAAGGTTATGTATGTTACCAAGATGACAATATGTTATGAACATATTAAAATATTTCATTTGGATCTATATATGACAAGTATGGTCAATGCTAATTGTGTTATCTCAAACAGGGTACTAGAAACTAGTGAGGTGGAAACTGAATCACCTCTAGATGAACTTACAAATCTTTTCCTTAATGAATGGGCCTTTGATTTTCATGAACATGATACCTAAAATTTAATTTAAAAATAAGGAATTGGTGCTTATTTTCTTCATGAAAATGATGCACCAATTCCAACATTGATGAAAGATGATCACCCTAGTGATGCATTATGGAAACTATATTTTGATGGATCCAAGAACAAGCATGGAATTGGAGCTAGAATGATTTTAATTTATAAAAAAAATCAAATGTTTTTATATTATCTCAAGTTTTATTTTGGTTATTATAATAATGTTACTAAGTATGAAGCACTAGTACATGGTTTACAATGGGCAAGAAAGATGAAGGTCAATTATTTACAAGTTTTTGGAGATAGTGAACTAGTAGTACACCAAGTAAGGGGACTTAATATATGCAATAAACCACTACTTAGGTACTATAAGCATATAGTATGAGACTTAATTGAATACTTTTAAGATTTAAATATTTAGGCAATATCAATAAATATGATTAAACATGTAGACATGTTAGCTACTATTGGGTCACAATTCACTATCCAAGATGATAAAAAATGAAAACATTCAATCATGCATCAAGTTAGTTGTGAGACCTTTTATCCTAGACAAATATGACAATTATAAAGTATTTGAAGATGATAGTTAGATTGTCATATTATTACAAGAGGAAGCTAAATTCTCCTCAAGAAACCAATACTAGCATTTTCACTAGTATGATAATCAAATTGTGTAATTGAATATAAATAAGTTGCCTAAAGGGTTGGTCACCCTTGAAAACATATTCAGTAGAGATGATGAATTTATAAAATAAAAGTTTGATTTATCAACCAAGGAAGAACACTATATATATGTGGAGATTAACATTATCAAGAGCTTAAATTTGGGCAAATTTTGTACATCTTCATAGAAAGAAACATTTATTGAGTTATGTTCAAGTTTTGTATATGTCTTTACATGGAAGTATAGTGACCTTAAAGGATTTGATCCAAGTATATCTCAACATACCATTGAGTTAGAAGATGAGAATATGCTAGTTAGACAAAGACAAAGGATTATTAACCCAAGCCTTGAACCTTTGATGAGATTTAAACTATATAAACTCTTTGAGTCAGCTATAATATTTCCAATTAAGCACTCAACTTGGGTGGCAAACCTTGTTATAGTATGGAAAAATAATGGTAAAATAAAGACATGTGTTGAATTTAATGAGTTAAAGAAGGCCTTTCTTTAAGACCACTATCCATGGTCATCAATGGATTAGATTTTATAGCTAGTTGTAGGTTTAGAAAGGTTCTCTTTATTATATGGCTATAGTAGATATAACTAGATTTTGGTCAAAGAAGAAGACCAATTCAAAATATCCTTCATCACAAAGTGGGGGACATTAACATACATAAAAATTCCTTTTGATTTACCTTATGTCAGAGCTAGTTTTTAGAAAGCTATGGATATGGTATTTTAGGGTCTCCTTAACAATTTTATATCTGTTTATTTGGATAACATAATAGTGTTCTATAATAGTGCAAATGAGTATATGATTCACCTTAGAAAAGTGTTTGAAAAGTGTAGATAAGTTAGAGTGTCCTTGAATCCAAAAAAGCGTGTCTTCTTTGTTCATGAAGGTAGGCTTCTTGGACATGTAATTTCAAAATATGGTACAAGTATAGATCCTGATAGGATAGACTCAATTCTTGCACTTTTCTTGCCTAAACACAACAAAGCCTTATAAATATTTTTAGGTAAGATCAATTTCATAAGGAGATACATTTTAATTTTTTCTACTTTATCTAGGCCACTCATAGCCATGCTAAAGAAGGGTCAATTTTTTATTTGGTCTAAAGAAGGATTAATTTTTTTTGAAGAGATAAAGAAAGCTATAGTCAGTGCTCCTACACTCCTAAACCTTGAATTCACAAAGGATTTATTCTTATATACCTATGCTAGCATTGACACAATCTTAGGTATTCTCATGAAATAAAATAAAGTGGCTTTAGAGAAGCCAATAGCCTTCTTCAATCAAATCTTATAAGAATATGAAATAAGGTATTCTTTTATTGAGAAGCATATACTTTCAATTATAAGATCTCTTAAAAAATTTAGGTACTTATCCAATAATAAGATACATCTAATGGTTGCACATCCAAGTGTCAAGGATTTCCTCCTAAACAAGGATATAAATGACAAGAGAGCTGGTTACATAACCAAAGTCATGGACTATGATGTTGAGATCAAGGTTACAAAGTTGGTTAGAGGCAAATGAATTTGTGAACATCTAGCCTAAGACTTGAAAGAGACTAATGAAATGGTTATGTTGTCAGATGATGAAAAAGTTGCAAATGATTAGGCATCACCTTCCATCTAGTTCCAACATATGGTAAGATATCTACATGATGGTATTTATCCTTCTCATCTGAACTCCTCAAAAAGGAGATATTTTATATTGCATTCAATTCCTTTTTTTTGTTGATAATGTGTTTTTTCAAAAAGGATATCAATGGCATATTACTAAGATGAATAGAACCAATTCAAAAATAGAGGTTGATTAAGCAATTCCATGATGTACATGGTGGAGGAAATTATTTAGGAAGGATCACAACCCACAAGATAATGAGAGTTGGGTATTATTGACCAAGTCTATGTGGTGATTTTTATGCATGGACTAGGAAATGCAAACAATGTGCCATGTTTATTGGAAAATTTAAGCTTGCATCCTTACATCTCCAACCAATTTTAGTGAATCAACCCTTTGTCAAATTGGGATTAGAATTTATTGGTATTATTAACCCCCCTTCAATCTCAGGACACAAATGGATCCTAACTACCACAACTTATTTTACTAGATGGATAGAGGTAGTGGTATTAAAAGAAGCCAATGAAACTAGTGTTCTAGACTTCTATGAAAGTTTTCTTACTAGATGTAGGGTCCATTCAACCATAATTTTTTATAATGATATGTATTTTTGGGGGTCTAACATCAACCAATGATATGTTCAACATAGTGTTTTTCTTAGTACCTCATCAAACTATTATCCATAAGGAAATGACCTTGTTGAGTCCACTAATAATAATTTATTGAAGATCATCAGGAGGAATGTTGAAGATAATAATATTTCATAGAATCTCAAATTGAAGTCAACTCTATGGGATGATAGGATTACCTATAAAAGGTTAATTTATAATTCTCCATATAAGCTAGTATATGGTAAAGAAACAAAAATGTCTTTTTCTCTTGAATTACCTACTTTGGAATATGCATCAACTTGAGATTTTAGAGAATAAGCCAATGGAAATTATATATACTAATCTCATGGAGCTAGAAAATACAAGGCATCAGTCCATGTTGGCCATGTAATCCTATCAAGATATGGTGATGATATCATTTGACAAAGGAGCTTCTTGAAGAAGTTTCTAAGAAAGAGATTTGGTCCTCAAGTGGGATAAGGATAGAGCTAAGCCAAGATGACATACAAAATTTGATTCTCTTTGGAGTGGTCCATAAATAGTCTCCATCTGTAAGTCCCATAATGTTTTCCAACTCATAAATATGAATGATTAAGATCTTCTTATCCCAACTAATAGGATACATTTAAAGCATTATTATTAATAAAGCTAAGTCCCTTGTACATAGTTAGTTTTTTTGGATTTTATCTAAGTGTTTTATTAACACATTTGTTTGTTTTTGTCTTGTCCAAAATAAGTGATTTGTTGCATAATTATTTAGTAGGTTAGTTACCTTTGATTTTTTAAGTTAGTTTCCCTTTCAAGTTTGTTTCTTTCCCTGTATGTTAGAATTATTTGTCTTTATAATTCAAAAGAACATCTTGCAATATTTTAAATGGTCTATGTATCATGTAAATGATCCAAGAGTCTTGTATTTGGTCTAAAGTTTTGAGCATTTAAGGCATGTTGACCAACTAAGTTACCAAAGATGATGACCAAATTTGGTCTATATACAAAAAATCTGCCTAGTCTAAGAGTCCAGTGGAAGGAATAAGATCCTAATTGAAGGGTGACTTAATATCATGAAGAGTAGATAGACCTCAAGTGGAGATCATATAGCTTTTGAAAATATTTTAAAACACTTTAAGCAAGCTTAAAGTATGATCTAATTGATCTTCAAGGGATAGGTCTACAGTTACAAGTAAAGGGTCCTAGATGTTTTCATGGTGTCTAAGAAAATGAACCAAGTTGCACAAGCTTTAGGAGATCATCATAGCCTTGAAAGATTGAGAAAAAGATGGACTATGAAAATTTGAGGAACCAGACCATCACCAAGATGTCATATAGTAAATAACTAAACCAGACTATTTTCATATTTTCTATCTCCATTTAGAAGGCCTTATGAGTAATAGGAATGCAGTGCCATAAAGTCCCTTTTGCCAAGAAATTATCTTGAAAGTTTCCTAGTCCGTGTGAGCTTCCTATCTTAATTTATAGAGTTCCAAAGGTGGTCGCATAGATAAATATGGTCATGAAAGTGTCAAATTCAAGCCTCAGTGAATAGTCTTTAAAATTCAAATGATCAATGATGGTCATATGGATGTCATGTGAAGACACATATATCAACTTGTTTTAGTATTTTTTATCTCCACTTAGAAACCTCTTAGAATTAATGGATAAATTGGGTAGAATAATTTTTACATGAATAACATATCTAGAAAATTTGGTCCCTCCACGATTTTTTCACTTTAAGATATAAATCTTCAAAATGGTTCAAATAATCAAAGATATTCACATGAGAGTCAAATTAAAGCTCAAGAAAAAATCCATTGGAGCTTAAATTTTATAGTCTACGACATGTTAAATACGTCTATGGGTATATCAAATTACATTCACACAAAAGTTAAATTTTAGCACCATAAGGTAACTATTAGGGTTTCAAATACGTCTAAGATCAATAGCTTGCATTCAATTATATACCTTGATCCAATAGAATGAGTCATCCTAATAGTATCAACAGGTGTCCAAAATATCAATGGAGTTTGTTTAATTGTACAACAATATTGATAGATTTAAATTAGTTAAAAGGGCCAAAGGATCTTGATGATGAATACAAATAGGACAAGTGTCAAAAGTCGGTGGGTCCTGATAGAATATTGAGGACTCATGTGCATTCGTACATCTAGATATAATGGTGTGAGCAAAGTCAATAAATTAAGGTATTTATGGGACCAATAAGCATATAGATATCTAGGCACAATAAGTAGTTCTCCCAAGTCATTATAAGTGCAATTTATATTTTGTTGTCTAGCCTGAAAGTGGATATTTTTCTTCTCATGCTAATTTGATAATTGATTAATGCCTTATTCTAATATATTTACATGAGATTGATATTATTTGGTCTTGAATGTGTCTCATAGTGTGTCTTATATGATTTTGAGTGATCAAATCATTGTTGCATCACCCTTTTTACATGCTTTCATAAGTTATTATCAAAATATCTCTCCCTTTTATAAGCAAGTGCTAGTTTAGGTTTAGTTTAAGTGATAGATCCATAAGGAATCCAACCTTATCTAGAGGTTTGATCTATTATTACAATACCCATATCCTAGGATCAGTCCCATGTTGGACTAGATTTGAGTAGGAAGATCTTAACAATCCTCTTATTCAAATAGGGTGCAAATTTAGAACACTAATAAAAACCTTAGGAGGCAACCTTCTATCTTGGATGAGACCATTTTCAGCTTTGATGGCAAGTTCATATGATTTAAGAAGAGTGGAACAACCCATGGATTAAATCATGATATAAATTTCAGTACCGATGGCTCTCAAGTAAATAGGGAAGAAAAAACTAGTAGGTGGCCTCATGAGAGGAGGTAATCTATACCAAGTCTTTTCAAACCTCTCATTGAATTTATGCATTGCTTTCTTAGGGCCTATTTTGATCACATTAAGTTGATGTATGATATAGGTGTGGTCACTTTTATCTTCAAATATATAAGTCAATAACACTCCAAAATCTTCCCATGATGTGATACATCCACCTTCTGGAGTCCTATACCAATCAATATCTTTCCCTATAAGGGACATGGCAAGGAGCCTAATGGCAATGTTCTCTTGAGTAACATTGTGGAAATCGTAAAGGTTGGAAACATCCCTAATGTGTTCACTAGTTGTAACATGACTCTCACCATTGAATATACGTATAGATTTTGTGGAATTAGGGGGAATGTTATCGTAGACTTGAATATGGATTGGATTTTTAGTATTGAATGCAGGGAAATCATGAAGTCTAGCCATTTTTTCTTAAAGATCTTCAATTTATTTAATATTTTCAATATTTTATTATCTATAAAAATATATTAGTTCCTCAAAGCACATATTAGGATGAGGGTACTAAACTTCAAGAGGAAGTTCAGGATGAATAGGTAGATTAATGGGGTTGAACACTCTACTAGATGATGACCTAGTGAGAACCATGAATTATAAGAGTAAGTTTATGATAAAATAATGGCTTTAAACTATATTTACCTTTAATGGAGTCTCTAAATGTTGAGTGTCACACCAATTTGCATTTGATGTTGTCAGTACCAACATTCACCTTGACAAGTTATCTTAAATATAATGATCCCACTAGGTGTGCCAAATTATTGTCACCAAATATTTCACCCTAGACGATGTTATTCAATTTTATTCTATATTTTATAAACATGGGAACACTTCTAGTTATGTGGGTGTACCTATAGTGAAAGTGAGCCTCTAGATTTAAGGGATAGCTTCCTAAATGTATCTTGAAGTGCTTTCACTTATGCTAACTATTTTCTTATGGGAAAAAAGTTAGAAATTTACATGAAATGAACCTAATCTAAGGGAGTGATACACTAATTTGATTTCCACATGACCATTATACTCCTATCAAAATGAAACAAGACATATAGACTAGCTTCAAAGTCCTAAATGATTTTAACATCAATGTTTCAACATAGAGGCAAGATACATGAAGTACCACAAGGTAAACAAATCAGAGGGAAGATTGCATGCTCCAAATATAATTTCACACTTGAAAGGATCTTGACACACTTGCATACACTCTGTATGACTTATTATAATAGTAAATCTTTCATAAACATGAGAGGATAAGGGAAGAAAGGATAGAGGATTATCGCTTTACTTCACCATACATCACTTTGCACACTTAGAAAATTGTTCATGAATTTAAAAATAGACTTGAATTAATGTTCAAAGGAAAAATATGATGTCATTCCAATATGGATTTTCCATACATGGTGTGATATTCTCTTTACAAAGTCCAAAATGGTAGTTACTTGTAGAATTAGAAAAAGAAGCAAGACAAAATAAGTCCAAAGATCACTATGTCATATGTCAAGGCATGAAAACTAGTTACATTGTAGGAGAATAAAGTGAGAAATAGACCATGCATAGTTTGATAAGATAAATGGTCCTCCAAAGTATGAAACCTTATTAAATGTGCTATAGGGTTCTCCTTGCTTGTTTAGGAAAAAAATTTCATCATGGATCACTCTTGAGCATTTGAAACTAAATTGGGAAAGTTGACACATATGTAATGTCTGAGGGTGGTTGAAACATGCTATAAAAGTCATAATATGTTATCCTAACTGTGATATTTCTTTTAGACACCTGTATTTACCATATACATTTATTCATTTATCTCCTAGACTTCATTCCTCACATTTGGTAGCCATTATTCATCTCAAATTTTGACTGAGCTTTAATGGCAATGTATGAGTCTAAGGTAATTGCTCTGATATAGAATCCGTTGATCCTACATGGCTGCCTATGTGGCATTCTATTACCACATTACTCATTCCATTTTAAACTATGTCTATCATCATTTGGACATGTAGCCTCATCTTATCCATCTAGAATCTAGTTAAATTTACTCTATCAATCTGTTCTAGAGTCTTTTTGATTTGAATTTCAACATCGGTCATTGATCTGTGACCCAAGCATTTGAAATTATGACATTTTGTAGCATTGCATGCTTTTTATGGATCTTATTGCTAGCCCATCTGGTGCATGCTCTCATTCCACTTGGTAGTCTTAAGTTTGATCTAGGATCCTTTACCTTTGACTCAATATGCACTGTTGATCTTAGTTTCTTAGTTAAACACATACCATTAATCCTTGATCTAGTATATTTTTGACTTTTTAACCCTATTAATCACCCATGCATCTTTGATCTTAGCTTGATTAAACATTGTTTTACTAATTGGTATATTTGTATTCAATCTTAGTATCCTTTAGATATTTTGAATTAAATGGTTAGTTCCTAAATCCTAAACTTTTCATCCCTGTGCACATATATCTCTACTAGTTCAACTTTAAATGCTTATATCCTTAGATAGAAAGCTTAGAAATACACAAAATTTATAGAGGATGATATTGACACCAAAATCATCATGTCTATGTAGTATTTTTGGCCTAAATTTTTTTATAAGGATGATTCTAAAATTTACAACTAGACTACCTCATTCATTATTATGTGAAATTCCATGACTTTTTGACCCCCTAGATGACTCTAAATGACACAAGACTAAGTTACTTTTGAAATAACAAAAATAAAATCAATGACTAGAGTGGGAGAGTTAGATTCAAAAAGGGGATTCCTCCATCCTTTATCTCATTCAGAATCGTACATGAGGCTTTCTTCTTGCATAGCTCCTAAGTGTTAAAAAATAACAACTTAATCATTTGATTATTATTATTATTTAATTACCTTCCTCATGTATGTATGAGACTGAATCTATTCAATCGATAGAAACAATCACTAATCCTTAAACTAGACCATGACCAAGGTTATAATGACATCAAATAAACCATAACATAGCCTATGACACTATTTTATACCCCCATATCAAGCCCTGACTATAAGGGGTTGACCTATTTTGACTTGTGGTTAAAATGGTCAATAGTTCCTTTGGCTTCAAAATTTTAAAAAGCATGATTTGAAAGACTTAAAAGATTGTTATAAAAATTTAGTTCTAAAAAATTAAACAACTTAGAATTATATGTCATATGTTGAGTAACACTAGAATCAACAATCCATTCAACAAGAGGAGTACACAAAACACAAGTAAAAGTAGCTCTAGTATTAGACTTTTGTTTAGCTTGAGTCTTATTATTACTAGTGTTAGTATTGTCTTTAAATTTAAGCTTTCAAATTATGATATCACATTTATTTTTAATTCATTAAACTTCATCATGAGTGTTTTGTCACAATAATTACACTATAACTTTTTCTTAGATTTGGAGTTAGATTTTTTATCTTTCTTATCAGGGCTATTATTGGACTTAGTATGTTCTTTGTCATTCTTATTTTAGTGTTTGGAAACATAATCATGTTCATTAGTTTTAATACTATAAAATTGAATCAAATTTTGTTCTTCTTGATGCAACAAAGTATAAAATAATTCAAAATTCAAAAAAATAATTAAAGTAGGAAAATATAGTTGTGAATGAACATTAGTAATAAACTGTTGAAAAGGTTGAGGCAAACACTTTTTCATGATAATATGAATAAAATTTAAAAAATTTTAATTCCTAAACCAACTAGTTGATAATGCAAAGAATGAACTTTAGTCAAGAAATCATCCATATATTTGAAGTCATTATACTTTGAATTAGATAATTGATCTTGAATTTAAATTTTACAAGATTCATTTACAATGTCATTAACATATTTAAGCTTAGACCAAATAGTGGATGAAAAAAAATAACCATCAATATGAACATGTAGTTCAGCATTCATGGCCATGCCAATCAATCATAAGGCCTCATCATTTTTTTCTTACCATTTCTCTTGAACTTCAACAGAGGTAGTCTTTGTATTGGGTTTAGGGTTTGTACCATCTACTATGCACACCAGATGTTTGAAAGTAAAAATGTATTGCATATGCAATTTTCATAAGTGGTAATCTATATACATGAGTTTAAATTCAGGAAATAATTAAGTCATTGTCCTTGGAAATCTCAACCAATTATTTGAAAGTGAATAGGCAAAAAAAAACACTTTTTAAAAAAAGCATAAGAAGGGAAAGAAATCCACATAAATGACTTTATTGGAATGCAAAAGAGATAGCAAGTAATAAATGGGAGATAGGAAAAGGATAGAGAATTGTAAAAAAATTTCACAATAGTCTTCCAAGTTGGAATGGAATAGATAATAATAATGGTTCTAGTAGTAATTAATCTTAAAATATAAGTCCACACCAATTACTTTGTAAAAAAATAGTAATTAAAATCCATAAAATTTTAATGAGTTTAAACAACACCAAAGGGAAAAGTGTTTTAATGAGTATAAAGGTTTAAAATAAACTATGCATTAAACTTTTATAACATCAAAAGTGATTTTTTATAAATAGAACTTTTGATAATTTAAAGAAAAGAATTAGATTAAAAAAAACCTCATTCACTATGCTCATAAATAATACGAATCCCACTCTTTTTTATTTTGGTAAAATTGTAAATGTGAGATTTAGATAAAAAATAATGCTTTTTTATATAAAAGGGGTAAAAACTTTATTAATTTTTAGAAAATATTACAAGACAGCAAAGGGCCAAAGCCCCAAAAACCCAAGAAAAACCACAAAAACCAATCACCAAAAGCCGTCACATCCCAACACCATTGCCATCCTCTCTAAGAATCCTGTCCAGGTTTCGACACACCTCCCCAGGCAATAGTGCCCATTCATCCACCCTGCGGCCATTAATATCCTCAAAAGCCCACTTCACCAAGCAATCTGCCACCCTATTCCATTCCGTCAAAATGTAAGCAAAGGACATGGAATCCATGAGCAAACTAATATAAAATATCTGCTGCACTATCAAGGATAGTTGCCAGCTCACATCATTAAATTTCCTCTCCCAGATCATATTAATCAGAATTTGTAAGTCAAATTCACACTTCACCCTTTGCTAGCCTAACTCATAAGCTCTCTTCAATGCATACAAAACAACTAATCCTTTCATCCTATTAACCATCTGCTCTCCCATGTGGGCTGAAAAAATAAAAACAATAGCTCTAGAGGAATCCCTACCAATCCCTCCTATCCCAGCCAGGCCAAGATTACCTCTGAAAGAACCATCAGTGTTAATTTTCAAAAAACCTTCAGGAGGGGGCATCCATTTCCCACTCTAAATTTTTTTCTTTCCACATCAGCCATGCCTGACACAAGCAGAGGCCAAAGAGATAATTTGTATGCCTAACCTTTTAACCAATTCCACGTCTCCCTATTCCATTGGCAAACTGATTTCACTCTTGGCTTCCACAGTCTCATGTATCATTCCAATAATTTTGCTCCAAACCTGGTGAATCACCAACTTCTCCTCTCTAAAAATTCAACAATTTCACTCAAGCCAAATTTGCCACAGCAAAGAAATGGGTCCAACATACCACGCCTCCTGTAGGAAGTGATCAGTAGAAGGTGGCCTACCCAATCTAGACCAAAAATCCACCAAGGAAGAGGCATGTAAGTATTGACATCTCCACACATCCCACCAGGCATGCCATAATTGAAGAGTGAAGGGGAAGCTAAAAAATAAATGAGATGAATCCTCCTCTGCTCCCTTACATAGGATGCAACGTGAAGGGCCAACAAAGCCTCTCCATTTAATATTCTCCTAGGTCAAGCAGTGATTCCAAGTTAGATTCTAGATAAAGCAATTACATTTTGGCCATGATAAGCTACTCCACACTTTTTCCACCATGGAACTTCCCCTCTAGCTCCACATTATTGCACTATCAACTCCTGGTAACTCATTGAGACCGTGTATTTCCGTTTAGGATAAGGAGACCAAGCCAGCAAGTCACTCTCCCTAAGTGCACAGTAGTAGCAACCTACAAGGATCTTATGTAGCTCAGTGCACTCAACCTCCATACCAATAATCGGCCACTCTTCCTGCTCCTTCCATCTCACCTCTATCAATTGACCATGCAGAATGAGGTATTTGTAATCACACACCTTATTCCACCCTACCTCACTAAATCTCTATGTAAGACCATCCAAATGTGGATACTGAATAATCAGAGGGGGAAAACCATCCCATAAATCATGCCATAATTTTGCCTCATTACCCCCCTATAGATCCAAAAAAGACCTCTCTTGATCAAAGCAGCACTTTTTTTAAGAGTATCCCAGATCACTAATCCATTACCTGACAAACTGCATCTAGGGATATCTTCCATAGGAACCCTAAAAAAATACTTATATGACAAGATCCTAACCGACACTCGATCTTGTTCCTCACACCATCTCCAATACAATTGTGTTGCCAGGGCCATACCTGCTAGAATTGACTACCTCAATCTCAAGCCACCAAACCTTTTAGGGCTACAAACAACCTCCCACCTAATTAGGCTCCACTTCATTATGGACAAGTTACTTGCCCATAAGAACTATTTTGCCAGGGAGTCAAGATCTTTAACAAAACTCACCGGTGCCACCTAGAGAATACACCTATATAGAGGAAGCACCTGAACCACAGACTGGATCAACTGTACCTGATCAACAAAAGATAGCCATCTATTGGTCCAATGATTCACCTTAGCCCTAAACTTATCTAGAATCCCTTGCCATGATTCCCTGGACTGTCTCCTAGAAGATATAGGGATACCAAGATAAAGAACCAAAATGATACCAATTTAGAATCAAAGAATGTCAGCCACTCTTCTTTGAATGGGTGGCAGAGTGTTGAACAAAAAAATGGATGACTTATCCTCATTAATTACCTATCCTGTGGCAGCCAAGTAAGCATCCAAACTACTACAAATATTGGCTACCTCCCTCATAGCAGCCATTCCCATCAATTCCACATCATCCACAAATTGAAGATGACAAAGAACCAGAAGGTCACCTCCCCACCTCCATCCCTGAATAACACCTTCACTAGTCTTTTTCCTAATCAGCCATCCAAGACCTTCCACCAGAAGAAGAAATAAGTAGGGAGATAATGGATCCCCTTAACATAGGCCACATGAGGATCCAAAGAGATGTGAGTGCTCCCCATTAACCAAAATAGAGAATGAAATCGAATTCACATAGCTCATTACCCATCTAATCCAATCTTGCTCAAATCCAAAGGCAGCCAACACCTTCTAAAGAAAGGACCACCTAACCCTGGCATATGCCTTAGACATGTCTAGCTTCATAAAAATCACCTTCTCCCTAGACTTGGACATGGAGTGGAGAGCCTTAGTAGCCACCACAATCCCATCTAAAATCTGCCGCCCCTCCATAAAGCCGCTTTGTTCCTCTAAAACTAGCACCCCCAGCCACTTTTTTAATCTTTCAGCTATCAACTTTGATATAATTTTATAGACAACATTACAGAGGGAAATAGGCTTGAATTGACTTAGGTGATCAACCCCTTCTCTCTTGGGAATGAGAGCTAGGAAGGTTGAGTTCAAGGCCTAAAGCATTTGTTTGCTAATTTGAGACTCTTGAACTATAGCCAATAGATCTAGTTTGATGATTTTCCAAAATTCCTGAAAAAATTCAATTAGAAATCCATTTGGGCTTGGTGACTTACCTTTTTTCATCATGAAGACAACCTTTTTAAGCTCCTCTATGTGAATTGGATGCATCAACTACTCCTTCATCTCTCGAGAAACTAAATTAGGAATACAAGAGAGTATCAGATCCTCGATAGTTGTTTCCCTCTATCCTTCTTCTCTAAAAATAGAAGCAAAATATTGTACAACTTCATTACACATATCCCTCATAGAAGATATAGTCTCTATGTTGTCTGAAACAAAAGAAGTTATCATATTTCCATGTTGCCTGGCTCTAATCGAGTTGAAGAAGAAGGCTGTATTCTTGTCACCCTCCTGCAGCCACTCAACCTTGGCTTTCTGCTTCCAAAAAATTTCCTCCCTCAACTCCCATTCTTCCACCCTCTTAACAGCCCTCACTTCATCCCTCAACAAAGATTCAGACAACCCCTCCTCTCTTATTATTCTGGTAATGATATTTAACTCTTCTTTCACCACTTTATTTTCCTAAAAGATGTTCCCAAAGCTTAGAGTATTCCACCTTTTGAGTTGATACTTCATGAACTGGAGAAGCTTAGCAAAAGTGTTCATTATTGTACCAGCCACCGGCCTCCCAATTCTCCACCAATTAGCAACTCGACCAAATAAAGCCTGGTCCCTGAGCCACATGAGTTGAAATTTAAATGATTATTTCCTCTGCATACAATTTGAAGAGATGTGAAGCTTAATTGGCTAGTGTTCTGAGCCTCTCCAATGAAGGATCTCAAAACTCAAAGACCATAAGCCACCCACCTAATAACAAGAAGTCATGAATCTATCAATACACTTAGTAATAAAGTTGTCACCCATCCTCCTATTGTTCCAAGTGAACCACCCATTGCAAGGCTTAATATCCACCAGGTTGAGCTCTAAAATCTTGTCATGAAGCAAAGAGGAAGATGGCTCCAATCTAGCATTCCCTCCCCTTTTTTCTGTTAGTTCTAAAATAGCATTGAAATCACCCACCATAGTCCATGGTAGATAAGGAAAGCCCCTATGAACTAAGTGGATGTTATTCCAAACCTAAAGCTTACCTTGGAAATCAGTGGGGGCATAGGCATTCAAAAGAACGTACTCTCCCGACTCAATGCATAAGGATACCAAAGAAAGTGAAGACCTGAAGGTGATCCAGGACACCGGCTGCACCTTGCATGGATTCCAAAGACAAGCCACACCTCTTGTAGAACCCTGTGCCCCTATTCATTGACATAAACCTTGCCTCCATAGCTTACGTGCAAGACTCAACATATACTTCATTGAAACCTTGGTTTCTTGAAGAAAGAAAATATCTAGACAATGATTCCTAACCAAATCCCGAATTGCTTTTTATCTAGGGCCGTTGTTCAAGCCCCTAACACTCCAAGAAATAATAATCATTTTGGAGGAGACAAGAAGTGGGAGTCTAATGTCTTGACCACCCCTGACTTAACTAGATTTTCCCCAATCATCTTTATCCTCTCCATGTCCTTCTTTCTCCCCAATTTAACATTTTTTTTAGAAACCCCTTTTTTCCCCTCCTTTTGAAGAATTCCTAGGTGAGTAGGAGCCTTACCTCTCTTCTCTACCTCTAACACCCCTGCTTGTGTGGGAAGAGTTCCAGCCTCAATTTCTTGAACCATGTTAACATTTGATTCAATAGCCTTTTGCTCCTCAACCTACCCTTCCATAATCATAGGTAGGACAGCTTCCACGGGAGGCATTACTTGTTCCATGGGAGCATCTCCAACTATTCCAGACCCTCCCACAACCTATTCTTCATTGACTAAGCTTGGGTAATCCTCTTGCTGGCCTAATTCATCTAGAACCCCAAACCTATTAACCAAGTCCTCCTCCAGACGCTCTAGTAGGGACCTCTTATGGCCTCTATTTTGGCTTCAAGACTTAACCTGCACAAAGCCTTCAGAGTCCTTGCCAATAATTGCTCTAATCTTCTTCCCTTTGTCCATTCCAATAGCACTACTCAGTGGAGGTGGGGGCAAAGGCTATTGATACTCATTTTTGCCTTTGGACATCTTCTCACCAGGTGACCATACTCATGGCATAAGCACCATCTGAATGGGAGTGTCTCATAGTCCAGTTGCTGTACCCATGAGTATGTACCCACACACAGCTCTACTACATCTAACAAAGGCCTACTTAAATCAATTTCCACACAAATTCGGGCAAAGTTCATGATTTTCTTACCTAAAGTTTATGTGGAAGACCCCACAGGTTTTCCAAGCATCGAAGCAATCATCTAAAGAACATCCTCACGGTAGCATTCAATAGGCATTCTGGGTAACCTTACCCATACTAGAACTCTATTTGGTAGCTCCTCAGTAGGGTTAAATCTAGCATGCCAAGGTTTTACAAAGAGCCCCACCTAATTGTAAAAATAAGGACCCCCCTCAAAGACCCTGTTCCTATTAGCCAAACAAACAAATGTGACCATGAAGAAGTTATTGGCTAGTAGCGTAACCTCCATCTCACCCTCTGGTTCCCATATATGTCTAGCCCAATTCTCCAAAAAGGGAAGGGAGATGTGTAATCCCAAGAATTTTTAGTATAGTGAATGCTTGGAGTAATACTCCACATCTTCAGTAATCAAATCGAATGGGATAACCAGCTTTAGTCTCTCCTTACAATGCTCCAGGTAGCCATTTACCTTGGTAATTCATGCTCCCCCAATTGTGCTTGTGTTAAACAGTCCTGGAATCTGATTAAAGTTAGAATTTACCTCCATTCTAGGATCCAACCCCTGTCTATTCCTCCCAACAACCTCACTGTAGCTCCTTTCCAACCTAGCCTAAGTCGGTCCCTGTAAAGCCATAGATGCTTACCCCTACTCTACGGCTTCCCTTGTGAAACTTTCTTCTATTGTTTCACACCCCCACCCAACCGATGTCTCACCCTACACAGACCACAAAAATAGTAGAAACAAGCCAGGGCCTGATGCCCTAGCTTGGCTTCGAGTCACAAAACTCAACCATTTGCACCATTTTTTCCTTGTATATGAAACTTAGAATAAAAAAAAATATTAAAAAAAAATAATTCTTTGAACATGAAAGGAATTAAATATTATTACAAGCCAAGGAGAAACTTGAGAATTAATAGAAATAAATAACAAAATAAATGACTATTCAATATAAATTTAAATTAAATGCTAAATGGATCAGATTTTTAAAAAAAAAGACAGATAGATAATTATAATGAGGTTCTTTAGTTGTATAAATTGCCTTTCTAAAGATGCCACACAATTTTTTGGGAAAAATAAGAGGGGTCATAAAAAAATTCCACATAGGCAACCAAGTAAATGCCACATAAAGGCACTTGTATCAACTAGGTGATTGAATAAAGGTGTTGAAGTAGGATGGAGGTGAATAATTGAGATGATTAGAATTTTGAAAAACAATTAATGGAAGTAGATGCCCAACACACTAAAATAGATTTATAGCATGGAAAAGAAAATAAGGACAAGTAATACCAACTTAAAACACCATAGGAAAAGTATAACGTAGGAAATAAATCATACAAATTTAAATTAAGATGCCCTAGGTGAAGAAAAATGCAAAAGTGTTAATTAATGCATTTACATATGTAAAAAATGAAATGCATATGTGATAGTTTAGAAAGTGAATTCGTGAAAAAGGAGTAGCTGTGAAAAGTCATTGTATGGCTCAAGGGTGCCATAGGAAAAGAAACTAAGCTGCTTAGAAAAGAACAAAAAAAACCAGAGGGTAGCCCTAGATTGGGAGACACCTTTGGGGTAGTTAGATAGTTAAAAAAAAGATCTAAAACTTAAAAGAAGTGCCCAATAATACAAAAAATAGGAAATAAAGGACAAAGATAAGTTGAATATTAATAAAAAAATTGAGATGTTAGAACAAAAATATAAATGATAATCTAGAATAAAGGAAAAGAATTTATTTTTTATTATAAAAACCATAACATAATTATTTGTTTTGAAACCTGATATAAAGCTTGTAAATTTTCTTTCTAAAAAAGCTTACTTGGAAGGCTAGCTAATGAAGAGAAAAAGTGTAAACTATTCCTTATGAGAAGCCTACACCAATAGTTAGACATCAATAATGAAAGAAAAAAGGAGAGAGAAATAGATTAATAGAGATTAAGGGTGGATCCCTTCTAAGAAAATCTATAAAATATTCCAAAAAAATATGTGAACTCTAAAAAAATGTTAATAGTTTAGCTCTAATACCATGAAGGATTTGTCCCAAGAATAATCATCAATTACATAGCATGAAAGTGTGAGAAATAAAGAATTCACAAGACCAAATTACCTCTCAAGTTCAAATCATAAATGAGATAAGATTTTTAAAGTGATAAATTGAATGTATAAAACAAAAACCCATGTGATATTATTATAAGGATTATAACCAAAATCTTCATAAGTACAAGATTGAATCAAGAGCACTACAAAAGAAGAGAGAGATATGAGATACTAGTGAGAAAAAGAGGAGAGGAAGGGCTCTTTTATAGATCTAGAGGAAGAAAATAATATTTACAAGGAATAATATTATTACCTTACAAGCCTCCTAATTATGTTTCACTTGTGTCCTAGTCCCTTACAAAGTGAAGTGAGGTGTGTGTCATGCGGGGGAAGGAGTTACTCATGAAAGTAACTCCCAAATCTTAAAGGAGCATAAATAGGTGAGTGAAACCTCATGTAATTCATATTTTTGTGAATTAAGAATTCATGTAAATAAAAATATTTACACATGAAAAGGGAACTTAGAATAAAATAGATTATCTTATATAAAAGGTAATCTTAACAAGGCAAAGTCAAGATTTGACACTCTCAAGTAAGGTGAGGCATAGCATAAAAATTTGAGATTCAAGCCACCTTAAGGAGTTGTAATCATAATGTTATAATCAATTATGAAGACTCCTAAACAAGTGTAAGGTTTCAAATAACAATGGAAAAAGGTGACTCAACATGATTTGATGTTGAAGAGTGCCAATTGTCCATTCACAAGCTGAAAGAAAGGGCAATTTTGAAGAGAAAAAAAAGATGTCAAACAAGGTTTAAAACTCCCACACTACTTGGAAGAGAACAACATATTTAAAATATTAACACATGGCATTGAATACCTATTGAGATAGTTTCATTCATCATTCCTTGATTGTAACTCTTCTTGACACATGTCATTTCTATTTCATACACCCTTCTCTCTCATTTATATATATTAAACATTGATATGATATGTATGGATCCTCCACTTGGGAATGGTGAATCCATACCCATTTTAAATCCTTTGATAAATGATAAAATACAACTTTACCTCCTATTTTGATTGATTTTAATGTGTGTGAATGACTAGTTTATCTTGACAAGTGATTAACTTGGCTTCCTTGGCATGTTTTTTTTTCTAGCATTCATATTTAGTTAGAAATATTATTTATAGGTCTTGTGAATTATCTAAGTTAGGTGTGAAGGTTGAGTGAGCTTTATTTTAATTAATGTTATTTCATAACCTCTTGACTAGTTCTCTGAGCCCAAACATCTTTCACTATCTCCACAACGAAGTGTTGATGTAGAGTGGTAGATTAGGAGTAGTGTTTGTGGCAGGTTAGTCTCATGGTTAATGTGCACTTATAACTGGTGGGTATTTATAAAAGTATATGGTACATAAACTTCATTATAATAGGTTTTTATATCTTTTCTTATCAAGTTGGTAGAGTAGTTTTTGAGCGTAAGTGATACATAAAATGGAGCTAGCACTTTAACCTAGAGATTCCATCAAATATTAGGCCACCCATAGCCTTGGATTGTCTCCATGTTATACCAAATTTGGAAGGCTTTAACTACCTTCCAAGGGTGAAAATTTGGGTTATAACAATAAAACTAAGATGGATCTAAGAAATATTAAAGAAATAGAATATAACAACAAACAATATAATCTCTCTCTTATCCCTTAGTTATGTAGATGTAAAATCATTACTATATTTATTACACATGCTTAAATTAATGTAGGGTTTTGGTTAATTTGTACAGGGTCAACAATTTTTTTTTAAAATCTCAATATTTTGATAAAGGTTATTGAGGTGATCAATGACTTGTATAATGGTTCTAGAATCCAAGATGCAATTCAAACCCCAAATGTCTACCTATAGATTGGCCTAAATAGTTCAAGTTGATTTCAAGATTTAAAAGAAGACATAATGCATATAAATGAGGTTATAAATAAGATATAAGGACAAAGTTCTAAAATTTATTTTAGGTAAAATAAACTCAAAGGATAATTAGAATAAAGTGACCCAAACAAGACACATTTCAAACCCTGCATACACAGTTAGTTCACCACCTATAGGCTTACCTTGTTACGTGAAAGTGCTTGATTAGTTTGAAATAAGGGAGGTTTAAATAAAGAAAATAATAATAATAAATATTCTATGATGTTTTTATAACCTCCATATAGTTTTCAGACTCAACAACGAGGATGGCAATGTTGATAGGCTTTATTTAGGCCTAGCAAGTCTAAAGCCATTTTCACAACCTATGTGTGCAGTCATGGAAAATATGGCCTAATGGAAGGTAATATGATAAATTTATGGAATTTGGAGTTGTAAAATGATTTTAACATACCCTAAAGATACATCCATAGGAAAAACAAGATAAGTAAAGTGCCAATTTGGCTTTTGAGACATCCTTGAGCTCTTCAGGTACATGAATGAAGTTCAAACCAAACCTTCTAATGCTTGGTATGAGTCTAAATTGGTGTATGGGATATAATTTCACTCATGTATCGTTAATGGGTATCTATAATCCAACCTAATAGAATTAGTTATTGGTTTAGGTCCCTAGGGTTCATGAATAATAGCTAAGATGGTAAAGCACTCTCTAATGACATAGCAAAGACTTGAAGAGCCCTTTATCAAGCTCAAAATTTTACATATAGATTACATGGGAAAATAAACTCCTAGAAAAATTTTATGATAATTTTATAATTGAAATTTATGGAATTGGTTCAGAAGTTAAGCCTTAGGTTTATGAACAATCGTTAAGAACTCAAACAAGTATAAACCTTCCTAAAACCATTATAATGACCAGTTGAGAGACATGGCATCAAAAATTAATTAAATTAATATTATTTATATTTTAACCTATTTTACATCATTCTTCACTCCAATTGGGTCCTCAAAATGTACTTTTCTTGTACCTTCAACTATATGGATGCAATAAAAGTTGTACTTTTGTGAGGTTTTAAAATATAAATAGGGTATATAAGATCATGAATAGTTGAAAATGGTTGGATATGATTCCCTAGTTTGTATTATACATATATAAGTCCAAAAATCAATATATGTCACCCTGAAAATGCTCAAACAAATCAAACTTTTAAAGGCAGTTTGAAATAGGCTTGAGAAAGGGCTAGTTTCTTGGCCATTTCTTGGTTTACCTACCTACACAAGGTTCCAAAATCCCAAATTTGGTATTAATAATGGACACATGGTAATAAAAATTAATCACATACTTTTACTTAGTTTCACATGTGTGGGATGTCTCTGGATCAAAAACTCAATTTTCTAGGCCTAGAGGGCTAATGGAGACTTGATTAGAGAGAGAAAATGGGATAAAATAAGTGTACTTAAACTTATATTTGGGTCCTAAAATTTAGAATGTATTTTTAATGGAATAATGGGTCCTAAAAAATATATTTATTTTCCCAATATCCTTCATACTCTCTTCTACATAAGGAGGTTTGCATGTTTTAAGGGCTACAAGGAATTAAGGCTAAATGAGAGTTGAAGGTGCAAAATGAGATCTTGGTGAGTGTTTGATGGATTAAAATGAATTATTTTAGTTTTGATATGATTTTAAAATGATTTTCATGGAGAATATTTCCAATTATTAATTCAAATTCAAGATTTGACACTCTCAAGCAAGGTAAGGCATGGTAGAACAAATTGAGATTTAATCCATCTAAGCAGTTGTAATAATCATGGTAGCTTCAATAATGAAGACTATTAATCAAGTTTAAGGTATAAAAAAACAATGGAATAAGGTGAATCAAAATTATTTTATGTTGAAGAGTGCCATTTGTCTATTCACAAGCCAAGAGAAGGGGCAGTTTTGAAGAGCAAGACAAGGTGTCAAACAAGGTTTGAATCTCCCACACCACTTGGAAAAGAAAAGAATATATAGAAGACTAACACATTTAATTTAAGACATATTGAGACAATTTCATTCCTCCTTGCTTAAATTTAACTCTTCTTTATACTTTTTAATTTTCTTTCATATGCCCTTCTCTCTTCTTCTCTCTCATTTTTTTATATATTTAACCTTGATATGATATGTATGGATCCTCCACCTAGGTATGGTGAATCCCTAACAGTTTAAAAGCCTTTTATCAATGATAATCTATTGTTTTACGTCATCCTTTATCTTATTTCAATGTGTGTGAATGACTAGTTTATCTTGACAAGTGATTATCTTGACTTCCTTGGCATTTTGTCCTTTTCTAGAATTTATATTTAATTTAAAATCTTATTTTCAGGTAGTTTGAAGTGTCCAAATGAGGTGTGAAGGTTGGGTGAGTTGTCTTTTCACTAGTTTCATTTCATGACCTCTTGAGTAGTCTTCCTAGCCTAAACATATTTTTTTATCTCCATAATGAAGTGTTGATGTAGAGAGGCATATTAGGGGTAATATTTATGGCAAGTTAGTCTCATGGTTGATGTGCACTTGTAACTAGTTGGTAGTGGTCAAAATATTTTGTGCATCACCTCCATTATAATTTATTTCTCTCTTTTCCTATCAAGTTGGTAGAGTATTTTGTGAGACTAAGTGATATGTCAAAGGGAGCTATCCCTTTAACATAGAGATTCAATCCAATATTAGGCCACCCACAACCTTAGATTGTCTCCATGTTACCCTAAATTTGGAAGTATAGAACTACCTTCAAGGGTGTAAATTTGGGTTATAAAAATAATACTAATAGGGATATATGAAATATTAAGGGTCTAGAATAGAACAAAAAATAATATATGCTTTCTTATCCCTTAGTTATGTATATGTAAAATCATTGATATATTTATTGCACATGCTTAAATAAATGTATTTTCAAAATACTATATTACATTGTCTAGATCTGAATATTATCATATTACATTCAAATCATTTTATTATGTTGGTGTGTTTATGTATAAACCCAAATAGCATAAAATAGGATTGAGTATATATTTATTCTAATCTTATTCATTTTTATTTTTATAATATACCTTATGCTTTATACCACATTCTTGATAAGGACATAGTAGAATATGATGCCACTATTACTTTTAGTATATAATACGATAATAAGTTAAAATGTGTTAGATTTAAATATATAGTTGCATAAATTTTAAAGGCCATACATAATCCTAGCAATGAGTTGGTTACCATTAAGTAAAAATTAAATGATAAGCCTTCTACATTAGGAAAAAAATTAATCATCATAAAGGTAAAAAAGAAGATAAAATTCATTATTTCCATGATTTTGAATTGGATCATGACACTAATTAATGTATATTTGTTTAAAATTTTAAAATATTTATTCATAGGAAGGATAGTATTGCTATTAACTTAGCTGATAATATAAACATGTGTGGTTATTATGAGTCCTCAAACAACATCTATAATGATAATTATTCTATTGTTCAAACAAGGGAAAGGGATTACAATTATGCCCCAAAATACTTTCTAAATATAAATAATAATCAAACTTCTTCCAAACATTCATTACAATACAAAGGTAAATTTGTGCATAATATTAATACTAAAGATAATTATTTTAAAAATTCTTAGTAACCTAACCCTTTGAATACTCTATTCAATAATACACAATATCCTCCTTATAAGCCTAAGAACTATACTCATATTCATCATCATGATGTTGGTGCTTATAATATTATTGATGGTTTGGTTATGGTTAAAGTAGGTTTCTATTTATTATAACTTATTGGTTTACTTGGATAAATTGATAAAATTAATGATGCTATAAAAAATCCCAAATCTCAAGAATGTAGTAGGATTTCAAGAAGAATATAGTAATAATGGACATAATTCTAATTTTGCTTAATACAATGATTCTCCAACTGATTACATTACCTAATTTTATGGTTTTTTGTATAAATTATTGATAAATTCATTCATAATTGTATCCTCAATATAATAAATTATATGAATATTATGCCTAAATTTATCGTTGCTCGAATAGGCATATCTTATGAAACTAATAACAAGAAAATTACTAGTTTTGATTCTTGCCAAACCAACAACTACAATAAGTTTCATGATACTATTATTAAAGTTGGTAAAGATAAAACCTAGGTTCCTATTAGCATTGAGATTAGATTTATGCATAGGGAGGAATGGAATATAAATCCTATAGATTCCATATTAGCTAATATTACTTTTGTTGAAACTAGAATTAGAACTTATGAGTTGCTAACATCAAATGAACTTGATCAATAAAAAATAAGGATTATTTATAGAGAAACCATCTACTCTTTTTGTAATTTTATGCAACTTATTTGTAACATGGAATTGGTGTTTGAATTGTTTTGATTTACCCTATTCGTAAAAAAATTCTTTGTGCTTGTAAATTGTAATTTGACAATATTAACAACACAATTGAATTCAAGGCTTTGTTTTTAGGTCTTGAAAATGATACATAGTTAAATATTAATCATTTAAACATATTTTTAGATTATAAATGGATTATTTTTTTGATGGATAATTTAGGGTTAAGGGTCCCTCACCCATTATATAAATATGATCATGTTACAAAAAAAATTATCTTATACAAGATCCATGAGAAGGTGGGAGTGTAAAAAAAATGGCCAATAAGCCAGCTGTTAACCAACTAAATAGAGTATAAAAATAATCCACCAAGGGAAAAAAAACTAAGACTAACTAAAAGGAGATACCACCCTTAATTAATATGATAGACAAACAACAATAAAGATAAAAATTGGCACAAAGCTATACAATATATAGGACCATAGAGACCTTAATCCATTCATAGGCCAACACTAGAATTATGTCGAATGACCAGATTTATATATTTATACTAAAGGGTAGAGCCCACATAATCCTTAAGAGGGAGAACCAAGTAAACACCTAATAGATGGGTTTAGAGGTTGGGCTCAAGATGAGAATGCATGACAAAGGATGTTTCATGTTGAGTTCAAGCCACCATAGTCTCATTAGGCCATGCTTCCAAAATCCTTACCATAGGTTGCATAGGGTGACCACCCCCATACATTCTATCAAATATTTGAGATGAAATAAACATGCATGAAGAATGTGTAATCTTAAGATTGATAAAATGGATGGCAATGGATCTTTTAGAGTGCTGACATCCAAAGGAGTAATAAATCTTGCTGATAGAGTAGGTGAGTGGAGAAGGCCTTGAAAATTATACATAAAGGACACAACCATACAAAGACTCTCTTCAAGATCATAAAATATATACTATGTAGTAACACCATAAACATCCTTCCCTAAAATGGGAATATCTAATGTTCCCTTGGCCAAAAAAGCCACAATTGCCTCTCACAAACCAATGATAAAACAGGGCTTAATCACGCATTCCACCACCACCTTGACTAGTTCCTTATCCTCCAAAGCTAAAAATAAATAACTAATAAACAAAGATGTAATTTTTGTAATAAAACTTGACCCTATAAGGGGTATACAATAAAATTAGGCCCACTATTTCTTTGATAGCCTCTAGAATTAGCTTGGATTGAATCACAAAGACCTTTTTGAGATGGGCCTCACTAAATAACATTTCATGTCTCTCTGAGGAAACATGTACTAATGTTTTAATAAATATGATTTGGATGAAATTTTCCATCACACATAACTCACATACAAAACTCAAATCTCTATCCCTCAACCCAAAACAAATTACTCAATTAAAATTCTTTCAGGCTATAGGATATATAAGCCTCATCAATAGTAAGCCACCTCACTTTAGCTTCCATGCATGTGAGATGCACAAATTTTTAGACCAAATTTATTAAATAGGGATTCCTCAAAATGAAAAAAACCACAATGATATTCAAGGGGATACAATGGGATGGTGAGAGAGACTGATTAAGAGTTATCCCAAATTAGCCTCCAACCAAGCATCCTAAGAGTTATGCATCTCAATAAATTATGACATACCTTGTTTGGATAGAAAATATGCTTCCAAATTAGCCTCATATTATTATTTTGTCACTTCCTAAGAAATGAGGGAGTTAATAATATCCCAAACCTATCCCAAAATGTTTGTAGTGTTCCAAGCACAAGCCCCTAGATTCTGGGGTGCTTGGATCATAACCATTGAGTCCCATTCTAAGATAACCTTCTCCACTCTATAGTGGATGATCAAATCCACAACTAGGGTCAAATATTGATCCTTATACTAATAATTTATCCCATCACTCAATTTTAGAAAGGTTTCCATTATTAGAGAACCTACACGGTCTCTAATAATACAACTAGCCCCTAAATCCCCAGGGTTGCCCAATGTGGCTCTATCAAAGTTGAGCTTGAATAGGTTCATTAATGGGATAATATTTAAGCAAATTTTATCTTGAAATGATTTGCTTATCCCATATTATCATATAGCCATTTCTTATTTTAAAATGAATAAATCATATTTATAGCATGGCCACGTTAGCTCTATGAATAACCTCATTTAAATGATTGGATTTGTTTTCAAAAATACCTTGATTACATTATTTCCATAGTGATCAAATTAGAATGGTTGGGAATTCTATCCAAAGACTAGATAAAGTTCCCTTAGTAGGCTTGGGTGGACAATAGGCAAAGGATGATATACTTAAAAAGTTGGGTCACTTATTTAAAGATTTTAAGCATTTAATATCACACATAATTAGAAAATTTAATTCTTTTATTGTTAATTTTATTATATTTTATTTTTATTCCACTTTAAATGATATTGAGCCAATTGTAGATTATTATTTTTGTGATATTTTCATACCTAAAGTGCCTCATCTTAATGATAAGTTGCATGTTTTTACTATGATGAACATATTGTTCATTCCTAAAAGGTAATTATTTTTATTATGATGATTATGTGCTAAATTTTGGTGATTAATTGTAGTTATTTTGGATTATATGTTCACACCACATGATCAACCTAAAATTCTATGTATCGAAGATCCATCTAGGAGAATTATATGTGAGATTATTCCTATTAGTCTTAGCACTAAGGACAATGCTAAATTTGTTTATTTAAGAATATAGTGTACTATTGAATTATTTTTTTAGGTTGTTAAATTATTTAAGGAATTTATATTCATTTATCCTTATAAATACCTAAAAGGTTATAATACTAAAATTATTAAGCATGATATAAAACTTAAGCCTAGTATAAAACCTATCAAGTAAAAAGTCTAAATAATAATCCCTTAATAAAAAAAAAATCATATTGGCGTTAGATGTAAAAAATATCATAAAAAGAGAAGGAATCATATTGATCATCTACATTAAAATCCCTTAATGAATCTAATGAAAACATCTACATAATAATCCCTTACTAAACTTTTTATAACGAATCTAATGAAAATCTCATAAAAAGAGAAGGAATCATATTGATTATCTACATGGGATTTTCATTATATATAGAAAATATCTCTCTTAATCCAAATAAGTAATTTTTTGGAGTCCCTAGGGAGATTATTAGGCCATATCATCTCTAAAATTGGCATATAAATTAACCTTGAATTCATAAAGGCTATAAAATATTTACCACCTCATAAAGATCGATATAGTCTTAGGCCTTTTTTTTGGTAAAATTAATTATGTGTGTAAATTTGTTTAAGAAATTACTTATAAATATAATCCCTTATAGATTTTTTTGAAGAAAGATTAGATTTACCTTTGAGATGTAGGTTCAGATTCAAATTTAATAGTTTTAAATATGTCATTACATTCGCTCATGTACTTGATAAATTAGATTCAAAAAAACCATTTATTATTTTTTCAATGCCATTTAAAAATCCTTAGGTGATGTTATTAATCAACATGACGTTAATCATGAAGAAATACATATTGACTACATGAATCAAGTCTTAAGATATGTTGAGACTAGGTATCCTTCGATAAAAAAAATGTTTTTTCATTAATATCATTTCTAACCAAATTTATATATTTTTTAATGGGGAGTAAAGTTATTGCTCATTAAAATGTTTCTATTTTTTCTTATCTTTTAAAATAGCCAAATATTAAATAAGTTAGCAATATGGATTTTTAGAATTCATGAATTTGATCTTGAATTGAAACAACTAAAACTATAAATGGAAATGATTTATCTAAACATTTGGTAGAGAATTCAACCTCTAGCATAATTTTTTTTGTTCTTTCAATTTATGACACTCTTCATGCTAAAACTCATCTCAAAAAAATAAAAACTATTTATTTTTCAAAATAATTTAATGTTGGTTTTGAAATGCATGATTGGGACTATTGGTTTTCACATGATGATTAGAACCATGACTTAATTTATTAATTTTAAAATCAAGCTTATCCTAATAATTTAGATAAAAGATAAATTAGATTACATACTTTAAAGTTTGTTTTGTTAGAAAAAAATCTATTTATAATAATAGGGATGGTGTTTTATTATGTGATCATAACCAAAAGTTTATTAGGGCATGCCACAAAGGCAGCTATGCAAGACATTACACAATGAAAACTACTACATGATTTTTTACTTGTAAGTTATAATTGGCCTATGTTATTTCAATATTCAAACAAGATAGTTTAATCATGTATGTCATGATAAATTTTCACTCATATGGATAGATTACTCATTATTCCTTTGAACCCTATTAATCCTTAAAAATCATTTTACTAAAAGGGGTATTAATTTTATTTTTGACATTCACCCTCCTTCTTTAACTAGGCATAGGTACATTTTAACTGGTAAAAAAATAATTTTCTAAATGGATTGAAGCCATAGCTTTAAAAAAAATTGTTACAATTAAAGTTATTTTATTTTTTGAGAATCAAATTTTCTCAATATTTGGTGTTCCTTATGAAATAATATCCGATATTGGTCTTTAGCTTATTTCTAATTATTAGTTAGACTTTTCAAGATGTTATTCAATTATTTATTGTCATTACTCAAAGTATTATACCTAAGGTAATAAAAGTTGAGTCAACTAATAAAAATTTGATCTCAATTATAAAAAAAAATGGTTTGTGCTAATAAGTGTGATTGCCACATTGAAATATTGAAGCATTATGGATAGATCACATAATAATGATATTATGGCTTCAAAGCTACGTTTCATATAGAACTACATATTTCTTCTGCAATAAATGATCTTCAATCCTTAATAAAATACACTAACATTAATGAGCAAATAATAAATGATATCTCAACACTCGATGAAACTAAAGCTACTTCTCTATAAAAAAATAGAGAAGGCTAAAAAGAAACTTAAGAAATTATTTGATAAAAATTTTGAAAAAGAATTGTAAATCATGATTTAGTTTTATATTGAGACAACACTCATGAAGATTCTGAAAAACATCATAAATTTAATTAATATTAGCTTAGTCCTTAAAAAATAGTTGTTGTTCTTGGAAATAAGGACTTTCATTTATAGGATCTTGATTGTAATTGATTACATTATTTATTTAATGATCATCAGTTGAATTTTTTATTTAATTCATCTCCTTTTATTTTCTTTTTATTGTTATTTATTTTATTCTTTATATTTTCTTTATTTTTTATTTCTTTTGTTGATTTTTGTTTTAGTTTAATCTTTTGTGAGGATTAGTATAATTCCATCATTATTGGAGGAAAATACAAAGTGTTTTGCCATATCAATATAAGTATCATATTATCAAACATTTGAATACTATGTCAAATTTAGATTGATATTTTATAAATAAAAAGTATTGAATATTTGTGTGTTTTGAACATTAATTTACTTTAAAATTGATATTATAGGCTAATGCATTGATTATTCATCCAGCCTAAATTTTTCAATTTTAATTTTCATATTCTTAATGCCATGCTAGTTAAAAAATCCATCCCTTGATCTTAATTTTTTTTAAATGGATTCACGGATAGTTGCTTAGGAAATGATTTACCTATATCACACTCTTAAGTCTTTTTAAATTCTCAATTTATATTTGAAACCCAATTTCACAAAGTGAAATTAGCTAAAAAGGTTGCCAGTGTTATAGCCAATTTTAATACCCATTTATTTTTGAAAAAGTCTTAAAATGGTCATATTATGGTATATAAAGGTTTAAGTCATGAAATTTCCATATTGTTTTAATTTATTTATAAATTATTTTCTTTGTGTATGGTTAAATATGAAATTGTATTGTGTTATTAGTTTGAATACTCATAACATTATTGAAGAATTATATGTAGCATAAGTTGATCAATTGTCCCTAAGTCATTTTACCACATTTATATTTTTAATGTGTTTGATATTTGTCTTAGAGGTTATGATAAAAAATAACTATAAATTGTGATGCTTAGTTTCATAATATTGATATATCTTAATTTCAAGCATTTCCAGTATTGGCAATAGTTTTAAATATTGATGATAGATTGCATCTCCTTGATCCCTTTAACTTAATGTTTCAAATTTAAAAATTAGATATATATGCTCAAATTATGTAAGGTGTCACAAATATGGTAGCCTTTGCATAATCATGTTTATTTTGAAAATTATATGATTGAGAGTGAATGTAAGAAGTTATAAATAGATTTCATGCCTTTGAAAATGGTGTATTGTCACAAGCTTCAGTAAGCTGGTAACATTTGATTATACATATGAAAAATTAAGTTTTGATTATTACATATTTTTGACTTGAATACACTATCATTATTTATTTCAACACTATATGGTATAGATATCTAAACACATAACTTGATTTTGACCATCTTATGACTCATTATAAAGAAATTGTCTATTAGGTGGTCACTTAGCATGTGATGGTGGTAATTTTATAATTAATTAAGGTCATTTGGACATAGATTGGATCACATAACACCTATATGCTACAATATTATTGATTGGTATTTTTTGAAGTTAATGCAAAGGTGATGGAGGATTTGTCTATGTATATAATAATCTTGGATTTTATTAAGTCATCCTTACCTAGTTTTGAGTTATCAATGGTGGAAAATTTATTTTTTATAGTTGTAAATGTTCTGTATCAGATTTAGTGTTTGATTTGGAATGTTTACTTTTGGTAGAGACTATTATCCACTAGTTTGGTGAACACTTCATATTAACTACATTAATTGGTTGTCTTGGTAATTGCCTCACCATAAAACACTTCAGTTTTGGCATTTGAAACTCATTCTACCAAGCTAAAAGTGGAAGTCAAATTCTATAAGTTTTTTTTAATAGAATAAAGGGATTTTGTTACATATAAAACTCTCTACTTCTATGTACAAAGTGGTGATAAGCATGTGAATAAATTTCTCATTAATTATTGTTTTAAAATTTGTGGTTTCATATGAATTTTGTATATAAAAGTTACAATATCCTTCATTAGAGATGTATGATTTAAGTAATGGAGCTCTTCAAGTGCATTCATTAATAAGTATTTTCATACAATGGATTTGTTTTGTATAAATATTTCTTGGTGTTCATTTCATATTAGTTGTTTTTTTGCTAAAAAGTTATGCATATAAGATATTATCTACATGGATGCTTATTTTTTATTTTAAGAACTTGAAAAATGGATTCTATCTCATCAATATTTTGAAGTAGTTCCATTTTTGGTCTTTCATGTCACATAAATCATGAAATACATACAAGCATTTAGTTTGAAACTTACAGTCTTTTGTGCATGAAATATGTTGGGTTAGATGCTTACAGAAGTACAAAGTTGCATTTTTTCTAACTCAAATATGATTAAAACCCTAATGTATGAGATTTTTTATAGCATAACAAAATTTTATGCTTTCATTATGGTTTTGATTTATGAATATAATTTTTTTTTGTATCTTTCACAATATATGGCATACATGTTGAAAAAGGTTTTAACACAATTTTCATGCAAAATGAACATATTGTTAATTATTTTAAGTGATTTGGTAAATTTGGGTATTTTGATTTTGAATACATTTGATAGAAATGAACAAAGATCTTAAGGTTCATGATGTTGTGTTTCAGTCATTTCTCTACATGAATTTTTGGTATAAAATAGATTATTTTTTATTGCTCAACTCAGCATGAAACAATGGTTTTGAGTTTTGAGTTGATATTTTAATGCATTTTTATATTTTGGGTTGTATTGGTATAACAAAATATGGGAATTTTTTTTAGGGTATATGATATTATCTTTTGATTAAACCTATGCATGAATATTTTTATATAATTTTTTTAAAATCATCAATATGAGATTTGATCTTGTTGCTTGCATTTAAATTTTGAGATATTATAAAGCTTAAAAAATAATGGGATTTTTTGAATTTTATTTCATGATTTGTAATCACTTGGTGGTTAATTATGTTGAATTCTAGAAGTTTAATATTAACAAAAATGGTTATGATTTTCAATTTTCATTGATTCATTATATTTATTTGAGATATGAAGTTTGTTGAAATATGAAAATATGCTATTTTTGAAATTAAAGTTTTGTTTAAATATTATGATATTGGGAACATGTCTATTTTTGGCATCATTCAAAATTTGGTTTTGTTAGTGGAATATAATGGCTTGAAAATGAATGGATAGAGAGCATTTGATAATTTTAAAGGCATTTATGATTATATAAAGTTTGATATTAAGTTATTATTTAAATATATTTCAAATTTATAAATGTCAAGGTGGACCGCATATTCTCATAATTTTGGAAGGAGTGTTTAAGACAAATATAATGCATGATAGGATAATGATACTCCTTAGGGTAGTTATCATGAGGGACCATTTTATGACCATAGAGATGTCAACACTATTAGAAATATTGTCATTGATGTCAAAGGCCTAACATTGGTGATAAAGGCCCCATTGCATTTAATGGTGTTTTTTTATATTCATATCTTGGCTAATATGTGTTAATATTTATTTAATATTAAAAAATATATTTTTGGTTGCATATAAGTCAAAAGAGGGCCCATGGAGAAGTCAAAGAGTCACAGGGTAAAGACAAAAGAGGAATGGGATGCATTTTCTCATGAAGAGTGATATTGATGAATTCTAAGAGTCACCATGTGAAGACAAACGAGGGTATGATGCTTTTTCATAAAGGGACACTTTGAGGAATAAAAAAAGTGACCAAGATAAAGACAAAAGAGGAAAGGATGCATTTGCTTATGAAGGGTCACCATGTGACTTTTCAAATGCAAAGATACGAAGGGTCATGCAAGTTTGGTGCCATTTTCCATGAGGATTGAAGGGTCATAAAGGGTGAATTCCAAAGGTCATTTGAAAATCTATAAATAAAGGTTTGAGAATCCATTTATAATATGTAAGAGAGTGCATGGTTTGTATTTGTCTTAGAGGAGAGAAAAGAAAGAGATATTATAGAGTTCTATCATTTGTTGAGTAAGCAACATTGAGAGATAGTTGTGTTTTATACATAAGAGGGATTGGTGCTCAAAAATTATTGTAAGAGGTTGGTGCTCTTGTGGGTTAGTGCTCACAAATAGTTGATATGTTGGTTCTCGATAAAGGGGTTGGTGCTCTTACAAGTTGGTTCTTGAAAACTTTGTAATTTGAGTTAGTGATCATTCATATACTTGAGATTGTTCTCCATGGTTTTTCCCACTTTGGGTTTCCACGTAAAAATCTGGTGTCTCTCTCTCTTATGTGGTGCATGTTATTATTTTAGATTTATGGCATATCTTAAATGTGTGATTAAGTGATCAAAGAAAATAAATAAAATTAAGTAAAATATATATAATATACTGATTCACCCCCCCCCCCCTCTTAGTATATTTTGTATCAGAGCAGGTTCCTTTTTGAAAAAAATTTATAGCTTGAAGGTACATTGGGGAAAGCATGATGGCTAGATCACATGAAGATTTTTCTAAAAATAAGGCACTTTTGTTTGATGGGATAAATTATACTTTTTAGAGAATAAGGATGAGGACTTATTTGATGGATCTTAGATTCAATATTTGGCAAGCAGTGGTGGAGGAATATGAAGAGCCACAGACACTTGTAACTACTCTAGTAGAAAAGAAGGCAAGTGAAAATAATGATAAAGATTTAAATGCTATTTTGTGTGGTTCATGTGAATCATAATTTTTTAAAGTTATGCAATGTAAATTTGCTCATGAAACTTAGGTAAGGCTTGAGAATATTTACAAAGGTGATGGAAAGGTTCAAAAAGATAAGCTTCAGACTTTTAGAAGATAGTTTGAGAGTTTGAATATGGAATGGAAAGAAAATATAGAAAGTTACCTTTTGCGAATTGATCAAATAGATAATCAAATTCAAGGTCTTGGAGAAAAGTTAGAAGAATCAATCATGATACAAAATATTTTGAGATCTCTACCATTGAGATATGATGCAAAAGTTTTGGTAATTGAAGAGATAAATAATTTAGCCAAGCTAAAGATGGATGAGCTACATGGTATTCTCATGACATATGAGATGTGGATTGAACAAGAGAAACCATCAAAGAGAGAAGCTACTTTCAAGACATCAAGAAAGAGAAGGCTAAGATTCAAGAATCAAGTGAAAATTCTAATGATGATGAAGATGACAATGGATCTCTATTTATTCATAAAACAAAAAAAGGCACAGGTAAATATCAAATAAAATTACCTTTTAAATATTTTAATTATGGAAAGATTGGGAATTTTACATCTAAGTGCCCAGATAAGGGTAATGGTGACAAAGAAGAAAGAAAGTCTACATACAAGAAGAATTTCAAAGGAAAATTCAAGAAGGGATTCATGAAAAAAAAATGGTATTCTAAAGATCCTAGCTCGGCCGAAGATAGTGTAGTCAGTGACTTAGAAGAAGAAGAGATTCTATTCATGGCCATACATGAATATGCCTCCACAAACAAAAGTATAGATGATGAAGAAGAAGAATAGGATGAAGCTGAAGTGAATTTAGAAGGAGAACTCATTTGTGCCTTAGAAGAGTTAAAATCTCTTGAGAAGAAGAATCAAAGATTAAAGCTCCAAATCGAAGAAAAATAAAAAGGAGTCAAAGGAAAAAATTGAAGATCTACAAACACACCTTGAAGAAGATAATAATAATGAAAAACATCTAATATCATAGTTGAAAAAGTAAGTGAAGAATGTGAAAGGTATGTTATTGAAATTGCTTCTTTAAAAGTAGATCTTAAGAAAACAAATAAAGTAATCAATTATAGAGTAACCAATGATTCAAAATTTGAGAATAACACTAATATGTTGAATAAGATATTAGAAAGTCAAAGATCAATGTTAGATAAAATAGGTATCAGATTTGAAAAAGAGAAAGGAAAGGCCACAGACAAGGTTAACACAGAAAAAAGGAAAGATCTATGTTGAAGATCTTACAAAAGATGAAATAAAAAGGGAAGAAGTTAAGAATATAGATGACATCTCCAACAAAGAAGGCTAGAAGGAATATAGCTACAAAAGGTAATCAAGTTAGAGATATACAAATAGGTCTTATTTTTATGGTTACATTTTTTTATTATAATGGATATGGTTATAATAAAATATAATATCAAAAAAGGGCTAACAATTTCAAAAATAAGAAGGAAATTCATGCAGAGTCAAGTAGAAGCCACAACTCTTTTGGTCCTCTATCATGATTTAATGAAGAGGCCATAATATGTTACAAGTGCAGCAACTTTAGACACATAGTCTGGTACTATAAAAGCATGTTCAAGTCAATCAAGAAGGACCAGAGTTTCAAGGCTCCATTCATCAAGAAGAAAGTTTAGATAGGTTCATGGTAGAAGAAATAACTTGAAAAATCTATGTTGATACAGATAGCTTTGCATGCAATAAATGAAGAAAACCCATGGTTCATTGATAGTGGATGTTTGAGGCACATGATAGGAAACAAGAGCAAGTTTATAACCTTAAATAAGATCAATTGTGGCATAGTGAAATTTGGAGATAATACATTGCCAAAATTGCAAAAAAAGGTACACTAAGTTTGGATAATGGTAGAACTAAAACTAAAAATATTTGTATGTAGAAGGTCTTAAGCATAATATTTTAAGTGTAAGTTAATTATGTGATTAGGAGCACACACTAAAGTTATATGAAGAAGGTTGTGAAATTAGGAGAAAAGATTTAGATGTGTTGGTTGTAGATGCTCAGAGAACAACCAATAATTTATATATGTTATCAGACATCAAAGGTCAAAGATTTTGTTTGAGTCAAATTGAAGAAAGTTGGCTATGGAATAGGAGAATGGGACACATAAATTTTGACAATCTTATCAATATCAACAAGAAGCAAACATTCAAAAATCTTACAAAGATTACAAAGCCATCCAACATGCTTTGTGAACCTTGTTAGCATGGGAAGCAAGCCAGAAGGTGGTTCAAAACAAAACATTACTCAACCACTCAGATGTTAGAGCTTGTTCACACTGATCTATGTAGACCTATGAAAACTCAAAGTAATCAAGGTGAGAAATATTTCATTTTTCTTATTGATGATTTTTCACATATGACTTGGGTAATGTTTTTAAAGAAAAAATCAGAAGCTTTTAGATGTTTCAAAAAATTATTTGAAAATGAAATTGGTTTGAAGATTAAGTGCCTAAGATCATATCGAGGAAGAGAATTCATGTCAGATCGATTTATTGATTTTTGTAAAGACCATGGAATAAAGAGACATTATTCAGCATCTAGAACTCCACAATAAAATGGAGTAATTGAACAAATAAATAAAATAGTTTAAGAGATGTTGAGGAAAATTCTAAATGAATATAAGATACCAGATAAATATTAAAGAGAGTTAATTGCTATAGTAGTGAATATTTAGAATAGAGCATTATTGAGAGTCAATAGTGAAAAGACTCCTTATGAGCTATGGAAAGAAAAAGTAGCAATAGTTGATTATTTCAAAGTTTTTGATAGCAAATGCTTCATAAAGAGAACCAATAAAAAAATTTATAAGTTTGAATCCAGAATAGATGAAGGTATATTTCTTGGTTATTCTTGAAAAAGTAAAGCTCATAAATTTTATAACAAAAGAACCAAGAAAATAGTTGAAAGTGAAAGTGTCAAGATAGAAGAAGATGGAACACAAATCAGTGATCTAATAGACATTCCTAAAATAATTAAAGAGGAAGATTTTGAAGAATTAAATGAAGATGAGAAGAAGGAGAAAAAGGACACCAAAACCCCATCCCAATATGTCCAGAGAAATCATAATGAAAATGACATCATCAAGGATATAAATGAAGGAATTAACATTAGAAGAATGATGGTAAGTGAATCTAAAAAAGTTAATTTCTCTTTGTTATCCAAAACTTAGTCTAGAACTTTTTTAGAAGTTAGACATGATAAGCATTGGGTTAAGGCAATGGATGAATAATTAAATTAGATAGAAAAGAATGATACTTGGGAATTAGTGCCTAGACCAAAAGATCACAATGTGGTAGGAACAAAATGGGTTTATATAAATAAGTTGAATGAAAATAGAGAAGTGACCAGGAATAAAGAAAGATTAGTATGTAAAGGATATGCTCAAATTGAGAGAATAGATTTTGAAAAAATGTTTACACTAGTGGTAAGGCTAGAGGCTATTAGAATGTTTCTTGCATATGTAGTGTTTAAAATTTTCAAAGTGTTTCAGATGGATGTCAAATATGCCTTCTTAAACGAGAATCTAGAAGAAGAGGTCTCCATTGAGTAGCGTGAGGGATTTATTCTCTCAAATATTAGTAGACATGTATGTAGATTGAAGAAAGCATTATATAGATTGAAACAAGCTCCTAGAGCTTGGTATGAAAGACTTGATAAGTACCTACAAGATCAAAGTTTGAAGAGAGGATTTCTGACAGTAATCTCTACATCAAAATAGAAGGTGATCATCAATTTATTATTTTCGTATATGTTGATGACATCATTTTTGGAGAAAACGTTGAAAAGATGACCAAACAAATTTCTAAAAATATGCAAAAAGAATTTGAGATGTCTATGCTTGGATAATTGTCATTTTTTTTTAGGATTGCAAATATTTTAGTCAGATAAATGAATTTTCATATCTTAAAGTAAATATGCCAAGAAAATATTAAATAAATTTGGTTTTGAGGATTGTGCACCAGTTGGCACATGAATGAGTATAGGAAATAAGGTGAGCAAAGATGAAGATTCACCTATTATAGATCAATATTTGTATATATTTATGATTGGTAGTCTTTTATATTTGATATAATCAAAGATATACATCATGAATGTAGTAGGTATGGTTGCAAGGTATCAATTAGCTCCAAAAGATAGTCATGTTCAATTGGTGAAGAGAATATTCAGATATATCATGGGGACATTGAATTATGGATTTTGGTATCCCATAGGCATATATTTCACTTTTGTTGCTTATAAAAATTCAAATTGGGTAGGTTTCTTGGATGATGGAAAGAGTAAAAGTGGAGGAGATTTCTTTCTTGATGATAGCTTAGTATCATGGCTAAGCAAAAAGCAAAATTTGGTATCACTTTCTACAGCTAAAGTAGAATATATTGTAGCGATATTGTTTTATGCTCAAGTTCTTTGTAAGAAGCAAAATTTGAAATATATTAAGGTAAAGTATGATGAACCTATTTATATTTTTTATGACAACACAAGCACTATTAATATTTCAAATAATCCAGTGATGCATTCAAGAACAAAATATATTCCCATCAGATATCACTTCTTGAGAGACCAGGATGTAGATCAATAGATTAAGATGGAATATATCAGTATTATAGAGTAGATTGTAGATAGTTTTACAAAGGCACTACTAAAAGACACATTTGAGTATTTGTGAGAGAAGTTGGGAGTAATTTCTTTTACTTACTACCATGAGGATCAACATCAATTAAGGGAGAGCTAAATGTTAGCTCTAGGATAGGCCCTTTGCCATTGATTTTAAAGGGGGAGAACAATATGAATAAGTACAAGTATAGGTACAAGTATAGAAATAGGTGAAAAATAGGTACAGGGAATAGGTACATGTTTCTATAGCAAGGGGGAGTTACTGTATGTTTTTCAGATGGTAGTATGTGTAGGTTTCAAGATGTGATAGTTTCAATTTGATTTTTACATCGATGATAAAGGGGGAGATTGTTGGAAATATTATCATTAATGTCAAAAGTGTAACATTGGTGATAAAGGCCCCATTACATTTAATGGTGTTTTTAATATTCATATCTTGGCTAATATGTGTTAATATTTATTTAATATTAAATGATATATTTTTGGTTTCATATAAGTCAAAAGTGGGCCCATGGAGAAGTCAAAGAGTCACAGGGTAAAGACAAAAGAGGAATGGGATGCATTTTCTCATGAAGAGTCATTTTGAGGAATTCCAAGAGTCACCATGTGAAGACAAAAGAGCGTATGGTGCATTTTTATATGAAGGGACACTTTGAGGAATATGAAAAGTCATCAAGATAAATACAAAAGAGGAAAGGACACATTTTCTTATGAAGGGTCACCATGTGACTTTTCAAATGCAAGGATATGAAGGGTCATGTAATTTTGGCACTATTTTACAAGAGGATTAAAGGGTCACATAGGGTGGATGCCAAAGGTCATTTGGAAAGATATAAATAAAGGCTTGAGAAGCCATTTATAATATTCAAGAGAGTGCATGGTTTTTATTTATTTAGAGGAGAGAAAAGCAAGAGATATTGTATAGTTCTATCATTTTTTGAGTAAGCAACATTGAGAGATAGTTGTGTTTCATACACAAGAGGGATTGGTGATCCTATGGGTTGGTGCTCAAAAATATTTGTTGTGTTGGTTCTTGAAAAAGGGGTTGGTGCTTGAAAACTTTGTAATTTGATTTGGTTCTCATTCATATACTTGAGATTGTTCTTTGTGGTTTTTCTCACTTTGGGTTTCCACATAAAAATATGGTGTCTCTCTATTGTGTGGTGCATGTTATTATTTCATTTTTATGGCATATCTTAAATGTGTGATTAAGGGATCAAAGAAAATAAATTATATTAAGTAAAGGATATATAATATACTAATTCACCCCCACCTCTTAGTATATTTTATGCTTAACAAACACTTTTTATAGGCCTTTTCACCATGGAACCTATGTGTCAATACATTTTCAAGTGAATTATACTACACTATATAAATTGTTGGAGAATATCCCATCATCATATGTTATTTTATTGGTGTATCTAATAGAGGTCCAATAATATCTTCTCGGAGATCTTATCCTTATGGAAAAATTACCCCAAGAGAATCTTCTCAACTAATGCATATTATTATTGATTCAATACCTAATGATCCTCATCTATTCAATCATGCCAAATTATTTTTTGAGATCAATTTGATCCTTGATAATCTAAATCCATCTTTGGATATGATTACTAGACCCACTTCACCTATGCAAAATAAACCCTTTTATTCTAACAAGATACATGTTGGTAGTCCTATGATTCAATCCATGGTGACACATGTACTTAAGAAGGTAAAATTAATATTGATGAGGACTATAGAGGAACTAATATAATTGAGTTATATGTTGAATCAATGTGATACATATAATATTAGATAGATAAGGCAACCCTTCTCATTGATCTTGTTTCTAGTAGTGACTTTGATTAAGTTGTTATGTGATATGTTTCTATTGACTTAGTTATTAATTTTTTTGAGATATTGGTTATAGTGATATTCTTGGATACTTTTCAATTTTGAACTTCAAATAGATGTAGTTTTGATAGTACCTTTATTTTGATGGCATGGTAGTTTTGAACTTATGTTGATTAGTTTTAATTTAGATACTGAAATCAGTATATTTGTAATATCCCCTTCAAATAGGGAATACATAAAACTCTATAAGCTCTGATCAAAGATACAATTTTTTAGAATAAATTCAAATAAAAAATAAACCACAGTAAATCTCTTATTTATTTGCTCAGACTATTACAATAGATCTCCTCTATCATGTGTATCAACGAATATTACAAATACTATCTTAACACCTTGATCTTTTGCAAATCTAGAAACAAACCCTAAATCTAGACAGCTCTAGTTTCTGTGTCAACACACAGTCGCCATCGTTGGTCGATATACTACCGATGTCGGTCACTATCGATTGGCTTCTCTACCGATGTCGGTCTTCAGTCGGCCAATGTCAGTCACTGGGATGCTGATGTTGATCTCTGTAGGTCTCTGCCTACCGATGTCGGTCTCTATGTGAATCTATACATAACTGTATGGACTTCAATAGAAGATCTCTATCTATATAATTTATTGAATCAAAACTTATGAGATAAATCCCTAAACTACTGTGATAACTTTTGTGTGAAGTTATCTCTCAAAATACCTAAAATACTATGATAACTTCTGTATGAAGCTATCTCTCAAATTGGCAATAAATCAGTTGATATCTCATAGCCTCTAAATTTCACACACTCAAGAGTGGACGTTCTCCAATGCAAATAGAATCTTGGAACCCTTGGCTCAGTCTTCACAAAAGTATTCTTCAATATCAAAATCAATAATCAAATCATCAATAATCAATAATGGCCTCCATGAGAAACCCTTATACCCTTAAAAAGATGTGCTTTCCTTAATTAGGGTTTTATTAAATTAGAATTAGGGTTTCTTAATTAAAAATAGGCCAAATAATTAATATTTGATTAAATCTATCAAATATTAATATCTCCCTCAATATATGTCAGATCCTTGAACCGACTGAAGATGGTGAATCAAGGAGTGATTCTACACATGACCATACCAAAATAAGGGTGCTCCACTGCATGTCAAAAATACCTAAATAATAGGATCTCATGCAAATGTGTCTGAAAGAGCTTGAATGAAAGCCAACTATAGGAATTTTGCTAATTGAAGCCAAGCCAAGCTCCATCATGACCCTCTATTCATCTTATCAGCCTATGAAGGTCGCATAATAGGCTAATCATCAAGTCTAAAGATGTCACCTAAAAAGGGGACATGACAATCTGCCCCTCCTAAAATTGCTTGACCCCAAGCAATCTTAGAACAATAAACCACTTGATCTACCTAGATCCCAAGGAAAAGGTTGTGTAACATCCCTCATGTCACCAATCAACCCCTGTGAAGAAGTCATTAGCATCAACAACATCAAAAGTACAAAAATTAGCAACTAAAAAACTGCACTCACAACTGCCCAACACCCAAACAACTAACGTCACTAACAACATTATCTGTAGACCCACTATAGATGCAAATAGAAGAACCCACTCTATGGAACTCAATCCAAATAAAATATCGACTCTATCAAAACTCAAGTCCCTGTCTAACTGACACTCACCCCCAACTACACTGTAGATATAACAACCATAGGTACCTGAGTCACTAACACCAATTCCAATCTCTAACAAACTGTCATGACTCTGAGTGGCTGTAGGCTGGATAGGACCCTTTTTAATCTGCTCAACAAACCCCACCTCAACATCCCTATGAGGTAGCATAGTAGAAAGGAGCACTATAATCTCCCCACCCAATTTGCTTATAGCACTAGTACCTTAGATGAGAACACCTTATGTCACTTTATGTGAGTCCAAAAAAACACCTGCACTATCCAAAAAATACTCCATGAATGATTCAGTGCAATAAAAATTATATGAGGAAGCATCAACATACTCCCCCACACACCACAACTGATCTCTCTGTAAAGGTGGCACAATCAACTATACCACACTATCATCTGTGTGAGAAGAATCAATCTGGAGACTCGACTCCACTGGTATCCCAAACTCATCAAGACTGGGTACTCCCAAATCTTGCACATGTGTGTCAACCCCAACAATATGTTCCTCAGCAAAAATTGTAGGAATGTACTCACCACCAACCACCTCACTATACAAATGAACTGGGTCTAGGGCTGGTGAAGACCGTAAGTGATCCAACTCCATGATCACCTCCTCTGACTGAAACTGTGACTCCTATAGATCTCACTGTAAGTCATCACAAGAAGACCCTACTATGACTCCTTTCTATCTCTCCTTGGGGGAGAGATTGACCTTTCCTTTCATGGCTTGAAGATGTTTTCTTGCATTGGCAGCCACTAATCTAGCCTCCTTGGCCTTTTGTGACCACATATCACATAAATTTTTGGTCCTTTCCATATCCATCCAAGTTTGATGTTCTTGATGTGAAGATGAAGGATCAATATGATCATGCAAAGAATCCATACTCTTATTATCCATATCATTAGCATGCTCTATGTTGGTCTCCAATATAGAAGTCTCAAGTGAAACTTCTTACAAAGATGATATAGACAACTCAATCCCCATGGCTGCCCTCATATCCTCTTGAGTCAAATCAACATGTCTAACAACGGGTGTAAGGCTACCCTCAACCCCTGTAGAGACCTCTTGTTTCTCCTTCTTTCTATTTGGTGATGTGGACCTTTTACGAATGGATGCCATATACCATACTAATTTGTCTTTGAATGTAGGGTCTGAAAGAATTTCATTCATCCTCCTTTGGGATTTAGCCACCATATTCAAACTTTGTTTCAACTTCTTCATATCCTTGTAATATCCCCTTCAAATAGGGAATATATAAAATTCTGTAAGCTCTGATCAAAGATACAATTTTGCAGAATAAATTCAAACAAACAATAAACCACAGTAAATCTCTTATTTATTTGCTCAGACTATTACAATAGATCTCCTCTATCATGTGTATCAACAAATAATACAAATACTATCTTAACACCTTGATCTTTTACAAATCTGAAAACAAACCCTGAATCTAGACGGCTTTGGTTTTTGTGTCGACACACAGTCACCGTCGTCGATCAATATACTACTGACGTCGGTCACTGTCGGTCAGCTTCTCTATCGACGTTGATCTTCAGTCGGCTGATGTCGGTCACTTGGATGCCGATGTCGGTCTCTGTAAGTCTCTGCCTGCCGATGTCGGTCTTTGTGTGAATTTGTACGGATCTGTACGAACTTCGTATGGCTGCCAATAAAGTACACCCTATTTGTTGGACCCCTGATCTCAAGATATATGGCTCTATAATAGAAGATCTATATCTTTATAACTTATTGAATTAAAAACCTAATAAAATAAATACCTAAAAAGCTCTGTGACAACTTTTGTATGAAGTTACCTCTCAAATCTATAAACCTCTGTGATAACTTCTATATGAAGCTATCTCTCAAATCGACAATAGATCAGCTGATATTTCACAGCCTCTGAATTGCACACACTGAAGAGTGGACGTTTTCCAATGTAGATGGAATCCTGGAACCCTTGGCTCAGTCTTCACAGAAGAATTCTTCAATATCAAAATCAATAATCATATCATATTTTCATGGCCTCCATAAGAAACCCTTATACCCTCAAAAAGATGTGCTTGCCCTAATTAGGGTTTCTAATTAAAATTAGACCAAATAATTAATATTTGATTAAATCAATCAAATATTAATATCTCCCTCAATACATGTCGAATCCTCAAACCATCTGAAGCTGGTGAATCAGGGAGTGATTTTGCACATGACCATACCAAAACAAGGGCACTCTGCTCATATAGTATTAGGTGGTTTTTATACTTTACATTTGATCATATGATGTTTTTAGATAAATTCTACTTTTATGAATTATAGTGTTAATATTTTTAGATCATTTGACATTGGAATTTATTGATTATTAATTATATGATGTAGTTAGATAATTTTCTAAGTGACATTTAAATAATTCAAAGGGTCCCCACCCATTAGATATCGTGATTTGGTCTATATTTTTAAATTTAAAATATAAAATTAAGTTATAAAGTTTATAAATTATAAACTAAATTAATTATAAATTAATTAACTTTTTAAAGGCAATTAATTAAATAAATAAATTTAGCTAAAATTTAAATCATAACTATCTCAAGGGAGAATTACTTTATAATGAGATTTAAGATACATAACAAAGGGAGAAACACACATGTATTAAGATCTCTTCTATTTTTCAATATTTTCCATCTCTCTTGTTTTGTGCAAGCTGTATCTGAGATCAAATAATCATTTGAAGATAAATGAAATAATTATTTATCTAAAGGTGAAGTAATCTATTTGAATATCATAGGTATATCCAAGTTTTTAAAATTATGTATACTTGATTATCTAAATATTATTAAGTATTAATTTCATTGATGATTTCAGATATATAATTATATACATAGAATTTAATGTACTTTACTTGAATAATAATAAACACCTCACATTTTGAAATAGATTATTAATCTATCAATTGTATATTGATTTTCATTTGAGGATTAAATCTATAATTAGTATTATTTTATTGGTTTCTCAATAAATTCAATCTTTTACTCCATAAGATGATTCTTTTTCATAGTCTTGCATTTATTTTCTTATTTGTTTAGTTTAGATTTCTCTTTTAGTCTTAGATAGAGTTATTTCATGTTCTTACTTTAGTTTATTTTTCTTTGTTTGAATTTATTTCCATTTTAATTAGTTATCTAGAATAACCATTTATAAATTTTAGATTACTTTTCTATTTTATGGTTTTAGTTACTATTGATTAGTTTATTTTTCATTAACTTTATTTTATTTGATTAATTAGTTCTTACATAATCTACTAATTTATTTCTAGATCATCTTGCTTAGATCTTAATTAGCCTTGTATTTATTATTGACTCTTTAGTTGTTTTAATTTTATATCTTTGTTATTTAATTAATTAATATTTAGTAATTAACTTTATCAAATCTTCTTTTGACATAGTTTACATTTTATTTAAGTGTTCCTAGACTAGTTTTAGATAGTTTCATGTCTTTAATTTATTAGTTATCGATCATGTTTTTTTTTATTCCTATTTATTTATTTGGTTTTTATTTCTATTTATTTTATTTATCTTTAGGTTTTCTACATTACTTTTATTTTAGTTTGTTTTAATTATTATGTAATTTAAACTAATAATAAATATATACATTACCCAATAGATCATAGATATTTCCTTCAAGAGATTGCCTCTTTCATATGTTTTAGTTTGTTGGATAAGTTAAATTATATATATTAGATATAATTTTAATTTACATTGAAAGAAGTATTTTTTTTTAAATATTATGATGCTTAATTCATTTTTTATTTTATTGAATTATTCCCAAAACTATATGAAAACCCCTCTGCACATCTTAGGAACAATATTTGCTCCATAAATCCCCAAATATTAAAATTATTTTATTTCATCTTGGGCTTCATCATAGGTGAAATAATTGATTCATTGACATGACATTTTTCACTATTAATATAAACCTCTTACATAATAAAGTAACATGTTATATAGATGTATAAAGTTTAGAACAATGAAAAATATAAGGCTATAATTATAGAGAATGAGTGGTAGGATGACCACAATGATGATGGTCTCTAAAAATTTGAAAAAAAAAATATATCCATAAGTCAACAATCTTCCACCAGATCCACCATTTGATTATCCACATCCCTTGGATGTGTTTTTTGATTTTTATCTTATCATGATTATTTCATATATGCAAAAATAAATAAAAATGAAATGGAAACTTTTGAAAAATTTTAAAAACCAAAACCTATGCATGTTATGTCTAGTTCATTTGCATCAGTTGATTTTTGCTTCAGTATATATATATATATATATATATATATATATATATATATATATATATATATATATATATATATATATATATATACTAGTTTATGGATTTGAGACAATATCACCACCTATAACTACATCAAAAAATGATAATTTATTGGTGATAAAACTCACTCAATTACATTGGTGAATCATGTTTGATAAATAAAAACTATATATATATATATATATAGTTTTTATTTATCAAACATGATTCACCAATGTAATTGAGTGAGTTTTATCACCAATAAATTATCATTTTTTGATGTAGTTATAGGTGGTGATATTGTCTCAGACCCATAAACTATATCCAAACAAAACCAATCTATTATAGATAGGAACACATTGAACTTTTGTCCCTTTTTAGTGATCTTTCCCTAGTGGACACATGCTCTAATTTTTAAAATTAAAACCATTAACAATCCTTATACATCTTTTCTATATCACAAAAATTTTACTATGGGCATAATTTTACACAATTTTTATCATTCTATGACTATCCCTACTATTCCTACTTTAGTACATTATATTACATAATTATTTGCTCATTTACTTTCACATTGATATATTACTAGATACTTGATTTATTAAATATAATAATGTTAGGGAAGTGGACAGATATAAAAAATATGATAAAATAAAATAGGGGTGAAGGTAGGGGAAGCATGGTGAACTCATATGCTCAGGATATTTCAAGGAAAATGAAGTATAAAAGATTAGTTCCTGTTAAAGCAAACCCCTCAATTATGATTGAAAAGAAAGAACTAGTAGTGGTCTTAAAGAGGGAAGAATGGATCTCCTCCATATGAATGATATGTATATTGATAGGACTTGAGATAAGCCTTCTAGACCTCTACAAATGGATAACAAATATTGGCAAACTTTAATATATGGTAAGATTAAAATTCATCATTGTGTAAAAGGATTTTTTATTGTGATTTTTAATTTTGTTGAAGACAAAGATGTTGTTTTTAATGATTATGTTTGGGCTTCAGGGTATCGCATGATGATTTTCAAGCCATGGAATCCTAATTTTAATCCTCATACTAAATTTTTTAACACAAAATTGATTTGGATTAGATTGCCAAACATACCATATCATTTTTTCGACAATGTTATTTTTAGAGTCATAATAAATATTTTAGGTGAATTTTGGCATGTGGATTCCATTACAAAATAAATAGGTCACTCTACTTATGCTTGTATCCTAGTAAATGTTGATACTACTAAGGAACTCCCTACCTAGGTGGAATTGAAATTTAGGGATAGAACATGGGTATAGCTTCTTGATTATGAAGGCTTACCTTTTATATGTCATAGATGTTTCTAGACAGATAATTTTGTTAATGATTTCACTAGTATCAAATTCCAAAAAGTAAATTCATGGTGGAAGGATGCTAGTCTAGAGAATACAACGATCTAAGCTACTAGTGTGAGTGAAGATGAGAGTATCATCTCAAATTTAGTAAATGTAAATTATAAGGAAGGGACAAAGGGAAGAGAAAATAATAAGGAGGAACCAAAACTAATGAAAAATGTGGAAGAGTCAAGTGGATATTACTTCCAATTTAATGGTGGCAAGAAAAATCCTAAAGGAAATGCAAGAAAAGAAGTTGTGGCTCAAAGATCTATGATAAATGTTGATGTAAGAGAATAATTATTGGTTTGAACCCCCATTTATGGAAAAATATTTATAGATCCATTGTTTACTAAAAATTCAAAGGAGAATACATAAATATCTACCCCCATATTTCCAAATCTTGAGGAGGGGGAGATTGAAAAGTTGTGAGTACTAGAAAAAGAGGTAAATGAAAAAAGTATTTGAAACCTCTAAAGATATCTCTGAGATCTAAAAAATAAAACTTTATGAGAGAGATTTTGTCGTATTTGGTATAGTTTTGGTTTTCTTTTAGGTTAGAAATACTTTTTGAAAATATTGGCTTGTGAGGCTCTATTTCTGATTATTTTTAGTTCTTGTATGGTTGTGGTTGAAGTTTTTAGCAGGTGTAATAATCTATTTTGGATTTTAGGCCTTTTCATCTTTTTTATTTTCTAGGGTTAGGTACGTAGATTAAAAGACCTTTTTTTACCAGTAATTAAAAAAATATCATGATGTTACAAGTTTCTTATGTAGATCAACTTCACTTATTCATGCATGCTCTTCATGTTTTATTTTTTTTTCATGGTTGGTATGTGTTTGACTTTTTTAAATTATGGACATTAGAACATGTCCTTGATTATATCTCTAATCCTCAATGTGTACTTCTATGTGTATGAGTGACATTTGAACATGTCCTTTGTTTGTGTCTCCTTAGCATTCTTACATACATTATATGATTTTGTGTGTACTCTTTTTTGTGTATCATGGCCATGACACTTGTTTTTTTAATTTTTGTTAGTTTTCTTATTCAATGATGAACATCATACATCTTCCTATTTTTTAATGCCATGATGGATATCATGTATCCTCCCTAATTTTATTTATATGATTTTCAAATTCTTAGTATATTATCACTATTCACTGTGTGCTTAATTGCTAACATCGATATAGACATGACACTATGTATGTTTGGTTCCACATGTATATTATGTTACCATATTTCTCATTTTTTCAATGATGATGCCATAATCTATAGTGTTATAAATATTAATCCATGTTTTAGTATTTTCTATGACATCATTCATATAACTTTTTATTTTGAGCTATCTTATTTCACAAACTTCACAACTCACCTCAACAAAGGGTGAATACATAGTGGCTTGTCTTAGAGACTAAGCTACAATAACACATAGCATAGATAGATAAATATATAGTTTACATAATTGATCATAATTCATGTACATATTTTACTTAAAAATTAGTCTTAGACAATAATGCTCCATTTAAATATAGGCATAGGCTAATTGTATCCATGTTAATGCACTTTCATCCCAATAGTAAAACATGATAGTTTAGAAGATTCCAATAATTTAACCAGCCTTCATATTAGTTCTATTATTTCTCAAAAATATGAATCAAAATTTTGCACAAAACTGTCTCTAAGTTTTCTCAATTTGGGGGCATCATGTGCACCATGTGTTCTAGGTTTTTTAATACTATTTTTTACTTAGAAAAACACCTGATATTACTTAGTTCTAATATATATATATATATATATATATATATATATATATATATATATATATATATATATATATATATATATATATAGACACACACACACACACACACACACACACACACACACACTTAAATATCATATTGGGGGCATGTACAAGGCACATGACCACTTCTTTTCTTAATTTTACAACAATTTAGTAGAAATAGTGGCAATCCATGTCATTCTCAATGTTATATATATATAAATAATATCATGCTATTTTTTATTCATTTTTGTGCTAGTTTTACACCAAGTTTACACTATAAATGAATCGTATTCTGTCTATAGTGGTTGATTCATCTTTTTCACTAGTTTTTATACTAGAATAATCTATTATAATTCATACATGGATTCCAAGATTCTCTAGTACTTTGAGTATGCATTGATAGAGTCAATAACACCTTGAGATATTAATCACACTCTCACTCTAATGAGGATTGAGGCTACACATTCAAATCTAGGTGTTTAAAATGAAATTTAAATCTCTAAGGGTATTACCTTCTACAGTCACCATTTTTGCACTAGAAAGCACAATAGTTCACATACCAAATTAGGTGTATTAATTACTTGTTATTATATCAATAATTTTTTGTCGTTAATTTCATATATGCATATAAAGCAAAGTACTAATTTATACATGTTTCATTTTAGGTCTTCATAAAGCATAGTTCAATGTTATGCCCTACATTCAATATTATTCTTTGTAGGTAAGTTCAAGTATATCTTTCTTTATTTTACTCTATTAAGATTCAATTTACTTAATTTTGATACTAAAGGGGGGAGATTTAGACACAAATTAACATGTATTGATAAAATAATGCACTTGTGATCATTCCTTATACACACTTATCTTGTGATTGATTCCATGATCCTTGAATGCCCTTCTTTCACTTTTATGCAAATGACCATCAATTCTTAATAATTTTTATTCCCAATATACCTATTCAACATCCTAATAAACCTAAACTCATTATCAAATTGATCTATACTTCCAATTAAAATTTATCTACTCCTTAGACAAGGTTTATCCTTTAGGACTATCCTACTCACTAATAGTTTTTAAATCCTCTAGCCTCATTCTCATTCCAAATAAAAACTATTTGGTCAAATTAAAATTCACTAAAAGGTTTGTTTAACACATTTAAAAAGTCCCATATGAAGGAATTTTAAAATTATCACTATAAATCCACATTTTCTAACCATTATACATTGAAAAATTATATGATTGAAAAACACTAGAATATCTAACTACACTTTGATATTAAAACACCTATTCTTCCCAATTCTAAGTACACATATCCCTAATAACTCTTAACTAATTATTTATATACCTCCAAGATCACATGCCTTTTTTGAAGTATTTAATCATACCATGATTGCATCAATATATATCTTTACACTGTATTCCAAACACACCATTATAGGATGTGATAACTTCATGGAGTTTTATCCCTCTTCAAAGTGTTGGTATGTAGGTATCACTCAACACAATGGGTGTTGAGATTAAGAACAAATTTAGGCACTAACCCATTTTCACATGTATTGCATTTATTCTCTATGGTCTATTTAAATAAGATTATAAGTGAAGAATAAGGAATATAGTGGCTCATGTAGTGTGTTTTTTACCTCTCTGTAAAAATTAACCTATGTGAAGGCACATTGGTTAATTTTTACATAGAGGTAAAAAACCTTACCAAATGTCAGTGCTTCCTACAAATGATAATTTAAGTTGGTTATGTATGAATAGTGTATCCTTGTCCTAAGAAAATGTGAATCCCTATTTTTGATTCATAGTGACCTCTCAGAGCCCTCAATTTAGTTTCACAGTTACAAACATAAACCTACATTCCTAATTTTCTAGCTAAGTCATTCTTCTTTTACACTTTCCCTTTTTAGCATCTTTCTATATTTAACTAGTTCCAAATTAGTTTGTGTAATTTATTACATATTATGTACACTATAAATTTGTGAAAGAATTTTTCATAATTAGGATTTAGTTTTTATTTATCCCAAATTCAATAAAATTACTCCCGTAATAAGGAACATCAACAACACTCATTTAATAAAACAATTTGAAACACTTGTTAAGACACCAACACTGTTAATGATTTTTTTAAAAAGTAAAACATGATATATGAACAAGAGTGGTTATATGTTTAAGATGTTATAAGGCTTATTTTTCACCAAATTGATTAGATTGTTATAGCCAAAGAAAGTGACATGACCCATAAACCTAATTCATCTAAGAAAAATAGATTTGAACCTATTGATGCAAAATAATTCAATGAATATGTTGTTACCCACATAGAAGAAATTAAATATTTATTTATTTTTAGATCAATAAAAATAAAATAAACATTGTCATGGTAGTACATATGAAGATGAAATAGTTATCGAAACTCTTCAACCAATATCTCTCTAAGAGCTCATTACTAAAACCATAGATGCTTCAACATACACTCAAATAAAAAACTAATTGAAAACAAAATAAATTATTATACAAAAAATAGATATACAAAATATTACAAAGCATGTGTTGTCCCCAAAAATGTCAGCTCATTTTTGAGACAACATATGAATTTTTCTGGTTCAACAGACCAAAATCCTCTCTTCCCTTTTTAAAAATTGTTCTAAGAATTTAAATTCTCCATTTTTCAATATTTTTCAAGTTCTACAGACTCATTTCTACGGACTTCACAGGCTAAGTTCTATGAACTCATTTCTACGAACTCCTCCAGTTCTACAGACTCATTTCTATGGACTCTACAGGCTTAAATCTATGAACTCTATAGATATGTTCTATAGACTCAACATGCTTAAAATCAGTGGTTCAACAAGTTCAAAGGCTTTTACAGGTGAGTTCAATCAAAAGAATAAGTTTCCAACACTTAGTCATTTTTAGGATTGGTTCAATGCCTTGGTTCAGCCAAAAGAGTTCATTAGTAAGCTTTTATGCAGTGTTTGAACCATTGAACCTTGAACCATTTTGGTTCAATGGGTTCAATGGGTTCAAAGGTTCAATGTCATCAGCAAGAGTTAAGCACTTCGGTAAAGGTTTAACAAGTTCAACTGCTTCTAGGTTCAATGGCTTTCAAAATACTTATCAAAGAGAAGAAGGCTTGAACCATTGAACCATTGAACCACTTTAGTGTAAAGGTTCAATGGGTTCAATAGTTCAAAAGGTTCAAAGCGTATGGTTCAACATAGTTTGGTTCAAAGAGTTTGGTTCAAGCAGTCAAGTGAATGAGTGGAACACAAGAAAGTGATTGAACCATTGAACCATTGATCCTTGAACCAACAAGGTTTCAATGGGTTCAACGGTTCAATGAGTTTAATCAGTTCAAAGTGATCAAAATACTTAGACAAAAAGATGGCTTCAAATGCAAGATTGAACCATTGAACCAAAGTTGGTTCACTCGGTAGGTTCAAGGGGCTACCCCAAAGCCAAAGGAAAAAGTGCCCTTGTGGAGGGTAGTGAACCAAGCCAAGTGCCCTTATAGAGGGAAATGAGTAAAGGCAGACACAAGGAATTCCTTTTTAAAAGTACCCATGGTAAAGTTGTTAAGGACCATTTCCTTCAAACAAAATGTCCAAAGGAATTCACCTGAGAAGAAACCCTGAAAGCAAGAACCTGACAGAAAATTGACTAAGGCAAAGCAAAGGAAGATTTACTTTAGAAAAAATGTCTAAAGGAATTCCTTCAGACTTTTTATCTGAAGGAAAAGAGTAGCAAAATCCCACTGAGAAAATTAAAGACCGAAGGCCATCCCAAGACCGCCCAAAGGGTAGATACCCTTGCAGGAGGCTCTCACCAAAGAAAGTGGACCTTTTCTCAAAACCCTAAAGGGCAAGTTCCCTCTAAGAAAGATCAAACCTCAAAGTGCAATGGAAGCCACCACATGTCCCTTATAAAGTCAAAGTGGAAGCTGCCAAGTGTCATTTGCTGGGACACAATTTCTAGTAACTCTTAAAGTAGTGGAACATGTCACATGTCATCTACAAAGCTCAATAGAGACTGCCAAGTGGAAACATCCATAGCTTCTTCCTTTTATTGAGTAAAGACTATGGTGGGTCTCAAGTGAGGTGTTAAGGTCAAGTAGAGCATGATAAGTGTCTACATCTGCGTGGATCCAAAAGAGTCCCAAATGTTTCTAAAGTGCTTCTATAAGCTTAGTAGAAGCCACCACGTGTCATCCTTTATAGGACTCTTAAAAGACATCTAAAGCCTCTATAAGTTAAGTGGCTACTGCCACGTGTCCTCACCTATTTCATAGTAGAACATGCCATGTGTCACTTGTTGAGATTAGTAGAAAAAGGCCAGAGAAAATGGGAAAGACACAAAGGAATTACTAAGGATGATGATGGGCCCATAACCATCAAATTTATGGCAACCAAGTAGCTGTTAGCATTCAAATGATGATAGACTCGAAGATGTCAAATTTGTGGTAATGAAATAACTATTAATATTTGTAGACTTAAGCATAAACCCCATGAACAAATTTAGCGACTGGCCAAAGAGATAACCTGAGAGCTCAGAGTGCATAGAAAAGGGCAAAATATAGCTAGGAAAGGGGGAATGATGAAGAAGGATAAAAAATATCTATGCATGGAAGATGTTTCTAGAAGGTAAAGTAGTCTACTAGGTGGACATCGAAAAGCACAAATATTCAATGGCGTGGCCTATTTTTTAAAATTGAATAGAGAGAACAGTTGTGCACACATTAAGTGGCCCATATTAAAAATTGATGCTCAATTCTAGCATAGCCCATGGACAAAATTTAAAATGCATTAAAGGCATTGAATGCATCGTAAGCCATTTTTGTGAAACAAAATGCCCAAGTCTTTCTTAGAGCACTATATATTAGAATTTCTCTTATTGTTTTAAAAAGGAGGAGATATCTCTCTCTGTTATTAGAAATAAAACTCTGCCTAAATTGAAAAACATTACTAAGACTTTGAGCTCAGATTGTTGATCATATTTCATTATTTGAATAAGAAAACAAGTGACTTTTTAGACTTTGTGTTAGAATAGATTAGTTATTGGGGAAATTATTCTTATGTATGTTTCCTTTATACATTTTTTGTCCATTTAATTGAATAAGTAGAATTAGTGAAAATAATGAGAAAGGTGTCCTAAAGCCAATTGTAGAGAGTCTTTGTGCCCCCACAATTATCTTTAGTGTGTTTTCTTTCTATTCTTGTGTAAAGGATCTTGGGATGACTTTGTGCCCTCATTATCCTTCGTATTCTATTTTTGTGTAAAGGACCTTGGGATGACTTTATGCCCTCATTGTCCTTCGTATCTCACTCTTGGGTAGTTGAGGTGGAGACATTGTGCTACATCTCAGTTTGCTTGTTATTACGCCTTTGGCTACCAGTTACTTGTCACTATCTGAAAGAACTCTTATTGTTTCTTAAAAAATCACTTCTGAAAGAAGAGAAGTGCCTTCAGTGTTTTCACTAAGATTTTCTCCTCTATTTGTTAACATCTTCTCTAAAAAAAGAGAGATGGATGATTTATCCTACCCTTGAGTGTTATTTTTAGCTTATTTATAATAGATTAGCATATATATATAGCCCCTTCATAATTAAAGGGAACCTCCCCTTGATGAGAGGAGAGATTTTTCCCCTTTTGATGTAGTAAACCTACACATTTGGTTGATCAATCTTCCTTGTTGTGGTTGATCAAACCTATTTTGCTCATTAGTACACTGGTGACAAAATATTCACCCAATAGTTTTTGGTGACTCCACTGGGGACATAGTAGTTTTATGTAATTTGGAGCCTCAAGCTTTAGATTGAAAAATTACCTATGTCTTACCCATTATCATTATATCTTTATCCATTTATCCTGTTTTGAAAGAATGTGCAGTTTGAATCCTCAATCTTCAAGCTGAAGCAGTGCCAGTTCTTTTTCATTTTTATTTTTACACTCTAGCAGATCCACGGTATATGTGAAGCCAAAAGGCTAAAGGTATTGTTGACCCTATATTTGAGTTGGTACAACAAAGTAATTTCAATCTATTTCCTTGACCATCTCACCTCCAACAAACCAAGAGCTTTCCTCTTACTAAAGTCAGGTCTCCATTACTGGGTAAAGCCTCCATTTCCACTATTAATAAAGCTTTGTCAATACTTACCCCTCTGAGATTTGTTATCCCACCTTTTTATAGTCATATAATGGTAGTTCAAGGTCCTTCGGGTAACTCTTTTGGCCCACTCAATTTAACTCCACCCCTACATGAGCTACCACATAATTCAATAAAAAATTTCCCTAAGTTCTATGGTGTTGGGAAGGTTCATCTTGATGAACATATTGTAACCTTTAGCATAGTTTGTGGCATAATAGGTGTGGAGTATGAGGATGTAGCAGTTAGGCTATTCATGGAAACTTTATGAGGTGTTATTATAGACTGGTTCTATCATCTGTAGGCCTAGACTATAACTAACTGGAACACTCTCAAAGCCAAATTTAAAGCCAAATTCAATTCTATAGAAGATGTGCATGCATTTCTATCTCAACTCACACAAATGAAGAAGGAACCTCATGACAAATTAAGGAATAGGATTCCTATAATTGCTCAACCAACACTTGAAAACCTCAAATGTTTCTTCATCAACTCTCAACTACCTAAAGTGAGTTTTCTACTGAGATGTGCTAGCCAAATAGACCTTGGTGTAGCTCAAGATTTGGCCACTAAAGTGGAAGATGACCTTATCTTGGTAGGAAATATAAGGAGAGACCCTAACAGAGGTAAATCTTCTTCATCTTTTAAATATCTATCTATAGGTACCACTGATCCAATGGTGTAAAAGCTGGCAAATGAGTTGTTAGCTCTCAAGAAGCAAATGGCACAAGGGATATCTTCAGCGCCTTCATACAGAGATATGCCAAGAAGGACATTCCCAAATCATTCATACCAAGGCAATGCTACCAAAAATCAAGGATAGCCAAATCATCTTCCTCCCCCATAGGGGAAACTTGTCATTGAAGCACCCATAACCAGTTCAGCAGTTAGATATCTCGAAATAGAATCAGATTTCTCTTTCCATCCTAAATTGAACCAAGAAAATGACACTGATCTCCTTGTAGAAAGCTAAGAAGAATTAGTTGATGACTCCAACATTAGTTTCTTGAATTACCAAGATGAACCTAGAGGTAAAGGAAAAGTAGTTGATGGATCATTTGTTGTATTCACCTGGTCCTAGAACTAGTCAACCCAACAAGCTGATAAAGGAAAAATAGAGGAAAGTTCTTAGCCTACAATCTCAATTTCCCAATGAGGAACTTCTCTACCTTTCCAGCCAAAGGACCCAGTGAGTAATAAAAAGGTAACTATATCAAACATCTCTACGCCTTCTACTTCAACTTTGTAGATCAGTCCTCCCCCTCCTAAAAACTAGAAAGATGAACTCCCTTCCTTTGTTCCAAGTCCATTTCAGTCATTTGACATAATCAACCATGTCAAGAAGACCAAAATTCAAATGTTTGAATTTGAATTCTTGCAAGCCAATCCTGAGCAGTTGGATAGGTTAGTTCAGTGTGTGAAGAATAAAGCCATCCCTCCAAGACAAGATGTTAAAAAGGTAACTCATGATCCCCCAAGGAACATGTCCATCTTAAACAATCTTATCATTACTCCTGGGAAAATAGAGCCTTTCTATGTTTCCCTATTGATAAATGGTTACAAACTGAGCAATTGCATCATAGACATAGGTGCATTTGAAAACATCATTCCTACTAAAGTGAAAGAATCTCTTGGTCTCACACTGACCAAGACATTTGGAAGATGTTTCTCCATGGAGAAAAAACAAGTACCTCTACTAGGACAAATCAAGGATGCCCAATTTTCATTTGCAGCATTCCCAGACAAAGAATCAAGATGACAGTCCTGGTGGCTGACATCCCAACTTCATATGACATTCTTCTTGGATGAAATTTTTGCAAAGATGTTGGAGAAGAATTGAGCATGGACCTATCTAAAGTGAGAATCCCTATCAAAGGCATCATGAAGAGGGTACTTCCTGAAAAGAAATTAAAATATGTTGTCACTCAGACATCAGCCCCTGAAGCTCAAATTTTGTTTGAATCTTCAGGCATGGGTAATTATTTCTTAACCACAAAAGATATTCATGTTTCAATAGATAAAAGTCCTATAGGTGGTGATCTAAGAATTAACTCAAATGAGACATCAGAAGAATTGGTAGTGTGCAGTATAGATGAAAAAGGATCTTCCCTCTCTAATAAAGGAAAATCTAATAGAAGATCAATTTTTGATGATGTTTGGATCCAAGAATTTGATGGCAACAATTCTTCTACCAGCTCAAGAGCTGGGATTGTGTTGATATCTCCTCAAGGATATATTTTTCCTTCTTCATACAAGTTGTAATTTAGCAACACCAACAACACAGCTGAGTACGAATCTCTATTACTTGGATTGAAGGCTATTCGAGATAAAGGCATCAAACTCCTTCATGCCAAAGGAGATGTTGAACTGGTGGTTTTTTAGGTAAGAAACCTATATCAAACTAAAAATGAGAGATTACACCACTACCACAATCTAGTCTGGGACCAACTTGAAAGCTTTGATGCTTTCAACATCTCTACCATACCTAGGGAATTCAATGATTGAATTGATGCACTGGGTATTTCAGAAACCCTCTTAGTTCCTCATCTAGACTTCAAAATAAATAGGTACACTATCAAAGTGGTCTTTAGACCAAGTGTGCCCAATAATGCTAATCATTGGCAAGTGTTCAATGGTGACAACCAAATCATCACCTTTCTAGAATAAAAAGATAGCTTTGAACATCTTCACTTCGAAGGTAGTAAGTTCCAAAAACCTGATCAGCTCTTGAAATGAATTTAGATGTAGGTGAATAATTATTGTAGCTAAAAGGGAATAAAATTCCTAAAGGACTGGTTTTTCTTGAGAAACTATTTGACAAGCACAACAAGTTCATCAAATAAAAACAAATGGATTCAAACTCCCCCTAGGGGTTTGATCAAATAAATTTGAGTACTAAGGAAAATCCCAAGATGGTGAACATTGGGACATGCTATACTCTGGAGGAGAAACTCAAATTTATTAACCTACTTCACCATTACATGGATGTTTTGGCGTACTCTTATGATGATCTAAAGTCACTTAGGCCTAAGGAAATTCACCATAAATTTCCTCTCAAGGATGATTCGGTGCCTTACAAGTAGAAATCTTAGTAGTATAATCCAAAGATATCAGGTACTATTTTATTTGAGATATAGAAAATGCTAGATGCTAGGATAATTTTCTCAATCCGTCATTCCACATGGATTGCCAATATAGTCCCTATGAGGAAGAAGAATGGAAAAATTTGCATCTATGTGGATTTTAAGAATCTAAATTAGTCATATTTAAAGGATAACTATCATTTTCCCATCATGGATCAAGTGCTTCAAATAGTAACCATCTCAGAGATGTTATTAATGCTAGATGGCTTCTTAGGATATAATCAAGTTGAAGTTAGTGAAGCAGACCAACACAAGACTACCTTCACCACACCTTGGGGCATGTTTACATATAGAAGGATGCCTTTTGGCTTGATAAATGTTGGTGCCACCTTTCAGAGAGAAATATACCTTGCTTTTAAGGATGAGATGGGTAAGTTCATTATAGTTTATCTTGATGACTTGACCATATTTTCTAAGCATCACTCAGATCATATATGCCACTTGTAACAAGTGCTAGAGTACTGCCGCTAGAATGGTATTTCCTTGAACCCCAAGAAGTCAATTTTTAGAGTGATAGAGGGGAAACTTATCAAACACATTGTGTCCAAAGGAGGCATAAATATTGACTCAGACAGAGTCAAGTCTATCCAAGAGCTTGCCTTGCCTACAAGTAAGACTGTTGTTCATTCTTTCTTCAGAAAGGTGAATTTTTTACGAAGATTCATTCCTGAGTTTGCTAAGAAGACTCATCATATTTTGAACATGATGAAGGAAAAGGCCACCTTCAGCTAGACTAAAGAAGGCAAGTCAGCATTTGAGGATATCAAGACTGCCATTGCCCACACCCCAATTCTAGTTTATCCAGACTTTAACAAAGAGTTCATCATATACAATTATGCTTTTAAACACATGCTTTTATCAATTCTAATTCAATAGAATAAAGATGGTATGGAATCTCCCATTTCTTTCATGAGCTGACCTCTCAAAGATTACGATCTGAAGTACTCAAACATAAAGAAACATGCTTATGCAGTGGTGAAGGCAGTTAAGCATTTTCACTTCTACATCTTGAATTCTCACAATACCGCCTTGGTTCCTGATACCATAGTCAAATCCATACTAACTCAACAGGAGTTTGGGATGAAAAGAGGCAATTGGATTGCAAAGATCTAGGAGTTTGATCTAGTCATCAAGCCAACAAAGCTAGTATGGGGAAAAGGCCTATGCCAATTAATTGTTGATAACAAACCAAAAAAAACAAAGCATGAAGAAGCAGAGGTGGAAGACACACTGATAGTCCTCTTTGTCTCCACCATGAATGAGTGATATTCAAGTATTGCTCATTTCCTTACCTACAGTGAGTGTCCTACCCACCTATCTCATAAAAAAAGGAGGACTATTAAATTGAAAGATACCAATTTTATCCTTTGGGACAATGGCCTGTACAAGAGGAGCCTTGATGGAGTGTTCCTTTGCTATGTGTACAAGGAGAAGCAAAGCCAACTTTTGAAATCTTTCTATAATCTAGCCTATGGAGGACATTTTTTTGCTCCTGTGACTGCCCATAAATTTTTTGAGCCAGGTATTACTAGCCAACTCTTTTACAAGATTCATACAAGTGGGTAAGGAAATGTGAACTATGCCAGTAGTTTGTTGGGAGACCCAAGTTAATCACCCTACCTCTCAAGCTAGTGGTCATAGAAGAACCATTCAAGCAATGGGGAATTGATTTTATTGGAGCTGTAAACCCATCTTCAAGTGCTGGACATGATTATGTCCTTATAGCAACTGATTACTTCACCAAGTGGGTAGAAGCTATCCCAACCAAGCATGCTACTTCAAAAGTAGTGTGAAATTTCCTCAAGGAGAATATCATTTATAGGTTTGGGGTCCCAACCAAGATTGTCATAGATAACGTAGCTTGTTTCACTTCTCAAGAGATTACTCAGTTCTATTTTTACTATGGGATCACCCTCTCCCACTCTTTTGATTACTTTCCACAAGGGAATGGACAAGCTGAATCAAGTAATAAGAACCTGATGACTATCATCAAGAAGCTGGTGGATGACAACCAAAGGACATGGCATAAAGCATTGGTTGATGCTTTGTGGGTAGATAGAATTACACCAAAAAGGGCAATTAGTATGTCTCCTTTCCAACTTTTATATGGGCTCAATGCTGAGATACAAATCACCCTAGAATTATCAGCATTAAAATTGGCTAAGGTAATTGAGGATCAGACATATGAAAGCCCCCTTGATAAGAGAATCATGTGCTTGACTGAGTTGGATGAGCAAAGAACTATGGTGGTAGACTGAATTGCTGCCCATCAAATTTTGGTGAAGAAGATCTTCAACCAGAAGGCAAAAAGCCATGATTTTCAGGTTGGAGATCAAGTCTTATTGTGGGACAAGAGAATAGAACCAAAGGGGATGCATGGGAAGTTTAATTATCTTTGGAGAGGCCCATTTATTATCCATCAGCTCAATGGTGAGAATAGATTATTATTGAAATATCAAGATGGTACACCCTTTTCATTACCTCATAGTGGGCAACATCTGAAGCACTTCAATCCATGAAGTATTAGATAAGATCAGCATGTACATATGTATATTTATATAATCTTTATTTCTATTTTTGTGTTTTCATTTTTGTTTTTATCACCTTTATTTTTGGGTAGCATGATTCCATGGCCCAATGGCATACTTCAAGGCATTGGGGATTCTAGTTTCTACTCTCCTAAGTTGTTCCAAGTTTTCAACTAAAGGAAGTTCCTCAACTAGAGCCAGCTATTGTCCCTAAAAATGTCAGCTCATTTTTTAGACAACATATGAACTTTTCTAGTTCAACAGACCAAAATCCTCTCTTCCCTTTTTAAAAATTGTTTTGAGCATTCAAATTCTCCATTTTTCAATCTTTTTCAAGTTCTATGGACTCATTTATATAGAATTCATAGGCTAAGTTTTATGGACTCATTTCTATGGTCTTTGTTAGTTCTATGGACTCATTTCTATAGACTTTACAGGCTTAAATCTATGAACTCTATAGATATGTTTCTACATACTCAACATGCTTGATATCAGTAGGTTTAATAGGTTCAAAGGCTTCTACAAGTGAGTTTAATCAAAATAACAAGTTTCCAACACTTAGTCATTTTCAGGATTGGTTCAATGCTTTGGTTTAACCAAAAGAGTTCATCAATAAGCTTCTATGTAGTGTTTGAACCATTAAACCATTGAATCATTTTGGTTCAACAGGTTCAATGGATTCAAAGGTTCAATGTCATCAGCAAGAGTTAGGTGCTTAGGCAAAGGTTCAACAAGTTCAACTGCTTCAAAACACTTATCAAAGAGAAGAAGGCTTGAACCATTGAACCACTTTGGTTCAAAGGTTCAATGGGTTCAATAGTTTAAAAGGTTCAAAGCGTATGGTTTAACATGGTTTGGTTCAAAGCATTTGGTTCAAGAAGTCAAGTGAATGAGTGGAACACAAGAAAGTGATTGAACCATTAAACCATTGAACCTTGAACCAACAAGGTTTAACGGGTTCAACAGTTCAATGGGTTCAATCGGTTCAAAGTGATCAAAAGACTTAGACAAAAAAATGGCTTCAAATGCAAGATTGAACTGTTGAATCATTGAATGAAAGTTAGTTCAATCAGTCAGTTTAATTAGTAGGTTCAAGGGGCTACCCTAAAGCCAAAGGAAAAAGTGCCCTTGCGGAGGGCAACGAGTAAAGGTGGACATGGGGAATTCCTTCATAAAAGTTCCCATGGAAAAGTTGTTAAGGACCATTTCCTTTAGACACAATGTCTGAATGAATTCACTTGAGAAGAAAGCCCAAAAGCAAGAACCTGGTGGAAAATTGACTAAGGCAAAGTGAAGGAAGATTTCCTTTAGACAAATTGTCTGAAGGAATTCCTTTAGACTTTTTATCTAAAGGAAAAGAGTAGCAGAAGCCCACTGAGAAAATTAAAGACCGAAGGCCATCCCAAGACCACCCAAAGGGTAGATACTCTTGCGGGAGGCTCTTGCCAAATAAAGTGGACCATTTCTCAAAACCCTATAGGGTAAGTTCCCTCTGGGAAAGATCAAACCTCAAAGTGCAATGAAATTTGCCACATGTCCCTTATAAAGTCAAAGCAGAACCTGCCAAGTGTCGTTTACCAGGACACAGTTTTTAGTAACTCTTAAAGTAGTGGAACGTGCCATGTGTCATCTATAAAGCTTGATGGAGGTCTCCAAGTGGCAACATCCATAGCTTCTTCCTTTTATTGAGTAAGGACTGTGGTGGGTCTTGGGTGAGGTGCTAAGGTCAAGTAGAGCATGACAAATGTCTATGTTTGCATGGATCCAAAGAGTGATGAATGTTTTTATAGTGCTTTTATAAACTTAGCAAAAGCTGCCATGTGTCATCCTCTATAGGACTCTCAAAAGACATCTTAATCCTCTATAAGTTAAGTGGATGCTGCCATGTGTCCTCACCTATTTCATAGTGGAACACACCACATGTCACTTGTTGCTAGAGAAAATGGGAAAGACATGAAGGAATTACTAAAGAGGATGATGGTTCCATAGCCATCAAATTCAGGGCAACCAAGTAGCCATTGGCTTTCAAATGATGATAGACCCAAAGACATCAAATTTGTAGTAATGAAATAACTATTGATCTTTGCAGACTTAAGCACAGACCCCATGAACAAATTTAGTGACCAGCCAAATAGATAGCCTATGAGCTTAGAGTGCATAGAAAAGGGCAAAATACAGCTAAGAAAGGGGGAATAATGAAGAAGGATCATAAATATCCATTCATGGGAGATGTTTTTAGAAGGTAAAGTAGTCCACCAATTGGACATCAAAAAGTGCAAATATTCAATGGTGTGGCCTATTTTTCTACATTGAGTAGAGCGAACAACTATGCAAACATTAGGAAGCACATCAGGTGACCCATATTAAAAACCAACGCTCAATTCTAGCATAGCCCATGGACAAAATTTAAAATGCATTAAAGGCATTGAATGCATAGTAAGCCATTTTTGTGAAATAAAATGCCCGTCTTTTTTGGAGCACTATATATTGGACTCTCTCTTATTGTTTTAAAAAGGAGGAGATCTCTCTCTGTGTTATCAAAAACAAAACTCTGCCCAAATTGAAAGGCATTACTGAGACTTTGAGCTCAGATTATTGATCATATTTCATTATTTGAATAAGAAAACAAGTGACTTTTTAGACTTTGTGCTGGAATAGCTTGGTTGTTGGGGAAATTGTTCTTATGTATGTTTCCTTAATACATTTTTGTCCATTTAATTAAATAAGTAAAATTTGTGAAAATAATTAAAAAGGTGTCCTAAAGCCAACTATGGAGAGACTTTATGCCCCCACAATTTCCTTTAGTTTGTTTTCTTTCTATTATTGTGTAAAGGATCTTGGGATGACTTTGTGCCCTCATTATCCTTCGTATTTTATTTCTATGTAAAGGACCATAGGATGACTTTGTGCCCTCATTGTCCTTCGTATCTCACTCTTGTGTAGTTGAGGTGGAGACTTTATGCTACATCTCAGTCTGCTTGTTATTATGCCTTTGGTTACCAGTTACTTATCACTATCTGAAAGAACTCCTACTATTTCCTGCAAGATCACTTTTGAAAGAAGAGAAGTGCCTTTAGTGTTTTCACCAAGATTTTCTCCTCTGTTTGTTAACATCATCTTTGAAAAAAGAGAGATGGATGATTTATCCTACCCCTAAGTGTTATTTTTGCTTATTTATAGTATATTAGCATATACATATAGCCCCTTCATACTTATAGGGAACCTCCCCTTGATGAGAGGAGAGATTTGTCCCCTTTTGATGTAGTAAACCTACACATTTGGTTGACCAATCTTCCTTGCTATGGTTGATCAAACCTATTTTGCTCATCAGTACACTGGTGGCAAAATATTCACCCAACAACATGCATATTACAAATAAGATACCTTTCTTAAATAGGCAAGGCAAAACAAGATGCAAGTTAAACTAGGAAATGTGAGATAAATCCCCATATAAGACAAATAATGTAAAGACAAATAACCTAGAACCTAAAAAGCATGAGTAATAAGATACTCTAACAATCGCCCCCTTCAAGTGAAAATAGGAGATAATAATAGAAGATTTAGTGTGAAACCAAATATCCCTATGGATGATAATCCATCATGTCAGAATACATGGATGTTGAGTCGATGTAACCACCAAGTCAAAGTAGGAATGGTGTTGAATATAAAGATCATTGAATATAAACATTGAATTATAAAGTACTAGGTATAATGATGAACCAAATAAACATTACTTAAATATCCTCAAATAAGATGGTGAGAAGTGAGCACAAAGATTGGTGGGGCTGCCATACTGGTGTCACTATAAGAATCACCAAGAAGGTCATGGAGTCAAATAATAATCCTCATATGGATTTTGGCAAATAAAGTGCCTGAATAAGATACCCATGTACAAATAAATAATTGATTAAACACTCAAAAGTGCAAAATACATATAACTCTCATGAAGTGGAAAAAAGGAGAAAACCTGTAGGAAACCCCCCCCCTAAAAAAAGGAGAAAAAAGAAGAAGAGAGATAGAAAGCCCTAAAAAGATGATGCTGAAGTATTTTTTACTCCAAGTACTCACAAGTCATGAAGGAACTCAATCTACATAAGTAATCTGGACCTACTAATTTAACTGACATTGACCTTCACCAGAATAACTTTAATCAAGAATATTGTCAATGGTGATGAAAGAACAAAAGAGTGTAAGGAACATTTAACACCAAAGAAGTAAAATGTACATCAAACCCCCCCCCCCCCCACAATATTGTTGATTGTGTGGAGTGGAGGAAAAAGGTTTATATGAGGGGTTTGAATCCACTACTCAAATAATGAACAAGGGGACACTGTATGCACCATAATAACTTTATATCATGCTGAAAGAGATTGTCAAACTATCAAAAAATATAAGTGATATTGGAATTTACCAAAATAGGTACATTTCAACTATGGGAGATTGTCAATTATCATAAAATGGTGTCAAAAATATAGATAATGTCTTTCAAATAAGTTGGCTCATGGTGGTGATGGAAGAGACAAGAAACTGATGAAGTAAAAAGGTGCCCAAAAAAGAGCACATAAACACATGAAGGTAGACAAGGATAAATTATCAAGCCCCTTATGGCACTTTATAAATAAGTGTGAGTATAAAATAACCCATATATAAAAAAAAATAGATGGAAATAAGGAAAACACTAGGCTTCACCAGAATAGATCCAAATGAGGAGACTATCAACCTATTATATAAGCCATTAAGAAAAGTGCTTCAAAAAGAAGGGAAGGAAGAGGTGTCCCCATATAATAAGGCAAGGTGCTAAGAAAGGGGCCTCAAGGAGATATGACACAAACTAAAAAAATTTCAAAGTACTAATGCATATCTTGGACTGATGGAAGAGAGTATAAAATGGTGAGTAAAGCCATAACATATTTAAAACACACAAAAAAATATTAGTAGCCAAAAATAACAACCTAAAAAGCATATACAAAAGGACGTTAGGCTCAGTAAAAAATGTGTCTGAGATAGTGCATATATGAAGTATAATATAAGGCCCATAACACAGGAAACCCCCTACTAGTGTCAATGCACATTCAATAATAAGATATCAAATTTAACAAAAAATATATCCATGAGTACAATAAATGATGACAATGCAATCTAGAAGAAGCAAGAAGGACGTTTGTATTACTTGTGAGGGGGTCTAACCTCCTACCAAACTGGACCACACCCTTCGATCTTTGATAAACAAAAGAGATAAGGTATATGTAAAACAAGGAATATTCCCTCAAAAATGCTCACTACATAGCAAATGTGTCACCATATGACAATAAATCATAATCACAAGTCATCATAGTTCTTTGGAACACCTCAACTACTTATAATCATGTAATTTTACAAAAATGCTTCACCAAATTGTAATTTTTAGTTAAAATGGAAAATGAAAAAAATATCCATTTTGTATAATATGACACAAATTAAATTATAAATATGTATTCTTGGTGAAAAATATGTACTTTTAAAAAAATGGCACCTCAAAAGGTGCCTAAAGTGTGGAGGAAAGGGCCTAGAAAATTTGGATAATGCTCACACACTGAGAAGACATTTGAAAATCTAAAAAATAGTCATGTTTTATGATGTATCACTAAAAATTGAATATACTCCATATAATATCTTGAAGCTAGCTTTGTAACACAATAGAAATAATAAAAAAAATCCTAAAGATGCTCAAGATATGAGTAAAAATGTGCAAGTGTGTCTATAGAAACTCACAATGGAGGGGGCCTACAAAAGTGAGACCAAGCATGAAAAAAAAACATAACACACCAATGGATAGTCTAAACAAATTAAAGAACAATTTTTTTTAAAAAAAAACAATTTTATTTGTGGGGGGTTTGACTACCTGTCAAACTACCCCCCAGTTTTCATCAAATAGAAAAATGATAGTGGTAATGCTCCATTGTGCCAAAAAAAATTGATGTGTTTCTAATCACTACCCTCTTTATATGAGTTTTATCTCAAAAAATAACTATCCAAAATACTAACCAACAAACTCACCAATAATTCAAATAGGAAATTTGCCAAAACAAAACACATGTTTATAACAAAATGTCAAAATGTTAAAAATGATAGTTATTGTGGAGGTTTTTGGCTACAAAGGTGGTGGCTAGCTGAGTTAACCAAATATTGGTTTGAAAGTAAGGCACCTCTCAAACACAACCATGGAAAATCATACATGTCATTTTCAAAGTTAATGCCAATTCTAATACCAAACTATCAACAAAAAATAGGTGTTTTTGGTTTTATTATTTATTTAGTGTGCTAATAAGCACATAGATATGGTTGAGTGGTGGTTAAGAGGAGATAGTAATTGATCATTAGGATAGATGGTGGTGTAGTTGGGCTAAGAGTTGTATTGGGTAGGAGCTAGAGTGGTATGACAGGGGGGACGTAGGCTTCGTGTAAGCAGCAGGACAACTAGGTGGTGGTGACTGGGGTTAGGAGTGGGTTGGACATAGGTACATGGGCCTATGTCCTACATCTAAGACATGAGACTTTAATCAACCTATGCAGGTCATATGGCCTACATTAGGTTTTTTTAATTTTTTTTTAGATTTTTTTTTTAAAAACATAAAACCTTCGATTTTTTTTTTAAAAAAAAACTCAAATAACAAAACATATGATTTTTTTAAAATAAAAAATATATCTCAAAAAAATTAAATAAAAATGCAAACCCCTTTATGCAATAGACAGTTAGAACTAATTAGGAAAAATCACCACACTAGGAGTACCACAACTAGATTTTCTACCAAATAAACATCTACCCCCACTATATTGATCACTACAAACACATTTGTACGGTCATATCTACATTAAAATGTGTAAAATTCTTAAAAATTATTCATGACTAGAAAGCTTCTTGAACAAATTTGGAGTGCTAGGTAACCAATTTGAGCAAACCAAAAAGTGAAAACACCTTCATAGATTCAATGAACATGTCCATGAACTCTTATTTGCTCTAAAATATAACATGCTTCCCAAAATGAATATGTTGCCATAAATAACAAAGGTTCAATAAAAAACTTCAAATCTATTAAAAAAATTATCCTATATAGATCATGTATATCTAAGGCATATATCTAAGGAGAATATTGAGTGGTTCAATGCCACACAAGATATAAAACAACACAAAAGACTCTATGGATTGAAAAAACATGTAGATCTAAAATGTAAATCTTCAAAATACAAACATAGATCTGAAGACTAAAAATTCATAGAGCTCAATAAACAAGTTATTGTCTAAGTATATCAAATCAATACATATCCACAAGCCAAACTTGAGTAATGACTATTGGAGGGTGGGTCTAATACCATGAAAGAGTTATCAAAACTACTCAGCCAAGATCTCTCCAAGAGCTCATTACTATAGCCATAGATGCTTCAGCATACACTCAAAGAAGAAACTGATTGAAAATAAAACCAATTGTTATACAAAAAAAGAGATATGCAAAAGATTATAAATTATGTATATTACAAAGAATAAACCTTGCTTAAATAGGTAAGGCAAAACAAAATGCAAGCTAAAGTAAGTAATGTAGGATAAATCCCCACATATGACAAAACTAGTCAAAGACAAATAACCTAGAACCTATCAAGCATAAGTAATAAAATACTCTAATAGAAAAAAAATGATATTATGGGTAATATTGATCAACCACTTTTGAACCCTACCATAGACTTTTCTACTTCTACTGTTGATATTGTTATTACATCTTCACCTTTAGACTTGTGGGAAAATAATTTTTACAACATATCTCTATTCATATGCCTAACTAAATGACTCAGACATGATATTTTATAGCTATTCATTCTACATCACCTACCTTTCCTAATACCAAATCTTTTTTGAAAACTATTTCCATGTTGCATGCTAAGGTGTTATAGTTAGAGTAAGGTATACCAAAAACTAGTCAATCACCAGATTCATAAGCTTTGTTTTATAATCTGTCAGCACTAGACATTGCATCATACCCTTTATTTACATCATTTTTAACTCCTAAAATTTCATTATACGAGGGTAAAGGATATCTAGAAAAACATCTTTGATATTTTTATATGTCATGTTTGGTTTATACCTTCAATGACATATTGTTAACTAAGTTATTCCAAAAACCCTAAAATATTAACGTTACATTATTTTTATGATTTACTTATCTAATTAGTCAAATCATTCATTCCACTAGAAAATTAATTTCTCCAACACTTTTTTTTATCAACATTTATGAAAAAAATTATTATGCTCAAATTACTAAATTGAAACAATGAACTAATGAGCATGTCAGTTATTATGTACTTTGTTATAATACCATGCTTGCCAAAATGAATAACACCTTAAAATATAATGAATTACAAGATATTTTAAACAAAGTTTAATTGAATTTTTTGAATGAGTTAATTATTTTCAATAAATTCAAATCATTTGAAGAACTTTGTGATACAATAAGAGAAAGAGAATTCAATCTTCATACTTTGAACAAGGTCAAATATGAACCCATATCTACTTTAAATTCCATAATGAAGTTTAAAATCAAACTATATTTCAAATATAGACCAAAAAAAACTAAATGAGATGCAAATATCATAGTTAAATATATTTCCCAACCTACTAAAACTATTGTGTTACCAAATCAACCAAATGTAGATACTAAAAATGAATATTTATAGCATCTCAATCTTGTATATTTGAAAAATAACAATCAGGTCTCTAGCCTTTAGTTCTAAACCTCCTTGTTACCTAAAATATTACTTTTGCCTTCTCATTATGCCTAAACACTTATCACTTATTTTAATTTGTCTTTTTGATGACCCATGTAACTTATAATGCACATAGATCTTAAAACTTGATAAACATATTTCACTATCATTTTTAGATCCATACATGATTTTAATACTTTTAGACATTATTGGCCATATAGGGATGCTACTACCAATGATAGTGTCCATATCCTTATCTAGTGTCTAATTGTTAAAAGTCATGCAAATTTTATATGTTTTTAAAAATATATGTTGGTCTATTTGCCGTATTAAACCCTACCATGAGATATTTTCAAAAGGTGTGGTATAAATACAATTCTAAGGCTTCTCATTCATCATCTATAAAATATTAAGTAAACATCTACTAAAGTTAAATCAATCAAATCCAATACCAAGTGTTTAACCCTAAAGTGGAATTAGGATCCTACTTTTATAAATATGGTTAAGAATAAAGAAATGAAAATGCACAAGGGTGATTATCAGATCTAAAATAGGATAATTAAGTGTAAAACTCATATATAAACATATGTTGTATTCATTAAACTAAGATAAACTAAAAATAGTAAGTACAAATATGCTAGATATGGAAATGATAAAGAAGTAATGTACTTAACTTGTTTTTATGCTAATATAGTTCTAGATATAGAATAGGTAGAAAGTAGACTATAAGATAATCCTATAATAGTCATTAGATTCTAGATTAGATGCTTCTAAAGCTGTAGATAGTAATATCTACCTTAGATGGATACATTATCTCTACTATCTAAACTTGACATAAGTGTCATGTATGGAAACCTTAATGGAAAAGGATGTGACCACTTGGATGCTTTTGGTTTTGAATTCACCTACGCTCTAGTACATTGAGATTTGGGTCATATACTTCCACTCATGAATTTACAAAACCCTTGTTATTCATCTTCATAGTGATCTTGGGGGGAATGGGTTAGTGGGCACATAGTGTTGAACTAACCTTAAATACCCATTTGTTAATGAACACTTCTTACATAGATAATATTTTGAATATGACCTTAGATTGATGTAGTTCTCCCCTACAAACTGGCTTGTGTGTGAATCATGTAATATGTATAAAAGTAAGTTTAATAGTGACTTAGCCTATAACTTAAAAAATATAGATCTTGGGTTACTCATTCAATACTTAAGACCTATGTATGTGTTATCCCTCTGACTGATATGGAAATAAGATTAAACTAGGAAGCTTTACTGTATCGAGTGATTGATTAAGTTCTTTGATAAGTTGCCTTAGGTATTTTTGAGTAAATGTCAGGTTTTTTGTAGGTGAGGAAGAATAAGAGTTGATATTTTATTTATATCAATCCATTTGGATAAATAACTCACATTAAATCACTTAGGACAACCATTATGATATATTTCATTTATAAATTATATGAATTTAGGGCATTGAACACTTGCATAGAGTAAGACACCTGTGTTATTGCAGGTGTATATCTAAGATGCTAGTAACTAGGGAATATAAAAGTAGGTATAGGAACAAAACTTGTAAATATAGAAGATAAGCATGCTTTAATAATTATAGAGAAGATAGAATATATAGGTCATTAACATAAGATAGGTCAGACTAAGAGATAGGACAATAAGCAAAAGATAGAGAAGAGGAAAGGTTTTCAAAATAAGGAAAGGTTCATAGCTAAGAGTAACAACCAAGGCCTAATTTTTCCAAGTTTAAAAGACTGAGGTGATATATAATCCATAAAATAGTATCTACATCCCCCCGCCTTTAATATAGTAATGAAATTTCTAGTTTAAAGGAAAGGAATGCATACTTGGGTGTTTATAACATGCCTTGTCTTTACATGAGCCCAACTTGAGTTTTTTTTTATGACTGACCTAAAACCAAGAGCATTTTATAGTACATAATCAATGTATATAATATGGAATTGAAATTATTGAAAATATTAAAATTAAAAGATTAAGATTTAGAAGTACACCTATGTATCGATGTAACCACCTTGCCTATTTGCAAGTTGATTTAAAATATGTATCATTATAAGGCTTTAAAATTGGTATTATGACAGATATAAATATATAAAATGCATATATCTAAGGGGGAGAGAGAGAGAGAGAGAGAGAGAGAGAGAGAGAGAGAGAGAGAGAGAGAGAGAGAGAGAGAGAGAAAATGACCCTAACCTTTGTAGAAAATGTGAGTTTCCACTTGGAAGTTGAGGTTATCTCAACCATGAAACCTAATCAAACTTATAACCTAGTTAACATGAGTTATCAAAGTCAACTCATACTATCAAATTTGTAAGATTGTTTGATACAATCAAGTCCAACTTGAAACTTTTCAAGATTGAGTGATTTGATCACCTCGACCATACCAAAAGTGAACTAACTATTATAGTAGATTAGTTTAATATAATCTATACAGGTGTATCATGGGTATCAGTACATAAATTACGTCCTAGTGGGTGATGAAAATACCTGATAGTATTTTAAAGTGTAAAACTAATTTGTATTTTATAATATTAGGTGTACATTACATAACATAAGTACCTTAGATATGCCTCATGCTAAAAATACATATAATAATGGTACCAATGTATGAAATTCTACCACAACTATGAATATAAATTATATAATTATGTGTTTTGGCCAGTTTAAAAATTGTGTAAGTGTGGAGAATATTATTCCAAAGCATGCCCCCACTATATATGGAGAAATATGAAAATTGTAATAAGTACCAATGTGGAGGATATGTTTCCAAAACATTCCCCCATTATAATTTGGAGATGCTGAATAATGAATAAGTGTGGAGAAAATGCTTTCAAGGTACATCCCCACTAAATATGAAAATATGCCAAATGTGAAGAACATGCCTCTAAAACATGTCCCCACTGATATCCCCCCTTTGAGGTGAGGTAATAATAAGAACTAATAGTTACCTCACCTCAAAAAGATAAGATAATTATATAATCTGTAAATGAAACCACATAGCATATAAAAGGAACATGTCTAGGTAGACATAGCATTAAAACCCATAGAGTAATGTGATCACATGAAGACCTAATATGCATGATACAGGTCATGCCAAGTTGTACCATAATTAGGTTAATATATGTAACCAGTATTAAAGGATAATTTCAAGACCTTTGGTTTGTCTTGATAAATGGCTTCTAAATAAATGTTTTGACAATTTGAGTATATGTTTATCAAAAATCAACCCACCATAGGTTGGATCTTCTTTCTTGGAAATGAATTTTTCTTGTTTGTTTTCATAATTCATAACTTGTGGGATATAAATGAGAAAAACATTACACATATTATCTTTCTCATTACAAAAAGATGCATTTTGATCATTATGTAACATTACCATTTGGGAATGTTATTTCAAAACTTCTTGTTTTGGATCATTATTTGGTATATCTTTTAAAGAATTTAGAACATTTAAAACTTGTATATCATGTGAACACTCATCCACCATTAATGATATATTATTTTAATCTTGAAGTGGATGTGGTAAAGGTGCCTCATTTTATGTTTGAGGCTCTTTTGGTACCCATTTTAGATCATTGAACATCTTTTTTTTAGAGAATTTATATTTTATATCTTTCTTTTTAATGCAAAATAATCAGTAGTATGATGACCATGCATTCTCTTATATGCACAATAATATTTAGATTTTCACAAGAGACATAAAGGAGATATATTGATCAAATTATTTATAATCATCTCTCTTAGAATCTCACCTAACCTCTTAGTAGGCTTTTTTTCACTTATAGAATCATTATCATTAGATGGATTTGGTTTTGGATTCTGATATTAATTCTTATTAGGCACATAATTGGTATGTGAAGATGAAAACACATGGTTGATAGTGGCATACTACAAATTCTTTGTATATGAAACCTAATTTTTCAATAAAGTGATTTTTGAATTTAGAGACTAATTTTTCTTTTGTAACTCATGCATTAGCTTGGTCATAATACTAATTTTTTCCTTTGGGATTTCATAAGAATAGACCTTATGTATACTATATTGAACATGGAAACATGTATCATCAAGGGATGTTAGAGATAATTAATGTTCTCCCTTTTTTGGCATAATAGGATGATCAACCTTAACCATTGAAGAGGTGATAATATGAACCTAGTTAGAGGGATGATAACTATCAACCTACTTATTATCCATTTAAAATGTCCTAAAAACTTATATTATAATATGATAAGCAAGAGAAATAAATTCTAAGGACAAATCAATCATGATAATAACAAATCAAAATTGAATAAGGAATTATAAATAATAAAATAAGAAACCTTGGGCTAAATAGGGTTTGCACATGAAAACATAGAAGTCAAGTTCACCAAATGTTTAATCCTAAATTGGATCTTAGATACTTAACTGATTATATATGATAAATAATATATAAATTACAATGCATAAGGGTGATGATTAGATCTACAATAGGCCAATTGGGTGTTAAAATTAGATATAACATATGTTGAATTCATTAAACTGAGATAGACTAAAAATAATAAGTATAACTATGCTAGATATGAAAATGACAAAGAATAAATGTACTTAGCTTGTTATGATGATAATGAAATTATAGATCTAGAACATGTATAAATTATACTAATAGATGATCTTAGAACAATAATCAAATTATGGATTGAATGCTTTTAGAACTACAGACTCTAACATCAACCCTAGATGGTTGTATCGATTCTATTATCTAAACTTGATACAAGTGTCCTATATGGAATACTTAATGGAAAATCATGTGACCACATAGATGATTTTGGGTTTAAATTTTCCTTCACTCTAGTGCATTGAGATATGGCCCATAGACTGTTACTCATGAATTTAAAAAACCCTAGTTCTTCATATTCTTAGTGACCTTGGGGAAAATAGGTTAGTGTACACATAGTGTCGAGTTGACCCCAAAGACCCATTACCAATTAACACTACCTAAATATCCAATACTTTTAAGAGGTCTTCATACTAGTGTAATTATACCCTATGTGTTGGCTTGTGTATGAATCATGCAATATGTACAAAGTAAGTACAATAATGACTTATCTTGTAACTTGGAAAATATAGATCTTGGGCTACTTATTTAGTAATTTAGACCTATTTATGTTTTATTCGTATGATAATATGGAAATATAATATAATAGGTAAGATTTTATTTATCTCGTTCTTGATTAAGTACTCTAATAATTCACCTTATGTCTTTTTGAGTATATACTAAGTTTTTTATAGGTGAGGAATGAATGAAGGTTGATATTATATTTATAGAAATCCCTTTAGATAAATAATTTTCATTAAAGCACTTAGTATGACCATTAAGATATGTTTCATTTACAAATTATATGATTTTAGGTTGTTAGACACTTGTGTCTAAGTAGGACACCTACATCGATGAGGTGTATATCTGAGACACTAGTGTCCAGAGAACATGAAAGTAGATACAAGATAAGAACTTGCAGAGGTGGAAGATAAGTAGGTTTTAAACATTTTAGCAAATATATAAGGTCTAGGTCATCATCATAAGACTAGTTAAGCCAATAGATAGGCTAAGGGCCATAAGATAGAGTAGATGCAATACTTCCAAAAGTGGGGAAGGTCCAAAATTGAGAGTAATAGCCAAGTTTTGAGTTTTCCAAGTGTATAATACTGAGGTTCTATATAATCCATAAAATAGTGTCTACACCAAGATATTATACCCTATCCATTCTTATATTTATATCAATCATAGGAGAAATCATATTATAGGTCTGAATCATTCAAAGAGTATCCCATGAGTGATATTTATCAAATTACAAGCTAGATCACTACATGCATCATTTATAACATATTTGACCCATGTGCACACATTTTCCCACACATAGGGGATAACTACATAAGTATTAGTCCCTCTTTCAATTATTATATATGTATCCAATGCCTATTGAAAGGGGTATTTGGGATCATCTTGATAATGTGAGCCCACTAATCCACTTTTATAAAATTCATTCCAACACTAAAGAAAGGTGAATATATAGGATTTTATCAATCAACAAAGGGTGAAAACCTCTATCCCTTATCTAAATACATCAACATAAAGGTGACAAAAACCTAGAAAAATGAAGTTAGTTGCATTAGGATCTAGTCATTATTTCATATTGGACACTTATGTCACTATTAAAAATTAATGTTAATAATAGTGTCAAGATATAATGATAGTGTCCTTGTCTAATTATAGAATCTGACGACTTATCCATCATACTAATCATGCATAATTTACACCTATTTTTAGTCTATATCTTCATGCACATAGTAAAACCTAGATAGCTATCATTTCCATTTAGTTTTATAATGAGCTAAATATCTTTAAAATCAAGTAATTTCTATATTTAACATATCTTAGTATTATAATTTAGAATATTCATTTATCTAAGTTTTTTAATTAATTTGCCTACTATATATTAGTTTATCACAATTGTGCTTGAACTATTTGTATATTATTAACATTATCCCCACACATTCTAAAATTTAGGGCTAAACATTTGGTGAACCTAACCTTTGGTCTCACAACACTTATTTGATCTAAGTTTTTTTGACTTTACTATTTTCCTAAATTATGATTTTTTATTTCAATGTATTCAAAATTATAAAAATCAATATTAATTTTCCTAAAATCATGTTTAATATGGATATAACTACTATTTATTTCATGGCATAATATATGATGTTAGTTTTTTTTAGTTATTACTTAAACATTATTAGAGCAATTATAGATATAATGAGGAGGAATAACAAAATATAAAAGAATAAAGAGGATGTTTTAATACAAGATACAAATAAAACATCTTTTTACAATTCTTTTTGTAATGGTATAAAACCTATGTAAAAAGTTCCTCCTATGCCTAAAATGGTAATCAAATGTAAGGGATATGATATTGTTGCTACACATACCAAAATATAAATTTTTGACCTCGTGAAACAATCTACTATCTATAATGATAAATTATATGAAACATTATGCAAAACCTAGGTACCAAGTGACATAACATTGGCTTTTTTGTGGATATTATACAAGATCTAATCCACAATGTAAACCTCGTTCCTTTTTCTCATAAAGATTTTCCCTTAAAGGATATCATTGACCAAAACTTGCATTTATTAGTAAAAAATAATATTCACCATTAAGGATATCAAAGGGATTACATGCAATAGGTCTCATCAATGTATAATGTTTAAAACCACTTTAATGATGTTATTGATAAATTTTCACTTTTTTATCTGTTACTCAAATCACCCCAGTGCAGGGGAATTATTTTTAACACATTACATATGACAACATTACCAAGTAATGTGGATCCACCATATGTGTCCTTTTAGTTAAATTATATTAAATGGACCAAGCATAAGGTTTCACTTTAAAATATAGATTTACCATATCAACACACCAATGAACATTTCCTTCTTTTTTATATTCAAATATGTGTTTAGTCAAACATGAATGCATAGGTTCAAAAAAAATTTAGAACACTAGTGAATACCATGTCACAAAAATATAAGTGGCTTATCTTATCTAATACACCTAAGGCAATATTTACAAAATTACCTGAGCCTCAAACTTATTTACATCAAAATCTTATAGGTTGTCTACTCATATCTTTCCCTCTTCCCATAGAGGTTGATATGAATCTACCTATACAAAAAGGATATGATGCTAATGAATATTGAAACTATCAATTAAGACTTGGAAATTCTATGAAAAAAATTTATACCTTGAAAAATAAGATCCAAGATCTTATTGATAACCAAAATATTACCTTTGATGATCCTCCAAATGATTCAAATTCATAACCCAATGATCATGGGCATCATAAAATATTTAACAATCCTTTGAAAAATCATTATATGAAAGATCCAATAGTGAAAATGACATATAACGTATATTATCCACCATAATATTGACACCCATCAAATGGAACTATTGACATACTTTAGTTCACACTACCTCCTATAGTTCAAAAGTCTTTTGTCATAGTTTTTAGAATTCCATATGAACATCCAATTGAATAAGAGAATTTTGTTCCAAGATAATTAATTGTCAAATCTACTAAGGTTAATCTTCCATGGAATGGTAAGAAATAGGCAATCCCATTTCCTAGGAGGCCCATACTTGAGAGGTATTTACACTAGAGATATATATTATATTCCATAAAATACTCATCTACTATAACACAATATATTAAGTTACATAGAGTAAATAAACATGTTCTAATTATTGATACTCTAGAGAAACCACATAACACTAAAAAATGGGTTCTATAAATCCATGCTCCTTTTATTTTTTCTTCATGACCACATAGTCCTATTATACATACTATAATACCATAGATTATACACATCTATATATAACACCTATGTATGCTCCTTAGTAGTACCACTAGTTTGATGTACCATATGATGAGTTTAGATCTACTTATGAGAATAATTTAGATGATATACTAGGATAGCATTTTATTTTCAAATATAAAAAAAATATAAAAAAATATATTCCAAAAAATAAAATAAAATATTCAATAAAATACAAATAAATACAAAAATATTCAGCATTCTCATGTTTACTAGCTCCTTACAATCTATGTTATTTGCTTTATGTTTGTGTATGACATATCATTTCATTTTTATATAAACATATGTTTCATGCATATCTGAGTGTGATACATGAATACCCAAAGATATGATATATATAAATCTAGGTGTTGGATCTATCCTCTACCCATGTCATATAATACGTTGGGGGAATTTACTTCTTTGATCATGATTGATATAAGTTACATATATTCTATGATCATTTCTACATTATCATGTTTCATCTTATATACTAATGATTACACATGCTTATATTTTTCACAGTTTATTTGATATGTTATGTTACATAATGTTTTTTCTAACACATATATGAAGGTACTAGTATGACATGTTTATGTTGGTTGTTTATGTTTCATTTATTTTTCACTTCCTTGGGTGTATTTCATTACTTGAAATTTTCTTACTTGTCAAACATTTGAATATGTTCCTTTCTTGTTATCTCATGTGTCATTGTATGTTATTTGGACATTTTAATTGTCATTTCATGTTGAGTGTACATTTAAATATCTCATCACTTTCGATTGTGTAAAATTTGAACATGTCCATTGTATGAGGTATCATTCAACCATTCCTCTACATCACATTGAATGCAATTATGTGTGTGATTTATTGATTTATTGATATTGTATTATCACTCTCTAGACATTTCCATGATCTATATCATGCATATTAGGTCTTAATGTGATCACATACAATGAGCTTTATATATATATATATATATATATATATATATATATATATATATATATATATATATATATATATATGTATATATATATATATATATGTATATATATATATATATGTATATATATATATATGTATATATATATATATGTATGTATATATATATATGTATGTATGTATATATATATATATATGTATATGTATATGTATATGTATATATATATATATATGTATATGTATATGTATATATAAATATATATATACATATATATATACATATATATATACACATATATATATACATATATACATATATATATATATATGTATATATATATATGTATATATATATATATGTATATATATATATATGTATATATATATATATATATGAGGTAAGATAGCTACCATATTATATTTCCCTCACGTAAAAATCAAGGGGGGGGACATATCAATGGGGGAATGTCATATAATCACAACCTCCACATTTTTAAATTTTTCTTATTTTAGTGGGGACATGTCACAAAGGCATGACTATGAAACTTATACACCTTAGTTTTATAGATTTTACTGTAGACATGTCATAAAAATAGGACGTCCACTCTTACACACTTATTTAGTATCTCCAAATTTTAGTGGGTTCATATCATAAAAAATGAACTCCACACTTACACAATCTCTAACTTAGTCTCATGATTCAGAAATATGCTTGGGTCATAATCCTATACATTACATTATTTTTTTTTAGATTAGAAAAAAGTATTTCACATTTATGAAACATATACTCTAGCTCATATATATTAGAGGTGTATATTCCATGCAATTTCAAAAACAATTCAAAATTTACCAATTATAATAGTCACAAGGATGCATCGATTACACCACGATGTACTAATATTGAATCTTTTTCATTGCAATAGTTGGTTCATTTTATATATTGAAGTGATTAAATCATTTTAATTTGCCATATTTATAGGTTGGAGTGATTAAATAATTCAACCTCATGAAATTTATATATTGAAATAATTGAATCATCTAATATCACTAGATTTATAGGATGAGTTGATTAAATCACTCACCCTCACTAGATTATATATATTCACACTTGAGTCTTGAAATTGATATAAAATAATCTCAATGCCCATATCACAACTCATCCTTTTACTATATTTGGGGCATACTATCTTCCAATATCCCTCTTCAAATATTTAAGGTTTAGGTTTGAACCTTTTCCATCTCCAACTCTTCATAAAGAAGTATATTTACTAAGTCAAAGCATCAAGAGGCAAAATGGTTGCATAAACACATTGGTGTACTCCTTCATTATTTTCTTTCTTTTCAAGCATTTTAATTATTTTAAATTTTAGATTATATACACTAATTTATAATATAGCATGCTCTTGATTATAGGTCATACAATAGTAAATCACTCAAACTAGGCTCAAACAAAGGTAACGTGTGTTGTATACACCCATATACGTATTTATTTCATTTAACCTAGTAATTTCATCCTTATGCATTACTATATTAGGGGGAATGTAGATAGTAAAATTTAATATTTATAACATATCAATCTTGTATATTTGATAAATATTGATCAAGTCTCTATCCTTCAGTGTTATACATCCATACTGGTGAAAAGCTTGCATTCACCATCTCATTATGCCTAAATGATCATCTATTAGTCTTATCCATCATTGAAATTACCTAGGTCTCTTATACTATGTAAAATCTTAAAACCTAGTAAACATCCTTTAATTCCTTTTTTAGATCTATACCTATTTAATAGCCTTCTAAATAATACTAGCCACAAAGGAACACTATCACCGATGGTAGCATCCATATCCTTATCTATTGTCAGGTTGGCAAAAATTCATCCAAATTGAAAATTTATTAAAACTTATGAGTTAAATTTTTTTTGTATTTAACCCTATTGTGAAATATTATCAAAAGGTGTGGTATAAATAAAAGTTTAAGCCTTCCCATTCATCATCTATCAAATACAAAGAAAACACCTACTAAAGCTAAATCAATCAAATACAGAACAAATCTATTCTACCCTATTCATCTCTATATGCATATCAAGAATAGGACCAGTCATATTATAGGTCTGAATCATTCAAATAACAACCCATGAGTAATAGTTTTCAAGTTATAATCTAGATCATTACATGTAACATCATATTACATATTACACCCTTATGCACACACTTTCCCACACATAGGGAGAAATATATAAGTTTGATTCCCTCCTTGGATTATTGGATATGTAGGAAACACACATTTATATATGGGTGTTTAGGGTTGTCTCAACACCATGAGCCCACTAACCCATTTTTAGAAAACTCATTCCAAGGATGAAAAAGGGTGAAAGGATAGGATTTGATCAACTAGAAAAGAGTGACAACCTGTATCCCATATCTAAATACATCAATAGAAAGGTGATAGAAAATATAGAAAACAAAATTTTGTCTCATTGAGATCCAATAATTATTATGTACTTGACACATGTGTCACAATCAAACACTAACACTGACAGTAGTGTCTAGATCTGATGGTAGTTTCTATTGCTACAAAAGTATAGTTTTTAGAATCTAATGACTAATTTATAATACCAGTCTTACATAATTTATAATTATTTTTATTTCATAACTATTTGCATATATTAAAACCCAACTAAGTATCATTTCTATTTGGTATTACAATAAAATGATCTTTAAAATCTAGTACTTTTTATATTTAACATATCTTAGTATTATAATATATAATATTCATTTATCTAAGTTTTGAAATTAATTATCCTAGTGCAAACTATTTTATCACTCCTATACTTCAACTATTTATATATTATTAACCCTATCTAATATTTTTAAAATTTAGGGTTAAACACCAAGGAAATTCTCTAGATTACGACAACCACCTCATAAATTGTTAAAAGGGATACCTAAATGCAATATAGTTACTTTACCTCAACTACTACAAGTTGATATGAGTAAACCTCAAGGTAAATATTTTGATAATAATGCATATTATGATTACCATAGATGCAATAATTATTATACTAACATATGTTTCAAGCTTAGACAACTTATTCACAATATTATTGACAATAATTTCATTGAGCTAGGCACTTCTAAAGAGGAAACTAAACCTAAATAGAATTAAAATTTTAAGTTGAATATTTTTTAGTGAGTCATTTTCAAATTATGATACAAACAAATATTATCAAAAGTTGCATAATAGCTACAATGCATGGCCACCTTCTGATTCATATGACCATACATTAGATGGATTTTTTGGTACACTTATTTAAAATGATCAAACATGTCATAATATTAATTTTGATGATAGTGAGATAGTGGATGATGTTTTTTTAATTCATGTCTTATGTATACGATCATATATTGATCAAAAAACCATTCATAGTGTGTTATTTGATAAGATATCAAGTAATAATATATGCACAATGACATTACTACATTCATTAGGTTACATACAATATGAGATACAAGTAATATCCAAAAGTGTCTAGACATTTAATGGGAAATAACAAACTACTTTGGGTCACATTTTTTGGCCTCTTCAAGTGGTCCCTATACTAATATCTACTCATTTTATATTTATATCACAAAATGGGGTCTTTGATATGATATTATGATGCCCTTGGTTACAAAATATTTATGTTCTATCTTCTATGGTACATAAATGCCTAAAGTACATTCACTGAAATCAAGTTATTACAATTTCAGTGATCATATATGAGTAACCTCTAAAATATATGGTGTGTCCTCCTCCCCATCCACCACCATAGTTCATTGATACATTTATACAATAAAAAATCACATTTATATTTATTTCACCTATGAAAAATATTTATATCCAACCAATTTAGAAAAGGTGCAAAGGTCTCAAAAGAAAACATATCAAAAAAGGTGTCAAATTTATAAAAGACACAATCAAAGATAATATTTTATAAATTATTGATACATACATATAAATATGTTCAACAAATACCACAACATCTGGCACATAATTCTACTACTCATCATATTTCAAGTCATTCTACATCTCCTAGAGCCACTCCCAATACACAAGATTACATAAGTAGTGATATAGATAATTTCACTATATCACATGATTAATTTTCTTATTCTTATTCATGCACATCTAGAACATTTTTTAATGAAATTAAATTTTTATACCACTCATTATAGATTCTTGTGATTCTCCTGTTGATGAGATCATTGGTTAGTATGTTAATTTTTTAAATATTTAAAAAATCAAAAAAATCAAATAATCTAAAAAAATTGATTCTACATAGGTCATAGATAATTTTCATCATGTTATTATTATACTTATTTCACATGTTATTAGTTTGATAAATTATTCTAACCTCTTGGCTCTTCTTTTTTCATTTTCCAAATCTAAACAATCCAAAATAATGATCTTTTTTTCCATACTTTACCATTTATCTTATTGTTTTCACTCTATGAACTAAGTAAATTACATTTTCTATCTAGGATAATATTGAATATTAAGATATAAAACCAAGTTCCATTACTTTATTGAGTTATTTAATTCTATTTTGTGTCATTTTTCAAATAAAATCAAAATATATGCACACAGAGCTATAATTTTTCTTTTTTCAACATTTCACTAAAGTTATAACTCACACAAAATTACTTGTTTAAGAAAAGTCTTTCTTCTCTATGTTATATTTCTCATACATACATGTTACATACTTTTATAAGTGTACATTTTATGAAACAATGATATACAATCAGTCCTCTACATACTTATTATTTTCCTTGAATACCTTAACCACATTCACATATATAGTCAGGAAATCTTACTCATACATGAACATGTCATCATTTATAGTGCATATTTCACATTAACACATATCTCAAATGGTTTAAATAATTTCCCTTTTTTATACTTTAAACGCCATGGTTTATCATTAATTTCTTTGTTTCTAGTTTCAAAATTAAAAAAAAATATAAAAAATTCAAATATAAAAACATTCAAAACATTTTAAAAATTCAAAATAAAGACCTGAGCATGATTAGACATACAATTTACATAATTTTGAAATGTATTTATCTCATTCTTAATATATAAAAATAATATTTTTCTATCACACATGCATTTCACCAATATTTATGAGTCTTGTACATGACATCCAAACTTCACATGGAGTACGTTGTTGGACTTGCCTTTAGCCACTAGTCATGCTAAACTATGGGAATCTTATCCATAAATTATATTATTTACATGCGATATGATTATATAACTCCTATAATATTGAGCTACATATTCCTTACAAATGTCTTACTAACATGTTTATCTTATAATATGTACAAGTATATGTTATTTTATAGGATATGATCATATTACATATACATGGTGTAGATTACATTTTTAGTTATATGATCCATTAATGTTATTTCTTGTAAATAATATATTAGATATTGGATGTTTTATTGTGTGCACCCCTTAGCCCTTGCATTCAATTTATGAAACATCTCCATCAGATCTTGTTTGGTTTGTGTGACATTGAACATGTCCATTGATTACAACCATTGGCCCTTTATTTTGTGATACATTTGAACATGAAACTTGTTTCCAACATTATTTGTGTCATTTTTATGTGACCCTTGGCCTTTTGTGTGTAAATATTTACTTATGAAACATTTTAACATGTCCCTTATATGTGGCCCTTGGCCTTATTTTATGGAATTATATCTATTGTGTTTGTGTACTTTTGGAGCTTGTTAATTTTAATGAGTGCCATGATCCACATCATACACTAACTAATGCATATTATTCTCATTTCATAATTTACTACCATGAGATTCATTGATACATTTATATATACCTTGCCTCATATGTTACATACTTAATTTTAATGGTACATATATTACTATGTTGACATAATTTTCACACATGATACAATATTTAGTGATTTCATCTTAGTACACATGATACAGTTAAGTTTTATTTTAATATGAGTGATTTTTTAGGATATGCAATTCCCTCACTTTAAAAGGGGGGAATTTTAGTGGGATTTTCATACATCAAATAAGCCTCTTCAAGATAAAAAAATAGTTTTGAGTACATAATATAGTTTTCAAGGATTTAAAATGGTTCAAAATTCATTCATTGGTACATATTATGGGAGAATATGCCATGCATATGAGCTCATGTTATAGGTAAAAATTACATATCCATACAATTTTGGGTGCATGATATAGATTCATGCACAAGTTTCAAACATAATTTAAAAATTTGTATCTACATTAAGTTACATATATTAAAATTGTCATAATCGGGGAATGATACATATTCATTCATACTTACTATTTTTTAAATTCAATGGGCATGATATAGTTTCATGCCATGTTTTCAATATTAATTGATGTATGTATGCATGGTAGGAGAATGGATGTTCTCCATTTTGATCATGCATTTAGGAACAAAGTGAAAATTGAATCTACAAGCCATTTACAATGGTTGATTTAGTTAAAGTGCATAATGCATAACTTAGAGGTTCATTACCCTCTAGCATTATTACCTATGAATCAATTATGGATTTAAACTTGTTTCACGTCTTGAGGTTATAAAGATAATAAACATAAATTAAGGTTTTTGCTTCCATAAATGGGTTTTATTTTATATTAAATTTTAATTAAAATGTGGGGCTTGATCACCCTCAAATTTTCCATTAGTTTAGCTAAAAAACTAACCTCTCCAAGTGCTTCATAGGAAGCACCAAATCTACAATGATTCAAGGAAGCATAATATCCAAGAAAAGTTACAAGAGTAACATTGGTTTCACACATACATGTGCATTCCTTGTTATTTTCATTATTTTCAAATTAAAATTACATTTCAATTTTTGGTTTCAAATATGAGCATTAACTATTTTTACATAATTGCATGATCTTCCATTGAATATTTTGCATGATTGGATCTTTCTCTACACAAAGTGTGTTGTACACAATCAAGTATATATTTATTTTACTCTAGTAGTGTTGTTTTTATACTAAAGGGTGGTAAAATTTATCCACTCAAATTTGGTCATGAATAATTGATAATGTTAGTTTTGGCACACTTTTACTTTATTAACTTGAACACTTAACTTGTACCTCTTCCACAACCTCACTCTATCTTAAGCACGCACAAACGCATGCACGCGCACACACGCGCACACACACACACACACACACACACACACACACACACACACACACACACACACACACACACACACACACACACACACACACACACACACACAGTTTCTATAGCTAATTCGCTTTCTACATTCAAAAGATGAATAAAGAAACTAAGGAAATGGACAAGGCTAGAAGTACCTGGATAAAGATTGCGCACCATAAATCCAGACGCTTGTGGGCACCCCTCTTTGGCTGTGGAGGAATGACACCTGCAAAGAAGAAAACTTGGACAAAAAGGCGTTAGATAGATAGGCGGTGGGTTGCCAAGCGAAAGCTTGTTCCCAGAAGTATGAGAACTTCCTTAAGGGAGGTCAACCCACTATTTTAATAAAAGATAAATGACTGATAAATGACAGAATGCTAAAATAGACTGAAATGATAGCAAACTGAAAGAGAAAAGAAAGCAAAGGCTTACTTGGAAGAAGGTGTCGGCCTGGTTGCAGTCGCTGGCGTCGGTGGTATCTACCGGCGTCGGTTGTCGGGTCTGCCGACGTCGGTTAGTCTGCCGACGTCGGTGGGGGTAATGACTGGCGTCAGTCAGGGCAATGGCCTCTAGACTGCTCTGGTCAGGGTCCTGGTCAGGGCTTGGTCTGTGGATGGTCCGGGCTTGGTCTGTGGACGGGTCTGAGTCTGATTTGAGGCAATTAGGGGGTCTGTGCAGAGATACAGGGGAGGTAAATGGACAGAGAGGGACAGAGAGATAGAGGAAGCCAATCAGGGAGATAGGAATCTGGGTCTGGGTGACAGTCAGAACTGAGGGAAAGAAGTGCTAAATCTAGTTTAGAAATGACTAGAAAGCATAAAGAAAATAAATAGAGTACAACATACCTGTGCCTGTTGGTTTCTGTTGTTGTTGTTGCCGCTTGTTGAAGACCTGTTGCTGATGAAGAATCCCTATTGTTCACTTGTAGAAGCTTGCTGTGTACTTGAGGGAGAGAGTCAGATTGATTGGCAGAGAGATCAAGTGAAAGGACGGATACAAGGGTCTGATGCAAAGATTCAAGAGTCGGGATGCCCAGAGAAGAGACGCAGGGAGCGAAGGGAAGCCAAGAGGAGGAGATAACGGTGAAGAAGCCGTTATGAAAGGTGCCGACGCCGGCAATATCGTCGACGTCGGTCGACGGCTGACCAACGTCGGTGGCTAAAAGGCCGGAGAAAGGCTAAAAATAGCCTTTAATCCATTTTCCAGCCGCCAAGTCAAATGAATGCGAGGATGAAACGGTCGATGGGGGTTAAATGGGCGAGTGAAGAGGTTGGAATGGGAGTCTAAGGCATTAAATGGCCATGTGGGGAATGAAGGGGATCCAAGGAGGGTATCCTAGGGTGGCGAGGTGGCAAGGAGAGGGAAAAATGGACTTATTTAATTAAAAATAGATGATTATTTTCAATTAATAAGACCTAGGTAGGTTAGGGATAGTCAAAGTGGCAAGGGACCAAAGGGAGAGAGGAAGACCAAGAGTTAGACAATTTTTAGGTGTCTACATTTGCCCCTTTTTGTCTTGTTGGTTGTTCTAGATGAACTGCAAGACAAAAATAGGAGGTGGTTGCCCCAGGTGAGGGATGATATGGATTGCCCCGAAGTATGGATGAGGTATTTCCCCTCAAAGTGGGAGTCGAGGGAAGGAAACCTGATGTCGAGTGCTGATTTGACAAAAGGTGGATGAGAAAGATGAGAAGTGAGTGAAAATGCTGCAAAAGTCATGATTACGCGTATACCACGTCACGGGACAGGTAGGGTCAAAAGTGTCGCAGGTCAAGGGTCGAGGAGTGCCAAAATTGAAGTAACCGGGCCCCAGCATTTAGTCGTCTGCTGATCAGGTCACTCAATCTAAGTTGAAGCTCCAAATGGTCGTCGTGTTCCAGGTATCCCAGGCTCAGGAAGTGCTCCCAAAAAACATGAAAATGCCACAAGTAGTAGGGATCAACTGGCTTGCGATCCTATACTTGCGAAGGGTCAAAAATAGTCTGCAGACAATTCTGCTAACTGGCTGTGAGGTAGCACACACGCAAAAACAACCAAGGCAACATTGGCTTGGAAGTAGTCGAAGGTCGAAGGAGATACGCATGATCTCCAATGGTCATTGGTCAAGAGGATGGATGGATAAAAAGATGTGGCCGAGCTATCCTCAGAAACGTCATGTGATCTGAGTGCTACCTACATAGCCCTTGTGATAGGGCCTCAGGCCAATGTAGTTCTCCCTGAAAGGGAGGAAGGGTCAAAGAGATTGATTTGTCTTGGTCAAAGTCGTAGAAGGGAAGGTTTGTCCATCAAAGAGATGAACAAACGGGGGTGGTCGAGCTAACCTCAGAAGATGTGGTATCTGAGTGCTGCCTACATAGCCCTGGTCATAGGGCCTCAGACCAATGTAGTTCGGACGAATTGAGAAGATTGGTCGATGATTGGATGTGGTCAAGTGTCAAAATGATGAGGGTAAGATGAGGATAAAATGATGCTACAGATGGTGTATTCTGTAGAATTGGTCGAGAGTCTTTCATCCCTAGCAAGTTTCCATAGTCATGATGGATGTATGCTAAAAATGAATGGAAGTCTATTTATGCTTCAGCAAGTATTGGTTTATGCTTAACATAAATTGGGTCTGGTCGATAGTTTCCATGTGTATTGGTGTCCATAGAAACTATGTGAAATGGACGAGGATGATGTTTGATGGGATGAAAAGTAGCTTGGTTTGAGTCGACAATTGATGTGGTTAAATGTGACCAAAGTGTAGAGGAGAAGTGAAAGGTGAATTGCTCTTTCATTGACAAGGACCAGAAAGGGAGCATAGATAGGGGTTATTAGAACAAAAGCCCCGTTCATGCATTACGTCGTTGACCAGTGTGGTGGTAGAACGGTAATCGAATCACTTTGACATTAAAGTGAGCTCAAAGTCCCTTGAGCGGGTAATAGGAAGAGGATAGGGTAACCCGTTTTAAGAGCAGAGATAACTATGCCCCTTTTTATAGGAGACCCTGAGACAACTATAAGTCAAGTCCATGACTTTTTTTTTTTTTTTGACGCAGACTGATCAATGCGGGAAGCCTACATAGAGATGTCATTTGCTCGGTGGTCCGTTGTGAAGCTGATCAATGCGGGAAGCTTCTAAAATAATACTGTTTATTGCCAGATTAGTCATAGCCATCCTTCGAGGGAGTGGTCTAAATTTTTTCTTTGATAATGTTTGAATAGCTGTCCTTCGAGGGATCAGTCTATTAGCTACAGCAATGATAGTACAGCTATCCTTCGAGGGATCAGTCTATCTCTTTGATTTGATTTGTGACCTTGGATATGTTTTGACATTTTGATTTTTGGATTTTTTTTTTGATTCACGGACAAGACTATAGAAGTTCAAGGACTCCCTTTTATTAGGACAAAGCATCCATGCATCATAAAAGGGTTATAGAGGACTTGTTAAAGGGGAATAGGGTTGAAAGGGATGAGGATTAAGAGGACGAGGATTGCTCAAGGGACGAGCTCAAGTTACATGTCAAGTAAGCGAGTACTCGACTAACAGAAGAAAGGTCGAAGATGTAAGACATAAAAAGGGGTTTAAGGTCTAAGAAGATCCTGGGCCATGCTTGTATGTTATGATAAGGTCCAAGTCAATTAGGAGCAAACTTGCCCCAATTTGCTTCTTCTGAGATTGGTCAGGTGTTGATTGATGGATGTGAAGTTGGTTGACATTGTCGTTGGTTGGTTGAAAAAGGTTGAATGTTTGGTCAAGAGGTCAGGTTGATTGATATTTGGTTGAAGTTTGGTTGAGACTGGTCGAATAATTGGTCGGGGGTTGGGTCGATGGACACTTGGTCAAGATTTAAGATTAAATGAGTGATTGATATGTGGTAGAGACTGGGTTGAAGAGTTAGTCGAGGTTTAGATGAAGGATGAATTCCCCCAGCGGGTAGGGAGAATGTTTGAAAGATTGGTTAAGGTCGGTTGAGGTTTAGTGGTCAGATGGATGGTATTAAAGTCGAATAAGGGGGTCAAAGGTGGCAAAGGGACCATATTCCAGCGTGGAGATCCTGATTTAGGTGATGAGGTTGGAGAGGCATGAGTCGGGGCTGATGTTTTGTTGAAGAGGTGGTCAAGAGGATCCTTGATGAGAAGGGAATCCTTTTTCTGATGTTGACGAATGACAGCTTTGAGAGCACAACAACGCTCAGTGTCATGTCCTGGAGTGTGATGATAATGGCAGAATTTAGAGTTGTCGAACCAAGATGGCCTTGATCTGAGAGTTGATGGGTGAGGCGGTGTTGAAGGTTTGTTGATGATGTGGTCAAGAAGAGAGGTGTCATTCTCCAAACATTGGTGAACGACGACCTTGAGGGCATGACAATGTTTCGTGTCGTGCCCAGGCGTGCGATGATACGCACAAATGTGAGTGTCATCGAACCAAGGTGGTTTAGGTCTGAGAGAGTGGTATGGTCTAAGAGGCGGGAGATTGAGGCGAGAGGACTGCAACAAGTGCCGTAAGAGCAAGGCATATGAACCTGCTAATGGGTCTGGATGTTTTATTGCAGTGGGGGTTGATGACATTGGTTTGGGAGGCGAAGGAGGCATAGGTCGAAGGTTTGGATGAGATGTATGTCTGACGGGATGAGGGAGTAATGGAGGTGATGTGCCTCTGTGAAGGATGGGAGTGGGAAGCACTCCTATTAAAGTGGACGGATGTGGGCCCAAGATTGAAGGTAATGACGAAGGTGGGGGAGGAATCCTCTGATGTGGTCTAGTGGTCTTCGTGTGTTTGGGTCGAGGGCCACTATTGTGTGAGGCGAGGTTAGATGTAGGTTTGGGTTTAGATGTGGATGGAGGTGAGTGAGATGTAGAAATCTCACGCAAAGGGCAAGAGGAAACCGTGACTGGGTCTTCCTTGGTTGAAATGGGTGGAGAGACTGGTTCTTCTCTTGGTGGAGAAGAAATAAGAGAGGGTGGCTCCTCAAGTGAGCAGAGGGCATGGATGATCGTACCTTCTACTTGTAGTTGAGGAGTAGGCAAGGTAGGGTCTTTGGATGGAGGTGAGCTTAATGGCATTGATGTGGTCAAAGCGTCTTCTAATACAAGAGAGGTAGATGGAGGGCTAGTAGGAGAAGAAGGTTCTTCATCCTTTAATGGGAGAGGTTGGTCAAGGACAAGAGGCAAGATAGTGCTAATCGTGTGAATGTCATGGTCTTGAGGGTCATTGGTCGAAGTCTGGACGTTGTTTTGAGTAGGCGGATGATTTGGAAAAGGGTGTTTGAAGATGTCGATATGTTGGTTAGGTGGGGCGTTCGGGTTATCTAAAATAAGATCCCCCTTGTCGATCATGTTTTGGACGATGTTTTTGAAGGTTCGGCAGTTGTCGATGTCATGGCCTTGGACGCGATGAAAGGGACAGAAGTCGGCCTCCCTATACCATGTAGGGATGGCTTTTGAAGGGTCAAATTGAGGTGGTCGGATTGGAGGGAGATTGAGGACCCCCTGCTTGAGTAGTTTTTCCAAAATGGAAGCGTATGGTTCTCCAAGTGGAGTGTAAGAACGCTGAATGTACCGTTGTTGGAATTGTTTGGTGATGCTTGAAGACGTCGAAGGTTGAGAGTAATTCATTGTTGTTGAGGATGGTGATCTAACGACCACAGTATTGGCCATTCCTTTAGATTCAGAGTTGGCAGAAGAAGAAGGTCTGGAAGAAGAATGGCCATTGGTAGATTTTGCGTTGGTATTACGCAATTTGACCTTATCTTCTTCAAGGGCGCAGAGTTTGAGCTTTCAAACCATGGTGAAAGCTTCGTCAAAAGTGCGAAATATCTGAATCTGCAAGGTAGAAGAGAGGTGTCTGGCACATGATCGAGAGAAGAGCTCGATGAGCTCGGGTTGAGGCAAAGAGAAGGAGAGCTGGTTGATCAGACCTCTCCAACGAGCGACAAAGTCGACTACAGATTCATCGTCAAATTGCCTGATGGAGTAAAGGTCTGTGATTGAGACTTGTTTGGTGATGTTGATTGAGAAATGGTCAAGAAATAGTTGGGTGAGTTGGATGAATGAAAAGATAGAGTGTCTGGTAAGAGAACTATACCAGTCAAGGGCTGGGCCAGAAAGCGACATAGGGAACGTGCGTAAAAGCAACGCATCGTCATGGGCAATAAGATAACAGGCATGTCTAAATTCCTGTAGATGTTGTTGTGGGTCTTCCTTACTCTGAAAGCGAGTGAATTTAGGAAGCTCCCAATGGTTAGGGTATGGTTGAATAGGGACGGAAGGATGGATGGGCTCGCTGTAAATTTGCTCATATGACAAAGTATTGCTTGAACCGGAAATGGAAGCTTCGAGACTGGACATTTTATCCATCAGCATCTTGATAAGATCTGCTGACGGATTGGCGGGTTGAGTGCCCCCTAAGTTGTAGGGCACTTGGAAGAGGCTGGAGGAGGCGTGCGACGTAGTTGGTTGCGCTTGTAAGGGCGCAATGTATGGATGACTAGTAGCAGGGACAGAAGTAGAGGCTAAAGGTGGTTGCGTTATGAAGGTCAAAGGTATAAGTTGACTGGGCACCGCCAAAGGTGGTTGAATGGCAGCACTGGTAGAAAGATAGGTTGGCACGCCTACATTTGTGGGTGCAAGAGTATGAGGGGTTGAGACAATCAAGTTCTGATATGGTGTAGAACTTGGTTGAATTGCAGGTGGTTGAGGGGGTAATGGAACTCCGATGAAGGTCGGTCTAAAAATAGGCGGGGAGGCCAAACTTTGCGTATTGGCCATGGTTGGGTTAATAGTTGAGGTGAAAGGCTGAGTCATAAAGGGTTGGGTGGCGAATGGTGTGGATGTCGTCGCCATGTCACCCGAAAGGTCTCGCGTTGGGTTTCTCGTGAGATAGTTTTGGAGGGTTGCGGTATTGAGGTCCAAGAATCTCTCAAAATCTTGGTCCCCTTCAGGGATGATGGGAATTTGAGTCGGGGTCGGGGTCGGGGTCGGTCTTGTAGGAGTTCTTTCAATCTCCGAGTGGAACTCCATGATAGGACTTGTTAGGGACGGGGTAGACGGAAGCGGTTGTTGGCTAAAGTGGTTAAGAAGAGAGTCCTGGTTCCAGAAACTGTGTTCTTGCAGTCTCAGAAAACTAGAATGTGGTTTTTGATAGAGAAGGGATAGGTTTTAGGCTGCTGGTTTTGAAAAAAAAGGACAGTGACAGAGACCGACGTCGGTTGAAAAACTGATGTTGGTAAGGAAGATAGCCGACGTCGATCAGATAACTGATGCCGGTAAGGTAGGAAAGCCGATGTCGGTGACAGAACCGATGCCGGTGACTGTGTCTTCCAGAGAACAAAAAGATTTTAAGATTCTTTGGAAAAACAATGAAGAAAGTGTCCTCACTCACTCAAACAAACAGATGAGAAGAGAAGAACAGAGAGAGACAGACAAGCCTAAGCGATAAATCCTAGAAATTAACCTTAGAATCTTGTGGCTTACGCCTTAGATGAATGTTTAGGGAGATGGGCTGTCAAGAAGGTCCTAGAAGAGGCAGTCTAGAGCTGGTTTCGGGAATTGTTTTAGGTGCTCAAAAATTTGTGTTAGGGTCTGGTACGTGGCCTGGTGCTAAGGAGCAAGCTCCCCTCACTTCACGATTCCAGTGGTTAGCTGGTCTCGCTTAGCCAAGATATACCTCGCCTAGAGTTTATCCTCCGCCAGAGAATGGAGTGGGCTTCCCCCTTGGTGATGAAATCCAAGTAGGGTCACCGGGACGGGTAAGGTATCCGCTGGGGGATGAAATCCCAGTCGGGCCTTGTCTCAAGTAAGTTTTATGTTCGTTTTAGTGCATGTGGTTTGGTAGTGTAACATCAAGTGTCTACGATTTATTCAATATGCGTTTAAGTTACTATATGTGTACTAAGAAGATGCAAGCACAAGCATAAATGAATGCAAAGTGTTTTAATGCCCAAGTCAAAATGTGACGTTTGTTATGAAGACAAGTTTGAGAAAGGGTTGAGAGTATGATGTTGGACTAGTCTAGAATGTGCAAGAAAGAAAAGAAAGGTTCTTTTTAAATTCCTGCTTATAGTGTCATTGAGAAGAAAAGAAGGAGGAGGAAAGGTAAGAACCTAATGCTCCTAAATGAATGAAGAAGAAAAGGAACCCAGGAGGAACCTAGGGTCCCACCGGGCGTGCCAGAATGTTTCTATCGCTAATTCGCTTTCTACATTCAAAAGATGAATAAAGAAACTAAGGAAATGGACAAGGCTAGAAGTACCTGGATAAAGATTGCGCACCATAAATCCAGACGCTTGTGGGCACCCCTCTTTGGCTGTGGAGGAATGACACCTGCAAAGAAGAAAACTTGGACAAAAAGGCGTTAGATAGATAGGCGGTGGGTTGCCAAGCGAAAGCTTGTTCCCAGAAGTATGAGAACTTCCTTAAGGGAGGTCAACCCACTATTTTAATAAAAGATAAATGACTGATAAATGATAGAATGCTAAAATAGACTGAAATGATAGCAAACTGAAAGAGAAAAGAAAGCAAAGGCTTACCTGGAAGAAGGTGTCGGCCTGGTTGCAGTCGCCGGCGTCGGTGGTATCTACCGGCGTCGGTTGTCGGGTCTGCCGACGTCGGTTAGTCTGCCGACGTCGGTGGGGGTAATGACTGGCGTCAGTCAGGGCAATGGCCTCTAGACTGCTCTGGTCAGGGTCCTGGTCAGGGCTTGGTCTGTGGATGGTCCGGGCTTGGTCTGTGGACGGGTCTGAGTCTGATTTGAGGCAATCAGGGGGTCTGTGCAGAGATACAGGGGAGGTAAATGGACAGAGAGGGACAGAGAGATAGAGGAAGCCAATCAGGGAGATAGGAATCTGGGTCTGGGTGACAGTCAGAACTGAGGGAAAGAAGTGCTAAATCTAGTTTAGAAATGACTAGAAAGCATAAAGAAAACAAATAGAGTACAACATACCTGTGCCTGTTGGTTTCTGTTGTTGTTGTTGCCGCTTGTTGAAGACCTGTTGCTGATGAAGAATCCTATTGTTCACTTGTAGAAGCTTGCTGTGTACTTGAGGGAGAGAGTCAGATTGATTGGTAGAGAGATCAAGTGAAAGGACGGATACAAGGGTCTGATGCAAAGATTCAAGAGTCGGGATGCCCAGAGAAGAGACGCAGGGAGCGAAGGGAAGCCAAGAGGAGGAGATAACGGTGAAGAAGCCGTTATGAAAGGTGCTGACGCCGGCAATATCACCGATGTCAGTCGACGGCTGACCGACGTTGGCGGCTAAAAGGCTGGAGAAAGGCTAAAAATAGCCTTTAATCCATTTTCCAGCCGCCAGGTCAAATGAATGCGAGGATGAAACGGTCGATGGGGGTTAAATGGGCGAGTGAAGAGGTTGGAATGGGAGTCTAAGGCATTAAATGGCCATGTGGGGAATGAAGGGGATCCAAGGAGGGTATCCTAGGGTGGCGAGGTGGCAAGGAGAGGGAAAAATGGACTTATTTAATTAAAAATAGATGATTATTTTCAATTAATAAGACCTAGGTAGGTTAGGGATAGTCGAAGTGGCAAGGGACCAAAGGGAGAGAGGAAGACCAAGAGTTAGACACTTTTTAGGTGTCTACACACACACACACACACACACACACATATTCCTTTTTAAATTTCTATTTTACATTTATAAAAAATTTCTAAACTATTAAAAAAATCTTTTAAAACATGTAAAAACATTCTTGGACCTAAAATTCACATGTTCCCTTCAAAACAAGATTGACTAGTAGGGGACAATATTGGCATATGTTTTTATCCCTTATGGTTAGATTCTATCCTTAGCCCTTATAACATTGATTTTTCAAATTTTGACCATCCATTATGTTTTGGTCCATATTTTTAGGATAGTTAGCATGAGTTTTTCCCATTTTGGATTATTATATAGGCAAATCTAAGTACCAATACAATAACTTGGAAATTTCAATATTAAGACACACTTATACTATTTCACACTGATAAAAGCTTCCATATTATTCCCAAATCTAATTTTAATCATGTGGATATGTCCTTAACCAATTTAAGAGCTTGTTATATTCAAATCAAGATAATAATATATCAAGTATTTAATCCATATCTAAATTCATTCATGTAGCAAAAGGAGTAAAATTTCACAAAACACTCTAAGTGGGAGAAATAAGTGGGCTTCATTTCACTATTTATATTATTCAATACATGGGCAATTTTAGTCATTGTGGGGTTTATATGGGTCAATTCATCCCATTACACTCCCCCCTTTTCTATTTTTAGGTTTTCATCTCTTGTAAGACCTATTAGTATTTAAACTTTGAAGAAGACATTTCTAGGTCTTTTATGTACATCCAAAGGTCAAATTTCCACACAGATGTGTGTTTTAAGCAACCATAGATGATCATGTCCTTATTTCCATATTTTATGGCAAAGGTTAGAATTGACTAGTAGAGGACAATAATTCTAGTCAATCTTGTCCTAGTTTGGGTGATCATGTCCTTCATCAGTCTCTATCGTAATTCTTGTGTCACTTTTAGAATCAGTCTATGTTAGTCATAATCAATCATTATTAAATTTCATATAGTCAACATAGAGAAAATAAACAAATTAATCTTTTATTTTGTTTATATTTAGTATTCTTTCATTCAATTTTTCTTTGTCCATTCTAATACCTTGCCTACCTTTTGTTCATTTCAAGTTTATTTTTATTTTTTCCATTATTCCATTCAAATAATCATAATTGTGATTATTCATTAAATTAATTGAAGTTATGATAAAACACCACCTACCATAGCCATGGTATATCCTCCACATTATTCCAATCCGTTTAAGCCTATCAAGGATTACACGATACTACATCATGCTCAAATTTTGATGCCTATTTAAAAACCACTACTCTAAAAAATATATGGATGGACCTAATAACCATGAGATCCTCTAATCATATGATTAATAATAATATATTCATATGCTTATACATATAATAAAGTCACAATGTCATGGCCTCCAACATCACCCTCCAAATTGAACTTGTATAAATCCCCATATAAGTGGGCCACCATGGTATGCCCCCATGAATATACCATTCCCCTCTCCTTAATGGCATGTAAAATTTTATAAATATGATAGGATATGTCAAAACACCACCATTAATAACAATAAAAGAAGCAAGCAAGAAATATAGAAATTTTTATAATCGAGGAACATATGAAGTAATAATCTCCCTAAGTAATATTGTAGAGTCATGTCCTTTATATATATCATTATGGGCTTAGATAGTAATATGTTTGTGCATATAACATATCCTTTCCCCACAGTGGCCTACACTATAACCCATAACCAACTACATTAAATATGAATATTTTTCATGAATCTATAAAATTCACAGTCATCTCCCCTTTTGGGAGCCAAAATATGCATGTATCAGGTTTCCACCTCTCTACAAAGGAAGTCATAAGATGCATATCATATGGAATCCATAAAAAATGGCCATATTTCCAAAGCCAACTATATTAATAATCTTACATTCAACATCATCTAAACTAGTCTCAATCATATTTTTCATATGAAAACCATATCATAACTTTTTGGCATACAAGTCCCTTTATAGACACTCACAAATGAAAACAATATTAGATACAATTAAATAAACTATGAAACAAATGTGATAAATAATTAAATAAAATTTATAAAATTCCAAGGTCATATCTAACCAGATATGGTCAATATAATTATGCACTAACATCATAATTAGGTTGTTTCATTTATCAATACTATTAGAACATATGATGGTTCTATTAGACACTTGATGGTACTAACATCAAAGGGTCAATATCAATATTGATCTAAAACAACTAAAAATCACCTAAAATTACCTAAATACAAAAAATTGGAAAAAAAATAGAATTTATTCAAATTTTAAAAATTATATCAAAAAGATTAAAAAAATTATACATACCAGGTCCTTGGGCTATTGGGCGTGTGACACAATCAAAAAATGATCAAAATGGTGAGGTTACACATATCTATGGATTGACATAGTAATGGATCATAGCTCAAAATCATAATTAATAGTGTGAAAATGAATTAAAAAAATCTAAAAATGCAACCTATTTATATGGTTTTACTTTTCAACTATGCACAATACCTAATCTAATTTCTAAATTAAAGTTGAAAACCTTTTGTGTGTGAAATATATAACACCATGTATCAAATCCACTCCCTATAAATTGTGTTATAATACATGAACTATGTTCTCCCATATGTGACATTTCCAATACTATTAATGACAATCTATAACACACCATTTAAATTTTATGCTTACTCTTCTTTTATTGAAAACATTGCCCTTATTTTTCAAAATAGGGGAAAATATGGACTCAAAATACATGCCATTGCTTCCAAAATTCATATTAAATTATCCAAAGATAAAATTTATCAATATATAATATCTTTATTCACCTTCATAATGATAAATTCATGTGAAATCCAAAATACAATGATACAAATCCATACAATGAATATTTCAAATAGATAATTCAAACCAATTCAAAAAAATATACAAATTATCAAGATGATATAAATACATATATATTTTGATACAATCTATCTAACAGTCATATCCCTCCTTTCAAAAGGAGGTCATACCTCAAGATTATAAAAGATTATCAAATTTTAACATATTACACATGATATAGATTATCATATTTTTGGCACATTACACAAGATTCATATTATCAAAGTTTGGAACATTAAATGATTCAAATTATAATATTTTGACACATTACACATTATTCAAATTATTATAATTGACACATTACATATGATTCTAAATGGTTTAAATATTAGAAGGTTTAGTTTCATGAATTATATTAAAACATGAGTATATATTATAAGGGCATATGCCATACATAAACACTCCACATATAATGGAGTACAAATCATACACAATTGGGTGCATGTGCATGATCATATACACATAAGTTTATAAGAATATGAATTACATGTTTATATACACACATGCATCTAAGATAAAAGTTCTTAAATTCAACATACAAATATATAACATTCTCTATCAATTAGTATATATTTTTTGAGATTAAATGATGCTTAACACATCACTCTTCAACCTAGCATAAATTTTTCATTTTCTAAAATATTGAAACTATTATTAAAATATCTACTTGTATTTTTGTCCATTTCCATGGCCATGAAGTGAGCAAGAATAAAATTTCCCTCTTCTTTTCCATAATGTTTGGGTCAACTGTTAACCATCAACATTTCCACTCTTCACAATAAAGTCATGCTTTAAGGATACAATCCTAGTGTCACACTCCATAAACAACACTATACATCATATATAGGTGTAGTTTTTATTTAAATATGTTTATCATTACAACTATATTTCTTTATTTTAGCAGAAATCTTTTTAATCCCATATATCCTCTCTTGTATAAATACTTGGACATCATCATAAAAAAAAATAATTCTACATTTAAAATCATAAATGCAATATTACATTCTCATTTCCATTTAAATTAGTATTTATAAATCCATTAAAATTCTAGATAAAAGGTGGTAGGGGGAGGGAGATAGATACCTAGATTTGGTACATGCCTTGTTTCATAATATATTTAGGAAACATAACATGTATGGATCTAAAACCATGAACTAAGTAATTAGTGGCACATTTCTCTCAATATTTTTATTATCTTAATGTTATGGCATATAATTACAACCTTGTGGGAGAGTTATTCAAGATCCCCCACTCCCAGCCATAATATTGGAAAAATTCTAGGATGTAGGTATCCTATAATGGGGTTAAACCTTTAGAGAAGGTAAGATTCCTCTTGATGGATTACCTAAACTAATACTTCTATTACGAAAAGGGGTTAGAGAATGGGTAAAGGGGTTCCTAAGGGATATAAAAGGTGATGCACCAAATTTTGAATGAGAACTCACATAATCATGAAAAATACATTGATGAAGCTTAAGATAATGATATCTCTCACAATATAGCTAATATGAATAGGTGTTTCATGAACTAGGTTCACCAAGTAATTAAGGAATCAAAGAGGAGTTCCAAAACTCATGATATTCATCCATTAATAGTATAAAGAACACAAATCCATACCTGCAACTAACTCTAAAACACCTAAAATAGGCAAGAAAGAATGACAATGGAAATGGAAGATTCTCCTTCACAATGTCCTCATGCACAAGCTTACTAAACATAATTCAATGGCAAGAGATAGGCAAAGAAAGTATTTATTATTTCAAGAGGTATTTAATATAAATTTTTATAGGGTCTAGCCTTATCAAATGAGAGTCTCTTGTCTCCAAAAAATTATAATTATTATATATATCTTCAAATGGGAAATAATGGTTAATATATGAGAAGAGGGGAGAGAGAAGAAAACCAAAATAGTGATCAATAAATGACATCCAACCACTTAAATGGAGTCCCAACCACCTTTTTATCTATTATATTTAATCCTACATCCAAATTATCCATTCATTAGCTCCAAATAACTTCAATCCCCTCATTAGCCTAGAAAACATGTTATAAGACAAGAATCCTTTAAAGATGGTGAGTCATGATCCATTTAAATGGGAAAGTCCCCCAAAGACTTTTGGAACTTCATTGAATGCTCCACTTGGACCTCTCAACCTCCAAACTCTCCATCTACTTAATGAGCTTGTTTCACCATGTGTCATCTTGATATGTCCTTTATATTATTTAGATAGTCACTTGAGCTCATTTCTCTAGTTTCCCTTCAATAATTTTTAGAAGACCTTGCCCCTATTCTAACTTTTTTCTCTATCACCATTCTGTCATTACTCTAAACTTCAAACATAGGTCCACTATAGATGAAAACCAATCCAATTTATTGGTTTTCATATAGCCATAGTCTAAAATGAATGTCTAGAGTCTACCTAATATCTTAATCATGAACAAGATGTAAAACATACATCTCAAAGCTTTTGATAGGTTGAACAGAGATTTAATGGTAGTAGATCAATTTGTAGGATTTGCTTTGGTAGCTTAGATTCATATCTTGATCTTGAATTTGATAATTTGCATTATTAGGTGGCAAAACCCTCTAATCTGACATGTCTACCCATGTGGCACTCTTTGCTAAGATTTTTATCATATTTAAAGATATTATTATCACAAATTTGGACATGTGTCACCATTTTTGCCTCTTAAAAATTGATTGAATTTTCTCTATTGATCTTTGATTCAGGATTACCAACTCATGACACTTGAAAAACCCACATTTAATCCATGGATCCTATTTCTAGTCTTCATCTAGTTCACTTGTTTATGCCACATGGTGGCCTCACATTCAATCTAGCTTATTAACTTTTTGACCTAATGCATACTATTGATCTCCTTTGCATGGTTGAACATGCATCATCAATCTTGATCTGCTTGATCAAACATTCATCATAATCCTTTGATTCACCATGATCATGTCACTTATCAATCCCACTTTCAATCTTAGGATCATCTAACTTATTGACCTCAACCTCACCATTGATCTAGATTTCCACAATTTAACTCATATCATTGATCTTGATGGTCTTACTAACTTGAGATATCATCCACATACCATTGATTTATGATTTAATTAAGTGATATTTTTAAAATTTTCAGCTCTACGTCCAACTTGAGGATTCTTTATAATATTTTAATTCAAATTTCTACTTATTGTGGTTTTAACTTGACATCCTTGTGCATGTCCCACTCTGCTAGTTCAACTTTGAAGGCTTATATCTTTAAATAGATAACTCATCAAGATACCAAATTTATAGAGGATATTCATGGCATGAATAACATTATATTCATTTGATCCTTTGTATTTTAAAGGCTTCCTAATCATACTTATAAAATACAAAAGTGAATTAACCTATTCATTCATGCATGACATGCCATGATGGTTTGGTTCCTCTATGCCTGTGCTAGAAACTTTTGTTCAATCCTTCAAGGCTTTGATATACTTCTAAGTCTTAGTGAAATATTTCCCCATGCCTTTAAATTCTATAAACACCATGGATATCTATTGGAAACCTTTCTCTTACAATTCTAGACATATTTCTAGATGTGTTTCTCAAAATCAATAAATTATACTTTAAATTTGCTTAAAGTGTTTCAAAAGCTTACAAGCAATACGTGATCTTCTCCTTTTACCATTGGATAATTAAATAAATAATAAGTATACTCATTTTATTACTCCACACCAAGACCTTCAAAATACTACACTACATCCAAGAAAATTTTTATATGTAGACCAAATTTGGCCAACATTTCTAGCGACATCCTGGGATTATATGCATGTTATGCAAGATACTAGTAGCCTTAGCCTATACATTAGGCATGGAGTCTCAAGTCTTCTTTCAACTGATATAAAACTAAAACAAGGTTGTCCCTTTCTAAAACCTTTTCTTGAAGCAAAATGAGAATAATAACAAAAATAAACACTATGCCCAAAGCACTTATGGAAGGAAAATGCATAATTGAAAAGAAATGTGCATAGGGAACTTTGAGGAAAACATGAAATCTACTCTAATATGTATAATATTATACAATGGCTAAAAAATATTTTAATAATAAGGTTTTAAAAGAATTCCATTAACTGGGATGGATAATACCTCTTCATCTAGCTGGGTAAGCTAAAAAGCATTATGTTATTTGTAACTATGGATCAAATAAGGACCACTCCAAAAGCTATCAAACTTGGTATGGTTTCTTGGTTTGGCTTTATTTGAATCCCATTTGAGGACTAGGTCCCCTTATTTTAAGTTCCTTACTATGGCTCTCTTGTCAAAGGCTTGTTTGACATAAGCTTGATGTGACACAAGTGTCTTCATTACAAGGTCCTTAGTTTATTCAAGATCCATGAGCTCTGTCATCCTCACGCTCATAGGTTCACTATCCATCAATTCAAGGTAATGGGATAACTCTAAAGCTAGTAACTCAAGAGAGATGGGAAATTTGGTTTCCATCCCATATATAAGAACATATAGTTAATTTCTAATGAAAACTTTGGGAGTCATTTTATCAGACCATAAGGATATCCTTAACTTTATGTGCCACACTCACTGGTTCTCTTCCATAGTCCTCTTGATAAGCCTTACCAATTTGTTGTTTTTGTAATTTGTAATTCCATTGCCTTAGGGATAGTAATTAAAGGATATACTAAGGTATATACCTAATTTAAGTGCCCATTCAATTATATTCATGCCAACAAATGCTAAGTCATTATCTGAAATAATTATGGTTGGTACACCAAACCTAGTCACTATGCTATCATAGAAGTCTAACACTATTGTTTCATTATCTTATTTCAAGGCAATTTCTTCCACCCACCTAGTAAAGTTGTTAGTATTAGTGAGTACCCATTTATGTCCTCCATTCAAATGCGGATTGATCATTCCTATGAAGTCTAAACCCCACTGCATGAAGGGTTATTCCACATGAATTGGGTTGAGAGGAAAGGATACCATTATTTGATTATCTATAAAAAGATCACACTTTTGACATTTTCTCACCCATACATAGGCATCCTTGAGAAGGCTGGGCAAATAATAACTAACTCTCATTATTTTTGTTGTTATAGTCCTTGGATCAAAATGGCCTCATAGAGGCCCATCATGTAATTATTCCAAAATCCTTGACACTTGGTCATCATCTATGCATCTAAGATGCACTCTATTGAGGTATTTTATGAATAAAACCCGATCAACCAATGCATAAGGTATGGACTAAAGTCTAATATACCTTCTCTTTTCCCTATCCATACCTTGAGGGCACTGACTTGTTAGTAATAAATGTGTCACATCTTGAATCTAACTAGTGTAAGGTGGAAGTGTATTTGTTTATGAGTTTTATTGTGTTACCAAGATAGCTTATTTATCTTCATGAAGGTCATCCACCATATGCTCACATAAGCATTTACCTCTTACTAGCTTAGTGACCTTGATCTCTACATCACACTCCATGACCTTAGTAATCTAACCAATCCTCTTCTCATTTAATTCTTTATTTATAAGGAAGTCCCTCACTCCATAATGAGACACCATCAAATAAATTTTGTTAGTGGAGAACATTGGTCTAATTTTTTTATAAAAGTGTACCTTACCTCATATCCTTCAAGACCTTGATTGAAAAATGCAATTGGCTTCTCAATTCCTTCACTATTCTTCTACATCAGCATAGTTGACATATTGTCAACATTGGAAAAGTTATACAATATGAAATCCCTTGAGAAGTCAGGATTCATGAGTGAGGGTGCTTGGGCAATGGCTTGCTTGGTAACCTCAAATGTTTTTTTTACCTTCATTTGACCAAGTGAACACTTGGTTATTATTTAGCATGGTATTGATGGGTTTGACCAAGTTTTAAAAACTAGGATAAACCTCCTTACAAATTTTATTTTCCCAAGGAGACTCTAGAGTCCCTTCTTATGCTTGGGTAATGATAAGGCTAAAATATAATTTATTCTATCAGGGTCTATGGATAATACCTATTTTGAGATAATATGTATCAAAAGTTTGCCTTTATGGAAATAAAACACCCATTTATTGGGATTTAAAGATATCTCATACTCTCTACACCTTTCAAACATAAATCTCAAGTGATATAAGTGTTTACTAGCCTTCTTGGAGAAAATTATGATGTCATCAAAGTAGAACAACACCATCTAATTTAGCAAGCCTTAAAAAGCCATGTCTATTGCTCTTTGAAAATCAGCCCCAATATTTTAGAAGCTAAAATGCATCTTCTAATAATCATATGTGCCCCACTTTGTGGTAAAGGTAGTCTCAAACTAATCTTCTTCTCTTACCATCACTTGGTTGTATCTTGAGTATCCATCCAAAACAAAGAAGTTTTATTAACTAAAAACTATCTAAAGGAGTTGATCCATGGATGGTAAGGGGTAGTGATATTTCAAAGAGACTCTATTCAAATCCCTAAATTCAACACACAACCAGATCTCCCCATTATTTTTCCTCATAGTCACTAGGTTGTCTATCCATAAGGAGTGCTTGATGGGAAAGATGATCTTAGATTCAATCAACTTAGTCAATCATTTCCTCATAATCTCTTTAATTTTGGGGTTGATTAGCCTTTGTTTCTACCTAATAGGATTAGAATTAGCCTTCAATTCTATAGTCTATTGGGATAACTTAGGACTCAAAATCTCTCAGGTCACTATACTCCCAAGAAAAGATGTTTGCATATTCTCTACAAAGCTTAATGAAATTATTCCTTTCAACCCTAGTGCTTACTGTTTCCAAGCTTGAGGAGTTTGTCTTTGAGGATCAAGACTCTTTCATAGTTCTCCTCATCAGTTGATATCATTTCTTTGTCTTTCCTCATATGATCTCCCTCATGGAAAAAACCTTCAAGGGTGACCAGCCCTTTAGAAATATTGTTAGACCTCAGTTGAAAAATTTGATCTGCATACTGATGTTGGAATTTATCTCGGTTTAATGAGGAAAACTCTACTTCTTACTACAAAAAACAATAAATCTACTTGTCACTATCAAATGCCTACTAATAAGCTTCATTGTCTAGCACTGAAGGTCTTACCACCACTCTAACATGTGGTTATACTTTGTATTTTTTTCAATTCATTTGGGAGGTCAAATTAAGCTCCCATAGTTGCCAACCTATTAGGATACTAGTTTTGGTTCCTTGACACTGATTGGATGTTAAAGGCCTCAAATTCCTTAAGAATGTCCCACACTCTATACTTGTAGTACTTCATTAAGGGATTCTTTGTGATGTTTTAACCTCTAAACTAATGCATTATTAGCTCACTATCCCCATACACTTACTATGACTTGATTCCTCTCTTATTATCCCACTGAAGGCCATGAATAAGGCCCTCATACTCAATTGCATTGCAAGATAAACTAAATTGAAACTTGTAAGAAGAGAAATATTTTTTTTTTAGGTAGATACTAGCATTGCACCTGCACCTACCCCATGTTTGTTCCTTAAACCATCAAAGAATAATTTACATAAACCATTAGTATCTTCTTATGGCCTAGTGAGGGAAGGCATGCATTCAATCTATTCATGTAGATAATAAACTCCCATGTCTCTTTCTTCAACACCTTCAAAATGGTAAATTAACTACTTTTCACTCCATAACTCATCCAAGAACATATCAAGTATCTCCTTAGGATGACTGTTTAATTATTGACCAACAAGGTGTTCATCTACATCTAGGATGGTATAATTAATGTTTGAGCTATCAGACCCATAAGGTTCAATGTGGAATTGTGTAATAGGATCAGATTTTATGGATACCTTGGTCCCATACCTTGTTATAAAATCCATGTAGTACCAATCTACTACTAGATAACCCCTAATTTTTACTATGAAGTCTCTAGATAAGCATAGAGAAAAATGAGCATGCATATTTAGAATCAGCACATCTTGAGCTACATAAACACTAGGACAAGCATGTAGGGTCAAGTTTAGAAATTTGATGATGCCAGTTGGTTTGGTGGAATATCCATCAAGCTACAAAACTCCATTATATTAGGTTTCATACTTCAAACCAAGCTAATCTACTATTTAATTTGGCATCACTAAAGTGCTTTCTCCATTGTAAACCATGCAATTGTGAACCAAGGAGTCACCAATGATCACATAAATGTTGAAAGGATGAGGCTTGACCACCTTATTTTATTATTCTTGATTTGTTCCTTTTGTTGCATTGGTGAGGACTACATTTTACTTACTTGGTGGCTTGTCTGAAACATTGATCTTTGATAAACTCTCTTAAAGGATATCTACCTGACCATGCATAGATAACATGTCCCACATTGGCACACTCAAATTTTATTTCTTCATTTTTTTTAACAATGTTGATGGTAAAATCACCAGCTTTTTCTTATGCTTTGGTAGCCACAACTGTGCATTAAACTTATGAGTTTTGGGGAATAAAGGCAGTCCCTTAATTCTAATTCTTTGGGGAAATTAGAACCCTTGGGTTGGTAATAAGTTGTTTTGGATTTTATATCAAGGAGTAATGGTAGGAATATATTTGGATTATTCATTACTACAATCCATATTCTTTCTTTTGAATATTGTATTAGCCGCCACTAGAATGTATGTCTAGATAGAACTAGCTTGCTAATTGAATGCATAACATTATTCTTTCTCATAATTAGCCATTATATCACCCAATTGGATTGGTTCTTCATTAGGCCCTTAACCCTATTAAGGCTCCTTTGGTTTTGTCATCATGGTTACTTCTATGTTCTGAGCCATAAGGGATTGATTGTATCTATAGCTAGTACCTTGATGCCATTGTTCATTGAAAGCCTAATTGAACTCAATGTTTGGGATAATGGATTGACCAAAATATTGATCCCAAGGCATGGTACCCTCAAATTATTGAGAAATATGTTTATGAGTAGGGACCAAATTATTAGAGGTGCTTGTAGCATTTGGATTATAATTATTTTGCCTAACATAGTTAGGCTACCCTTGACCTTCGCTTTATCCTTGGAAATTTATTTTATAAGGTGGCCTATTTGCTTGATAAGATTACTATTGAGGTTGATATGTAGCTTGATAAGGTATATTTAATTGGTCTTTCTACCTCTTCACATTTACCAATTCATTTCCAAAGGATTGGAACATTTCTTAAGCTCTTGAAAATTCTTGTTTTCTTAGGAGTCACTAGATTGACTAGTTGAAGCATTTTCCCATTTTGGTATAGGTATGGTAGAAAGTGTTGGCATAGGAATAATGACAAGTAGGTTGGGAATGGAAATATGAGGTGGTTGAATCTCATGGAATAAATTCATTGGTGGTCTATGTGTAAACTTGCTAGATTATACTAGATAATTCTTTCCTCTGATAGCTACCTCATAAGCATTTGATAGTGTGTTCCCTCCCATAGACTAGATCATTACTAAAATATCACTATTGAAGGATTTAAAATAGTAAAGTAAAGCAAATTTTGGAGTAGGCCTAATAGAGATTGTAATCCTATCCCATGTCTTCTAAAATTTGGTGTCGAAGTCTTGCATGGCGTCATGATGATCCCTCTTAATTATGGTTAACTATTCTACAAGTGACAAATGGTCACTCTTATCTTCAAATCTTTCACATAAGGCATCACCTAATTGATCCCATGATGTAATGGAGTTATAAGAAAGGTTTATATACTAGTCTAAGGATTTACTCTTGAAATGTCTAATAACCTAATAGCCACATTTTCTTTAGTTATGTCATGAATATTATAGAAGTTGGTTATGCCTCTAAGGTGTCCAGAAGGGGTTTTAGACTAGTTTTTAGTGAAGTAAGGCACACTTTTAAGAGTTGATACTGCAATAGGATCATATTGTTGGATGTTTAAAGGACTCAAAAAATTTAAATCCATAAAAGGAAATGCTCTAGTGGTTGCCATGAAAATGAAATGAGTGAATAAAGACCTTCTTATAGAGGTAGGTTTTGGAATTATTTTAGGAGGAAAGTTTCCTTTATATGAATGTGTATTGGCAAACCTTAACCTTTTTAGTAAGTTTAAAGGTAATTCAATAAACTCAAAAGTAATACCTATAAAATTGGATCTTGTAGTCATCTTTGGCATGAAATATAGATACTATTTTATACCAAATTATTGAGTGTTGCTTAGAGTCACTAGATACTATTACATGAAAGCTATAGCTACTATAAATTAATCAAACCATCATTAAACTTGATCAATCACCTTTGAAATTAAGTCCCATTAGGCATGCCAAAAACTATTATGGCATAGAATTTCACCCTTGTGGGATAATTCTTTGGGATCCCCTACTCCCAACCATAATATTAGAACAAACCTAGGCTGTGGGTATCTAATGGTGTGGTTGAACCTCTAGAAAAGTCTAGTTTCCTCTTGATGGATCACCTAAACTAATACTTCTAGTGGGGAAAATGGATTTGAGAGGGGGTAAATGGGTTCCTGAGTGAGCTAAAATGTGATGCACCAAATTTTGAATGAAAACTCACATAAGCATGAAAAATGCATTGATGAAGCTTAAGACAATTCTTTCTCACACAATCTCACGATCTAGCTAATATGTATAAGTGTTTTATGAAATACATTCACCAATAAATTAAGGAATAAAAGAGGAGATCTAAGAATCACACTAGGCATACATTAATGTCATAAAGGACTTAAGTCTGGACCTGTAACTAACTTGAAAACACCTGAAAATAGGCAAGAAAGAAGGATAATAGACATGGAAGATTCTCCTTCACAATGACATCATGCACAAGCTTACTAAACCTAATTTAGATGAAAGATATGGGTAAATAAAGTCTTTATATCTTCAATAGGTTGTTCACACAAATTTTGATAGGGTCTAGTCTTATCAAATGAGAGTCTCTTGTCTCCAAAAAATTAGAATTATTAGAGATATCTTCAAATGGGAAATAATTGGTAATATATGAGAAGAGGGGAGAGAGAACAAAACCAAATTAGTGATCAATAAATGAGTTTTAACCACTTCAATGGATTCCCAACCACCTTTTGATTTATTATAATTATTCATGCCTCTTAATTAACCATTCATTATATCCAAATAGCTTCAAGCCCCTCATTGGCTTAGAAAACATGCTAGAAGACAATAATCCTTTGAATATGGTGAGTCATGATCCATTTGAATGGTAAAGTCCCCTAAAGAATTTTGGAACTTCATTGAATGCTCCACTTGGCCCTCTTAGCCTCCAAACTCTCCATTTGCTTAATGAGCTTGTCACACTATACTTCATATTGATATGTCCTTTAAGTTATTTATATAGTCACTTGAGCTCATTTGTGTGGTGTCCCTTTATAACACAATTGTTAGAAGACCTTTCCACTATGCATACTTTTTTATCTATCATCATTCTATCATTACTCCAAAATTTGAACATAGGTCTACTATAGATAAAAAACAATCCCATTTATTGGTTTTCATATAGACATAGTCTTAAATGAAGATATATAATCTACATAATATCTTGATCACAAATAAGATGTAAAATATACATCTCAAATCTTTTGAGAAGTTGAACTGAGCTTCAATTGTAGTAGATGAATTTGTAGGATTTGCTTTATTATCCCAAATTCATATCTTGATCTTGAATTTACTCATTTGCATGCTTGGGTGGATAAACCCTATAATATTATGTGTCTACCTATATGTAATTATTTTCCAATATTTTTATCATATTTAAAGATATGATTGTCATAAATTTGGACATGTATCACCATTTTGTGCCTCTTGGAACTTGATTGAATTTGCTTTATTGATCTTTGATTTAGGATTCCCAACTTGTGACACTTGGAAACCCCAAATTCAATCCATGGATATTACTTCCAATATTCATTTGGTTTACATGCTTATGCCATGTGGTAGACTCACATTCAATCTAGCTTATTTACTTTTTGACCTGATGTGCACCAATGATCTCCTTTGCATGGTTGAACGTGCATCATTGATCTTGATCTGCTTGATCAAACATGTACCATTGATCCTTTGATTCACCATGATCATTATACTTTGTAGTCCTACATTCAATATTAGGATCCTTTGACTTATTGACCTTGATCTCATCATTGATCTAGATTTTTATGATTTAACTAATGCCATTGACCTTCATAGTCCCACTGACTCGATCTATCATCTGTATACCATTGATTTTTGATTCGATCAAGAAATATTTTGAAACTTTTTAGCTCCATTTTTAACCTCATTATCCTTTAAAATATTTTAATTCAAATAGCTACTTCCCATAGTTTTAACTTGACGTCCCTGAGCACGTCCCACTCTGTTAGTTTAACTTTGAAGGCTTATCTTGAGATAGACAACTCATCAAGATACAAAATTTGTAGAGGATATTCATGACATGAAGAACATTATATTAATTTTATCCTTTGGATTTTATATGCTTCCTAATCATACTTATAAAATGAACAAGTGAACAAAATTGTTCATTCTTGCATGATGTGCCATGATGGTCTGGTTCCTCTATGCTTCTGCGCTAGAAAATTTTGTTTAATCCTTAAAGGCTCTTATAGACTTATAAGACTTATTAAAAACCTTCCCCATGCCCTTGAATGATTTTAACATTATGGAAACCTGTTGGAAACCTTTCTCTTGTAATTTTAGGCTTACTTTTAGACCTACTTCTCTAGATTAATAAATTACACTTTAATCTTAAAGTGTTTCAAAAGCTTGTAATAAATACATGATATTCTCCTTTTACCATTGGATCATTAAATCAAAAATAAGTCTACTCAATTTCTTACTCCACACTAGGACCTCTATAATAGTGCACTACATCTAGGCAAAGTTTTATATGTAGGCCAAATTTTGCCAACACTTACAAATTCTATTTTTTTATGGTACCCTTATATAATCATGATCAAATTCACATGTCATATTATATCCCTCCTTGTAACCTTGGATTATTTTAATTCAAATTTATTTCTACCATTTGTGTTTAGTATCAAACAATGGTACTAATAGACAATAAAAGAATTGACCCAAGTCCCTTTTGAATTTATTTTGGGCATGTTTTACTTTATGACTATTGTTTAAACATTTTCAACTTATAAGTAATATTTTTGTATCAATAGGTCCTTAATTCAAAGTTATAAAATCCTATATATACAAATTTATTATAAGGTATTTTGTAACAAGCACATTGCATTATCAAGAGGTAGAAAATATTACATATTGCACGTAAAAAATTATTATAGTTAAATCTAAAGATTAAAAAGCTAAATTTTCATTTCCATGTTTATAATAAGGGTAATATAGGAGAAATAAAATCTATAATTGCATTCACATCTACACACATATACATTAATAAGAGAACTACATTAGATTTTCAACCCTATTTAGAGTATTGGCAATGTAGTGCAATGGTTAGTCTATCAACAAGGATTGACCAAAGTCATTCCTACTCAACCCTTTTGTTTGACACCCCCTCCCCAATTTTATATTTTATTGCTTATGTATAGGTATGATTTGAACATACAAGAGAAACCATCTTATTTTATAAGTGGTAAAAGGTATAGATATATGTGACAAACATAGGAGAATCATCCTAAAAGAAAACAATCACATGTGTACATTATCATTTTTGACACTACATGTAACAATTATTGATACTAACCAAATCTATCAAAACCAACCAAAAATAAATAGGAAAAAATGAATCAAATATAAACATTTAAATATCCTTGAAACATAAGACTCAGATAATCATAACTCAAATCAATGCAACAAATAAGCTAAGAGACTTTTAACCTCTTATTGTGCATTCATTACTATATTTATCTTATATATATTTGTATATATTTTTTAAATAAAAGTAAATAAAAGATAAGTTTTTATTTTAATAATTTATATCCTATTAGGTTTTCTAAAACCAAATTAGGGTTAAAAAAACCCCATTATAAATGAAATTATGTTGAGATGCATGTCCTTAACAAGCTAAATACATAAAAAGTTGTTATCGTAGGTCAAGAAAACTTGCATATGCCATAAGTGATTGATATTATATGAATTCCTTCCTTTCTTTCTTGCAAGGCCCAAAATATTTACCTAATTATAATGTAACATGAGTAATGCAATCATGTTGTGGGTGGTAACACCAATCAATGATGGAAATGTATAAAATAAGTTCCTAGAATATTAATTATTATAATTATTTAAACCCTTAAAAAAATCATGTGTACATTAAAAATGTTGAGATGCATGTCTATGATAAGCAAAAAAAAGAAATTTATTGTCATATGGCAGAAAAAATTGTATATCCCATAAGAAAATGAAAACATTGAGATGTATGTCCATGACAATCCAAAGACATTTAAATTTTTATTATTTTATGGAAAAAAATTGCATATCCAAATAGCATTTGGTGCTATAAACCATCATTTCAATAAATGTAGACATATTTCAATCCATAATGTAAATTTAATATGCACTATATTGAAATGCATTGATTCATATTAGCTAAAATCATAATCCAATATCAATGAAAAATGATTTCAATATTGATTAAAACATATTCCAATAATAACAAAAATGGGTTCCCATATCAAATAAATCATTTCTAATATCGAAAATAATAGATTATAATATTAAAAAAATGTTAATATTATAGAAATTATATTTCAATATTTATAAAATTAGATTCCACTATTGATGAAATCATATTTCATCGATAGTTATAATATCCATTAAATCAAATTCCATTATTGATGAAATCATACTCTAATAATATTAGGAAACATTAATCCATAAGGTTAATTTTTTTTTCATAACCTAATAATTGCTAGGTTAAACATTTTTTGGAACTTATTATTTTTAAACTTGGGATCCTATCATCCACTTCCATAAGGTTGAAAGTGTTTTGGTAACCTAGTGATATCACTAGGTTAAATGTTTTTGGTAATTTATGCTGAAATAGATTCCATAAATTTTATAGCTAGCCCCCACTAGGTTGAAGGTTGTTGGAAAATATATATATAATACTTGATAGACTAAAAATTTCAAGCTAAAATCTTATAAGGACTTTATTTTTTTATTTTTTAAAGAAACTAGTACTCACTAGGCTAATTTTTTTTGAAAACTTATTTTATAAAGTGTTTTGGAAAGTAATGTTATGCTCAAAGTTAACTTGGTTAAATGTCTATGAAAATATTCTAGAAACATAACACCCAAAAATTTAAACATTTTTTACAACCTAGTTCCTACTAGGCTAAATGTTCTTGAGAATGTAACACCCCCTAGGTTGAAAATTATTGGGAACTTGATTTAAAAATTTTGGAAAGTTTTTGGGAACTTGGCTAAAATTTCAAACTATATTTAGGAACCTAATGTAATCTTAGATAATTTTTTAAATATTTTAATTTGTATTAGTTTTTGACAAGTAGAATTTGTTAGCCGACAAAAATTTAATAACTTATATTATAGCACACACTAGGTTGAGTGATTTTAAGAACCTAACATATGTTATGTTTAATGATGTTTTTAACTTGGATATATTTTTTTAAATATTTGAAGAATATAAATCCCATTAGGTTGAAATATTTTTAGAACCAAGTGCCCACTATGCTAATTTTTTTTTGAAATTTGCACCTTCTAAGCTAAAATATTTTGAAAGTTTTTAGGAAATTTCACCCACTAGGTTAAATGTTTTAGATAAATTTCACCTTAAAGGATAATTTTTTTTGGGAACTTTCACCCACTTGGATAAACATTTTTAGGAACCTAACCTGCTAGGTTGGATGTTTTTGGTAACCTAGTGCCTGCTAGGTTGAAAGTTTTCAATAAAATAGAACACCCTAGGTTGATAGTATCTGTAGTACCTAACACTCAAGTATATTCCATCCATATAATCATTATGTTATAAAATAGTAAAAACATAGTTCATATTAAAAAATAAATCCATATAACATCATAAATATGACAACTAACCATCTCATATATAGATATAAACATTTTATTTTATTTAAAAAAATTTATTTTTACAATAGATTGTAAGTAATACACAATCATAAGTATTACATATCATGTGATTCAGTGCCTGTGACTCATAATAATATTTTATTACATCTCCTATGGCTCATAATTCTTTCAACTTTCCAAATTACACTTCTTGTTACACTATGTTATTTTCAACTTTTGCAGAAAAAAAAGTATCATATGTACTATCATCTTGGCCTTAATAGTGTACCATTGTTTAATATGAATGAAAGATTAATATTAATTTCATAAATTAATTTGGGATACATGTGATATTAAAAGACCTTAATAATTTTATATTTTTTAGTATGCATTTGAAATTAATATTTATTTCAACACATTATTTGGCATAAATGTGGTAATATGAACCATTATATAATGAAAACTTGGGGTTATGTTGGAACCAAAAAAATATCTAAATAAAAACTAGTACAAAAATATTAAATACACTGATAGATATCGATCTAAAATTTATTATCTTAGATTTTTCAAAACTCATATTGAGTAGTAATTTCATTATCTTCTATGCCAATTTACAATTGACTAGTGGAAAATAAAGCCTACACCATTATGTTGGGCTCGAGAAAAAAAATGGGGTAAAAAGAATAGGATCCAAACTCTACCATATAGACAAGATAATACAATTTTTTTATTTACTTATCTAAGAAAAAAATTAAGTGACAATCAAATAGATGTCAAAATTAAGGTTGAAAGTCCCCTATGATGCTTAAAAGGATGTTGAATTTAAAATAAAACATAAATGTGAACAATTCACTCAATTACACTCTATTTTTATTATTTTTGAATGCTTATAATTTTAATAACATTGGTAACCTAATATCTAATATCTTTCAAACTAACTTAATATATAAGTAATAATACTACAAATCTAGCTACCACTGGATTCCCAACAAACATAATTTATATATAACAATGTTGGGAACATATTGGTCACTATGTTCCTAATAATATTATTATCTAAATAACAATAATATAAACCTAGTGTCTATTAAATTACAAACAATAAAATTATCTAAATAACAATAATATAAACCTTGTGGTTATTAGGATTCCAACAAACTTAATATCTTAATAATAATGATGTGAACCTAGTGGCTACTATTTTTTGCCATACTTATTAAAATTAACTAATATCAAATATAGTGGCTACTAGATTCCAATCAAATATAATATCTAAATAATAATAATGAAAATATAGTGACTAATAGGATTTCTTTAACCCTAAGATCTAGATATGGGTAATATAGGGTTAAAGGGGTAGAGATAGCCTAGGGCATAAGTATGGTAGACTATCTCTAAAACAAGCCAAATTTTTGTGAAACTTAGATATAACATATACTTAATTTATTATGTTGAGATATGATAAAATATAAATTATATATGTTATATATTTTAATGACAAAGAAATTAATATACTCAGTTAGTTTTAGTACTAATAAAGATATGGATCTAAAATAGGTAGAAAGTAGATTGGATCTAAATTTTAGATCAATTGCCTTTATAGAATTTATACCTTTGTAGTTATAGACACTTGCATCGATCTAGTTTATGGATCATATGACTATGAATTTGGCTAATTTGAAACTATGTAAGTGTGGAGAACATGTTTCTAAAACAAGCCCTAACTATGATCTAAATTTGAAAATAGGTGTAAGTCTAGAGAACACAAAACATTCCCCCACTATAATATGAATCTAAGGACTAGTTTAAGTATGGAGAACATATTTCCAAAAAAATCCCCCACTGTAATATGGGTATGTTGAATACTAAATAAATGTGGAGAACATGTTTCCAAAACATTCCCCCATCGAATCTAAAACTATGACAAATGTGGAGAACATATTTCTAAAACATCCCCCACTATAATTTAAATATGTGAAGTAATGTGAAAGCCATGATTTATGGAATATCCCCACTAATATACCCACCCCTTTTGTGGTGAGGGAATGTATAAATTTATAGGTACCTTACCTCAAAAGAATAAGATAACTGTGTAAATTATGAATGTACCATTTATCATATAAAGGGAGCATGTCTAGGTAGATATATCATTGAATCATGAATAATGTGATCATACCAAGTCCTAATATGCATGATGTAGATCATGGAAACATTTACGTAGTAATAGTACAAGATCAATAAGAAATAAATCAAACAAATAATAAAAATTAAAATCAAATAAAAATATAATGGTCTAAAGAGACATAAAATAAAGGCCATGTTCAAGTATCACATAATATAAGGGACGTGACTTATTCGAATGTCTACAAATCAAGAAATGATATATTCACATTTAAAAATATAATAAGTAATGACATATTCAAATGTCAAAGAGGAAAATAGAGGAATGGGGGATACAAATAATAGAGCATATTTAAATTCTCAAATAATCAAGATAATAGCTAGGTAATACATGCAATGAAGTTCATGAATGAAATCATAACAACCATCATAAACATATCACACTAGTCCCTAGATATGTGTGTTAGCAAAAAATGTTAAGTACATAGCATATCAAGTACATTGTGAAACATATAAGCATGGATAAAATCATGTCTAAGTACATATATGATCTCAAACATGACAACATAAAGTGATCATAGAATGATATCATGATCATAGAGGTTGATTCCCCCAATGTATTCATGACTAGATTCCCCCAATGTCTTTGTGACATGAGTAGAGGGAAAACCCAACATACAAAAGTGCATATATCATGTATTTATGTATGCCTGAATCACACTCAAAATATGTGTTAAACACATTTTATATAGAAACTATTGATATTCCATATAACAACATGGAATCGATAACATATATGTCATGGAGCTAATAGTATATGTAAATGTTGAACATATTTTTGGATTTTTGAATTTTTATTTATTTATTTTCTATTTTTGGTATTTATTAAATTATTATCTTATGATTGCATCCAAAGGATGGTCATAGGTATCTTCCCACTATAAACCTGGTGTAATAAATTGGTGATACTGTTGAGGAGCATGTATAAGTACATTATTTGTCATTACATTAAATGTGATGTTTTGTGTATGTAAAATAGGACTTTGTGGTCATTCAAAAAAAATAATAGTAGGGTTTTGTGGAACCCATTACTAAAAGGTCTATAGTTTATTTAGAACAATAGTAATAGTAACATGTGTAGGTGTTATGGATATTTGAATATGGTGTATAATAGATAAGGATTTCATACAATCCACTATGGATCATTGATATAATGGTCTCTCAAGTAATAACTTCCTAGTAAAGGGATTTTCATGTTTCTTACCGCTTTGTATATGATTTATTGTAGGTGATCTGATAATTAATCACCTGGGTATAAATTTATCTTGATTAAGAGTATGTTTATATGGAATTTTGGAAATTATAATTACCTAATTGGCATGAATTTATTTAACACACCCATGCACTATAGAAGGTACTTCTTGAAGTGTATGTATCTAATTTCATCTTAATAACATATCAAAGACACCTATGAAAGGTATAACTGATAAGGTAGTAACCACATAAGCAAGACCCACCTGTAAAGGTTAGTCAATCTCACCAAGAACCTATTGTGAGGTATCATCAAATTCTCTAACTGATATCATCAAAGTATGTAAATCATTATTTGTATAACCCAAATATGTAAGTAATGTCATGGTACAAACTTTATCACTTACACCTTTGTTAATCATAACATTGTATATAGGTTGGTGCTCAAGGTATGCTCGAATTAATAATGAATGAATATTTGAGTCATCATCACTAATCTCACTATCATCAAAAGTAATGGAGGGTCTTTAAAACATAAGAGGTATATGCTATGTATAAGTACCAATAATCCCATATAATGGGTGATCATGTGATGAAATAGAGGAGGGTGCACATTATATGCCATATGCACTTCTGGATCTATTTTTAAGTGATCCTGTAAATTATTGTTAAATATTTTCTATTTTTTGTGATCACCAATTTGTGAACCTAATTCCTTTGGATTATCATAAAATGTAATTTTTTTGTCATCAATGAGGTCTTTAATCTTATGCTTCAAGGTAAAACATTTGTTCATAGATGTTCAGGGCCTTGGTGATAGTCACAATAAGAATTACATCATGCCCTTTGGGTAGATGTCTACTAATATCAACCTCTATATGATGAGAGAGAGATATAAGATGACACTCTAAAATCTAAGCGATTAATGACGTGGGAGACTCGATTAAGTGTGAAAATTTTCTCCATGGTGCATTAGATAACACAAGGTGATTAGGTAGTTGTGACACCACATTAAGCATAGGTTTTTTTAATTTTTTAGGCTCAATAATTTTTACCTTATAACTTGGTATCCAATTTATATGTAGTTGGTGAATTTGTAACATACTTAAGTTTTTTCAATTAGATAAACTTCATTTCACAATCATGAAGAATATGGTTTAAGTCATAAAAAATTTTGAATTTTTTTAAAACAATAGACTCATGTAAAGGAGTAAGCAAACCATTTTTTTAATATCTTGAAGTTATTTATATGCCATAGGATTGGTAATATTAACCAACATTATCTTTTACCTCAAGACATACTCATTAATATCTTCATTATTTCTTTGTTTGATCTTTGTAATTTGGGCATAAGAAATATTTTCAATAATTTTAATAGAGAATTATGCCAAATATTGATCCACAAGGGGTTTTAAGGCATTCACTCATTGAATTAGTAAATCATATAACCACCTTAAATCACATTATTTTAATTTCTTTGGAAATAATTTAGTCAAAATAATATCATTGGAGGCATAATCAAGGCATGGTTCATAAAAATATTGAAGATGTTGTTTAGGATCACCCTTGCCATCATAAAATATGAACTTAGGTGCAATAAACCTGGTTAGAAAGGGGTTTAAATATATCTCCAGTATATGAGGATTATGTAATACCTATTTTGAATCAATAGCATAAGGATATTTCATATCATTTTGTTTAATATTTTTAACCTTAATTTGGAAATAAATTATAGTTTGGACAAGAGCCTGCATCTCTTGGTCTTTTAGGTTAGACATTTGAGAATTCACCAAGGAAATGTACCCATCAATTAGGTAGATATATGCATTTAATGTAGTATTTGAATTAAATCATTTAGTTTTCCGATGTAAGATGTGTAAATAGTAGTTTCAAGGAACAAAGATTGAAAGGAATAATCCATGCCTCCACTAAATGTAAGTAGATTGATTGGTATGGAATCAATTGTAGTACCCTCTAAGGACTCACTATCACTAGGTGAGTTATCCTTAGCCTTATCATGCTTACTAGTTTCCTTTCTTGTAACATACACAAATACATATATTAAGTCCTTGTTATTATTGAGATGAGTGATCAATGTTTATTTATCTTCTGTTTGAAATTAAGTTTTTTATTACTATTTTCCATTGCTTAGAAATGAAAATTTATAGAATTTGAACAAAAAATTGAAACCTTAGCTAGTTGAAAACCCTAGGCATTATAAAAAAATGAATTCACATGAATTAGATTCACTAAATGTTTAACCCAAAAATATAGATATGGGGAATCTCGAGTTAAAGGGGTAGAGATACCCTAGGTCATAAGGATGGTAAACTATCTCTAAAGCATGCCAATTATTTATGAAACTCAGATATAACACATACTAAATTATCATGTTGATATATATTAAAATATAAAATACAAGTATGTTAGATATTGTAATGATAAAGAAAATAAGATACTTAGCTAGTTTTGATGTTGATACAGATTTAGATCTAGAATAGGTAGAAAGTAGATTAGATCTAGATTTTAGATCAGTCACCTGATTCTTAAAATTATACCTCTATAATTTTATAAAATTACATCAACCTAGGATAGTTATGTTGATTCTAATATATAATAAAAACATAGGTGTCCAATATGTAATACCTATTAAAATTGGATGTGACCACCTAGATGCTTCTAGGTTCTATGTCACCTTTACTCTAGTACATTTAGATCTGGATCATGGGTTGTTACTCCTTTTCAAATGATAAAACCCTAATTATTCATATTCATAGTGGTTGTGGGAAAAATTTGTTAGTGGTAACATGGTGTTACTTTGTGCTAAACACCCCTATATTAATGTTCATTATCTATATAACTAATACTTTAAATAGGGTCATAAAATAATGCAAATTTCCCTTAAGTATTGGCTTGTTTGTGAATCATGCAATTTGTGATAATCAAGTACAATAGTGACCTAGCTTGTAACTTGGTAAATGTGGCTCATGGAATTTTCCTTTATTACTTTAAACCTATAAATATGTTATTCCTATGACTTATATGGAAATAGGAAAAAATAGGGAAGCTTTACTTATTTGAGTGCTTGATTGAGTTTTTTTTTGTTGTGTTGGGTTTGAAATGAATGAGGGTTGATCTTGTATTTATAACAATCCATTTAGAAAATATCTCACATTAAATAACTCAAGATGACCATAGGAACACATTTCATTTGAAATTTAGTTGAATTTAGGGCACTAGACACTTATGTTGGGATAGGACACTTGTATCAACGTAGATGTCTAATTGGGATAAAAGAGTTTGGGTAGATACAAAATAGGCACAGGTCCATAATTTTTAGAGATGGAAGATAAGTAGGTTTATAATATTCTATGTAAGATACAAGGTCTGATCTATTAGAATAAAATTGGTCAAACTAGGAGATAATAAATTAAGCACAAAGAGATAGTGTATGCAATCCTTTTGGAAATGGGAAAAGTTTAGATGCTAAAGGTACATCCATGATATGTATTTTCAAAGTGTATAAGACTGAGGTTATATATAATTTATAAATAGTGTCTAAAGGATATTGAAAGTCCTATTAGTTTATTGACACCTAACCTGGTGGTAGTTAGGTGTAGACACTAAAATTATAACATTAATTTCCTGACAATGTTTAATCTTGACATCTTTACCTTTATTAGACTATTCACCATTATATTAACTTGAAATATTTATGACAATATTGAATATTATACTCACTACCTTAAAAATACTAAAAACATAACTCATGTATCTCTATTATGCTTACATAGTTCTATTATCCAAATCCTAATAGTTTATGTTTGTTTAAGACAAAACTACACTATGCAAATAAGGCCATAGTCTGACCTTGTCCACTAGTGTGGTCTCAACCCCACACTTTAATAGTAACATTTCAAATTCAATATGTTTCATATTAACTCTCATACACCTTTATCAAGATAGGTTAATGTAAATATTCAAAATATTTTGTTGTAAAATAATATTAAGGTCATTAAAAATACACCTAGAAATCACATGGAAATTATACTGCACATTAAGCAAAATGTCATTAACTACAATTCCAATTTGGATTTATTCTAATAGCCATAGGCCAAGTCTAAGTTTAATTTTATTGTAGATTAAGGGCACTCATTTTTAAACATTCGAGTTAATCAATTTAGTTGAATTTATATATAAAATGTAAATATTCACATGCTCACTCTAGAAAAGAGAACTACATTAGCTTGAGGTCCTTTTGGGTTATGTAGGTAGCACTAGTTTATGTGTATTTTTTGAGGATAGCTTGGTTATTTGCCTTGCCTGATTTTCCACTTTTATATTTGATCTATATATTTTTTGTTTTTCAAGAACTAGGTTTTTAATTTTTTAGGTCTTTCATCTATCAAATCAACTCCAATAGGTTATCAATAGAGCATTGATAATAGTTTCATGAAATCATACATAAAAATCAATCGCATGGTCAGCCAAGATGAGGTTGTAGCCAAAAAAAAAAAAGGTTGTAGTGCACCCCTATCTACCTAGCATGACCTTGTCCCATTACATCACAAACTTATACTTTTTTCTGAAATATAGTTTATATATCTTTGCAACTAATTTCTCATCAATAGTTATCATGCACATTCAACATAAATCATAACCAAACTAGTTTGTGCATTTTCATTGAAAGTTACTATTTATAGCTCACTTCAAGTTCTATATTTTACATTTAGATTATGTATATTATATATATCTACATAATTTATCAATAGTTTTATGTTTATTATATTTAATTTATTAATAAAAAATGACTATGAACATTTGTCAAACCTATATTTTTATTTTGAACATTATTTGTTGTTTGCTTGATTTTTTTTCTTTGGATTTCATACAAATTTCTATAAATTCTTGATGCTAAAAAGAAATAAAATTCAACCTTGGATATAAATATAACACCATGAATCAATATTATTCAACCTTGGATCTTATTCTAGCACTGAAGAAATTATCACATTGGATAAACATCTAACATGAAAGAATTTATCTTCCACTTCATGTTGAAATTTGTTGATCTTTATACACAAAAATATTTTTATTTTATTTTCTCTTAATGTTATTTTACTTGCTAATTTTATTTAGTAATTTGGTTATAATAGTTGTAAAAATAATTAGTGACTATATTTAAGGTATAAGCAATGATCTATTTTATGAACACCATGGTGTGATGGATACTTCCCTACTATTCAATCCATTGTACAACACTAAACACGGATTTTAGTTTTCCCATACCTCATGGTATATTTAAAATGCCTAGGTTCCTTTATTTATACCACATGAAGCCTCTTTTATCCATTTTATTTTTGGTGCACCTAAGATGATCATATCATCTAGGAAAGTTACTTTCATCATACCCTTAGATATGAGATAATGGGGTAAAAACATAATTTATCATCTGTAGTTAGTGCTTTGAAATATTTGGTTGACACTATTCTATAAATTAGAAAGTGTATTTGAGATTTCAAATAATAATTCAAACCATTTCCTAGATCACCCTTTTTAGTTTTATTTTTTCTTGCATTATATTAAAAATCATTAGATTAGTTGATTCATATTGTATTGTATGCTCTAAGGTGTAGTGCTAGATTGAGTGGTTTTCCTTTTTCATATATGCAGCTTTATTTGGTCTATTCTACAATGGAAAATCATGATGTTTTACTCAAAATATAAATGCTATTATTAAAATTCTTTGGTATAATGAATTTGAAATCCACCATGATTCTGATAGTGAAATAATGAAGAAAAATATGATGTACATAATGAACATGAAACTCATATTGATCCATAAGAGCTTAATATACTAGAACAAAATCAAGTGCAAGATTTATTTGAATTTTTTCAAGGTATTTAAGAGAACCACAATAGGTAAATAATATCATTAGTCTCATTCTATCATCAAAAATTGAACATCAAGATAAATCAGCCACATTTCCACCACATGAGTTTCCTTTTTAGGTTGTCAAATCCCCTACTTCCAATGTTGTTTATTCTACTACTCTATATATTTATACACTTATAGTTACTTCCATATCATCATCCCTTGATTTGGGAAAATCATTTGGTTTATAACAAGTACCTTACCTATTCTTACTCATACTACTTATGCTCTAATCACCTCTATAGATATTAATCTTGAGCATATAATTATTTTATTACAAGAAAGCTATATCAAATTGAGTGAACTCTTTCTCATATTATCCCCTCCATGGAATAATGTTCCCTATTACATAACCCTTTTCCACCTCAAATTGCATCTTTTATCCATTACCAATTGGCTTTGTGCTCCTAATATTCCTATATATGAAGTCAAATGTGATCTTGAACAACATTTACATGTACTCCATACATCTTGTCTAGACTATACACATAATAACAAATTGCTAAAAAAAATTATTTCCAAGAAGTATCAAATAATATTATCTTATATGGTTTTATGATCTTACTCTTCAATCATAAATGGTTTTTAATCCTTTATCATGTTAGTCTTAACACACTTTTATATCAACATTGATTAAAATATATCATATGCTGAAATTGTAAATCTCATACAATAATCTAATGAAAAAAATAGTTAATATGTTATTATATATAAGACTATGTTAGAAAAAATGTAAAATCAAATGGTTGATAATTATCTCCAAGATATATTCAATCAAAGTTAGTTATCTCCACTTCAAGAGTCAATTATGTTTGATAAGTTCAAATCTTTTTATGAATTATGACATACAATCAAAGAGCATGAGGTCAAATTAATTAATTTGAAAAGGCTCAAGTATAATTCAAATGTTACTTATACTTAAAATTTCAAGTTTAAAATGAATCCAAATTATAAGAGCAAACCCAATGAAATTAAGAATGAAGCTAAGATTATAGTTAATTTTATCTCATAACCAGCATAAAAATGTCAATTACAAGCTCCACCAAAGAGGTTATTTTCAAGGTTACCATCACCTCTTCATGTATTATTTCAAAAAATAATTAAATTCAATCTAATCTCTCTTCCCCCACAATGGAATTAGACATGTCTAACCAAAATATAAAAAAATTGATAGCAATGCATATTATGACTACCATTGATGTATTGGGTATTCCACAAACAGATGTTTTAAGCTCAAGGAAAAAAATCAAGATCTAATTGATGATAATATTATTAACATTAACACACCTATTGAAGAGGATAAAACATAATAAAATTAAAATTGAAAACTTTAAATGTATAAATATCATTTTAAAACCATAAAGCAACAAATAATAGGTATAATTCTAAAGTGCATTATGCATGTAATGATCATCCTCCTCGTTTTACATATGGTCATCCACTTGATAACATCATTGGTAGATTTAAAATAAAATAATAATTTCATCCTATGATTACATTTAATGATGTTTAAGTTTTCAATTATTATTTTTATATATATGCACTCATTATTTGAGCATATGTTGAAAAATAATCCATACATAGTGTTACGATAGTAAATAGATTAAGTAAAAATGCATACACTATAACATTACTCTACTCTCTTGGTTATACTAAGTAATAACTATGGATATTTTAGAGTTTTCAAAGCATTTTATGTTCATAGGTAGGTTTATATACTTAAAATTAATCATTAAGTGTTTGATAGTGCTTATTCTTGACATCCTTACCCTTGTTTGGTCTATTCACCTTTTTACCAACTTACACTCTATATGGGATCATTATGTGTTTTTAAATAATTAAATAATCATAAAAACATACCTATTTCTACCACATGTATACCTATTCATATCAAATACCTCTATTATGCATGTCCCAATGATCTATGGTCTTGTAGGATAAGTTTGTACTAGGAGGATAATAGTGCACTGCAACCTTATCCAACTAATGCAACTTTGTCCCTACACTCCAATAGTAAATATTAAAATTTGATCCATTTAATCTTACCCTTCCTTATCATTTTTTAAGGTCAATTAGCAAAAAAGTAAATAATGTTCTGTATAATCACATCAAGGCTTCTCCAAATACAACTAGCATTTATCACGTAATTACTTGGCATATAAAGATAAAAAGAACCCTATTTCTTTATATGAAAAATCCTAATATCCATAGGCCATGGTTGAAGAGTCTTTATTTTAGGTCAATGACATTTATTTATTAATCACTCCAATGAAATCATCTAGCTATAGTCATCTGGATGCATAATCATGGTTCACACAAGCACTCTAAGAGGGATAATTGCATTGGCTTGATGAAAATTTGGGATATGTTTACAACACTAAGTCACAAGGGGTTTATAATGTTATATTATGGCCCATATGGTCTATCTATGTAATGTTCAATCATAAGAGGGTTTTGAGGCTATCTCAGTTATTCCCTTAACCTTATTTCCCCTCTTTTATATTTAATTTCTATTATGTTTTCTTATGTAGGACCTAAGGTCTTCTATTTTGTAGGTATTCCAATTTGTGTATCAGAACATAGATATCAAAATTCAACCCTCAAAAGCATTCTTACATGCCTAGATCTATAAATTAGGAATACAGTCAACTAAGATGTGATTGTAGTCAGCAAACAAGGCCACCATGCATTATTGTCTACCTCTCATAAACTTGTCCCATCAGATTATGAAATATTATTTTCTAACACAAATATATTTTCTAGTATGTTTACATAGTTTACACTTAGAGTCAACTTGTATAGTTAGGATTTGTTTTATGGTTTTAAAAGACACTCTCTAACCCTAGTCTAACTTACTATTTCTAATAAGAATTTGATTTCTTTAAATTATGTATTTCATTATACTTTACTATATTTGGTGTATTCTACATCATTTCAAATTGTTAATACACTTAATTATATTCACCTAATAAAAAAATATCAAACATTCTAGAAAAAAAATGTAAAAACAGAACAACCTTTTCAGAACCATAGAACAAGAAAATATTTAAAAATCAAAATTAGAGGACTCAAGATTAAAAAAAGAACAAGATGAAAAAGAAATATTTTAAAAATAATAATTACCAAAATAAAATTTGGGTAAAAAAATTCAAAATAATTAAGAAGACATGTTTTTGACAAATTTTCTCATAAAGGTATGTCTATAAAAAAATTTCTAAAATGTCTAATGATGAAAATACATTTGCTAATCAGTCAAGCATTACATCTAATCCATGCATATATTCAAAATATAAATTCAAATCACAATTTTTTCTCTTCCTAATGTTCAACCAATTATAGATTACCATTCTCTAATTCAAGATAAGATTTAAAGTCTTAAGAATGATGCACATATTCAAAAATTAACTCCAATTTATGGTGAAATGTATTTCTCATACAAAGATACAAAATATAATCAAAATGGCATCTCATAATTTTAAGCACAATCTAAGAAGATAGTTTTTTTCTATGATATTAATTACATTAATGGTTATGATCCTAATTCTATAGATGATTGGTATGGTCTTTGATGATACTAATTATGCAAAATATTAAGATGTAAATATGATTTAGGGTTACAACACACATAATATAAGGTCCATACATAGGAATCCCCTTGATGATATCCTTGGTTTTGTAGTTACTCATTCTCATTTGTACATATCCCTTTACTTGTACTTTCTTGATAATACCCTATCCAATAATTATTATATCCCGTGGCTTTATTTCTATTTTTGTCACTTGCCCTCTCACTTTAAAAAATTAATTAAAATAATCCAAAAAATTATCTTACATCACTTGTAATACTCATTTTTTATTAGAAATCCACTTACTCATTAGTGCACATTTATACAAGTTAAGCCTTTCATTTGTAATTACATGGTCAATTTATCTCAATTTTTACATGAGCACACAATCATGATTATCATTTATGCCACATTACTATACTACATTTTCACATACATTGAGGGCATATTGATTGCCTTCCTTCTTGATTACATTATGTTATTTCATCTTGTTGAGGATTATTTGAATCCCTCAAAAATATTATATTTTCAAAATCCTTGATTATTATCCTTTTCAAAAAAAAATCCAATATATTGAAAAAATACAAAAACATTCAAATATTTCAAAAAATCCAAAAAATGTAAATATTTTGAAAGATTCCAAAATCAGGACCTAAAATCATTTTTTCAAATATTGATATCTTAATTATTTACATATGTTATCTATTTCATATTTTTTAGATACATATTTAATTTAACTTTCACTACATAATTTTTTCTATGAGTGTAGTTAAGGACATACTTTAACATGGTTCTTAATGTTAGGTTTCCTTATTACCCAACAACCTTGCTTAGTTGGGGGCATCTTTAGATTATTTGTGCATAATTTAATATGGTGTATCTAGACATAACCTTATTTACCATGATATATATATATATATATATATATATATATATATATATATATATATATATATATATATATATATATATATATATATATATGTATGTATGTATATATACATATATATATATATATATACATATATATATATATATATACATATATACATATATATATGTATATATATATATATGTATGTATGTATGTATATATATATATATATATATATATATATATATATATATATATATATATATATATAAAATTCATACTTATAAGTTGTGTTACTTAAATATGTTATTTGCTAACAATGACATGGATTCATATGATGGATTTACAGTACTTACATTTTTATTTTGCTTCTTTTCAATTTTACTACATGATAAGTTATAACTTGTTTATTCATTTTATGTGGCACATGACTTTATTTGTGAAAAATCTATATATTCTTTATTGTATGACAATCTTATATTTTTTAGTGGACCCTTTGTAGTGTGTGTATGCAACATTATTTTTTCCATTTTATGTGGCATTAGTTCCTTACATATGCTATTCTATATAAATTGCATAAAATTATATGATATTTACTTGTGCTTGTTGCTTGTTACTATGATTCCATAATTTATATCATGCATTTATACTACTTATTATATATACTTTTGTGTCATGATCTATATCATGCACATACTACTTATGCAATTCAATGCTTTATCTATCTAATATATTTATAAAATGCAATTCATTGTTACAATATGATGCAAATACAAATTCAACTATGAAAATGCTATTAAATGATTACATATTTCAAATATTTTTAAAATTATCTTTTGAGATAAGTTACTTGCATGTTATATTTCTCATTTCAAAAGTGGGGAATCATAATGGGATTATCTTAGGAATACAAGCCCTCAAGAGATAATTTTAGAATTATGACAATATAAAAATTTCAAAGTTATATTTAATTCAAATAATTAGTATATATATATATATATATATATATATGATTTATGTATATGCATAGACATGCACACAAAAAATTTCAAATTAGAATTTGCAAAAAAAAAAAAGACTGCGTGCTTAAAAAGTTCCAAAATATAAATTTCAAAAGTTACAAGTTACAAATTTCTATAAAATATAAATTTTAAGAAGCATAAATATTAATATAGTATATATTCAATAGGCATGATGATTACTCATGTCCTTGTTTCTCATATGGTATTTATCAAATCTTTAAGTTTCATAGTTATAAAAGTTTCAAATACAATCTAGATTTATTTGTAGTGGTGTGATTCATCTCAATGTTGAAAGTGGGGCACATTTAATATTAGTGACACTCAATATTTATGGTTTCACTTTTTTAAATTATAGTAAACCATAATTTATGGTTTCCCCCTTCAAATATTTTAAATATTATTCTATATAGTCAAATGAGATTTGGAGCATACAGTTCTTCCAACTCAGTGCATTCAAAGTTTTTCAAATTAAAACTTGATCCCTTTCAATTTGAAACAAGTTTAACAATTCTACAAAATTCCCCAATAAGGGATCAATAATTATCCATTTCCAAGTTACTAAAAAATAGATTACGTAATCTTTCAGATTTATGATTTGCTTGTTCTCTTTTCAAATATCAAAATTCAAGATGTAAATTTTAAATTTTACATATGGATAATTACTTGTAGTAGCATTATTTCAAGTTTGGCAGTAAGGCATCTTGCATAGTCAAGCTTCACATAAAAATACAAAGTCTATGTACATACTTAGGTTTGCATCTACTTTACCATAGTAATTTTAATTTATTGCAACATTATAATAAAGTGGGGGGGATGTAGACACTCAAAATTAATAATTAAATGCTTGACAATGATTTTTTCCTGATATATTTGCCCCTACTTGGTCTATTCACCTTTTCGCTAACTTTCAATCTATATGTGATAATTCTCTATTTTGGAAATACTAAAACAATTATATATACATCACTATTTCTATAAAATTTATACATATTTACCTCATAGACCTTTTCTAATCATGTCACAATGGTCTTTGGTCTTCTGGTACAAGTCCATACTAGGAAGACAACATCACACTGTGACCCTATCCAACTAGTGCAACCTTGTCCCCCACACTCAAATAGAAATTTTTTAAATTTGAGCCATTTAATCTTACCCTTCCCACATTTTTTATAAACATGGTTAGTGAAAAAATTTAAAATATTTTTTCTATATAATATCATCAAGGATTCTCCAAATACATCTAATATATATCAAGGAATTAGTTTGCATACAAAGATCAAAAGAGAACTATTTCTTTATATTTCAATTCTAAAACATCTTAATGGTCATAGGCCAAATCTAAAGAGTCTTTATTTTAGGTCAAGGGTGTTCATTATTCAAACACTTCAATCAAATAATATATCCATAATTGTCTAGTTTCACAATCATGGATCACAGATGCACTTTATGAGGGAGAACTACATCGGTTTGAGGTCCATTTGAGCTATGTAGGTAGCACTCAATCACGAGGGGTTTATAATTCCAAATCATTTATTACATTGACCTTATTCCTCCTCTTATGAATTTATTTCATATTTTGTTTTCTTGTGGAATAATTAGGGTTTTATATGTTTCAAGTCTTTCATACATCATATCATCACATAAATCTCAATAGTAAATCTTCACAAGTGGTCACATAGGCCCAAATCATTAAATAATGAATAAAGTCAACCAATATGTGGTTGTAGTGAGAAACAAGTTCATAATGTGTTACTGTCTACCTCCCATGGAATTGTCACAATAGACTATGAATTATTGTTTTCTAATATGACTATGTTTGCATGTATTTTTACATAATTTACACTTATAGTTAATGTGCATAGTCAAATATATTTCAATTTTGAGGGACACTCACTAGCCCTAGTCAAATTTAACATTTCAAGCAAGTTTTTGATTTTTGGAAGTTATGTATTTTATTGTAGTTTAATATATTCTACCTTATTTTATTATTTCAAAGTTGAATAAACTTAATTAGAATTACCTAATTGAAAATCATTAAATAGTGGGATACTTTTGGACAAATATTACTACCCTTACAAGTGGGACCTCTCATACTACATTCTTAGTTATACTAAGCACACGGGTATTTGATATGTATACACTATTTATAAATTATATAGTGAATTAGTCTTGTAAACTTGGAAAATGCATATCATGGATGTACCTTTAGGTTATAGACATTTCATGCTATCGAGAGGATTACATACATTATTTCTTTGTGCCTATTTATTATCTCTTAGTCTGACCAATGTTATCCTAATAACTTAGACCTTATATCATACTCATAATGTTATAAACATACTTATATTCTACCTAAAAAAAAGTTTTAGACTTATACTTGTTTTAAAACTACTTGAACACTTGCATCCCAATCAAATGCCTATGTAGACATTAGTGTCCTACTATGATGTAAGTGTCTAGTACCCTAAAGTCATATAATTTACAAAAAAAACATATTCTTATGTTTGGCCTAAGTGATTTAGAGGGATATATTCTACAAATGGATTGGTATAAAAATAGGATCAATCCTAATTTATTCATCACCTATCAAATACTTACCTCTCATAAGAAAACTTACCAAAAACACACAATCAAACATTCAAGTGAGTAAAACTTCCCTATTTTATTTTGTTTCCATACCAATCATAGGGACAACACATATACACATCTGAAGTACTAAAGGATCATTCTATGGACCATATTTTCCAAGTTATAAGCCAGGTCACTCTATGTACTTGCTTATCACATGTTGTATCCTTATGCACACATAATCCAATGCATAGGGGATCTTCATAGTATTTAAGGTGTAGGTAGCACTCATTTATAAAATGGTCTTAAGGGTATCTCAACACCATGTGTCCACTAACCTATTTTTCCCATTACCACTATGAATATAAATAACTAGGGTTTTATCATTTGACAAAGAGAAATAATATATGAACTAAATCTAAATGTACCAAAGTGAGGGTGACATATAACCCAAAAGCATCTAGGTGGTCACATCTAGTTTAAAAAAGTATTATATACTGGTAAATTATATCCAAGTTAGATATAAGCATAAACACAATCATCATAGGTTGATGCAAGTGTCTACATCTATAGAGGTATAGTTTCTAAAATCAGGTGACTGATCTAGAATCTAGATCTAGTCTATTCCCTTTTTATTCTAGATTTAGATATATATTAACATAAAAACTAGCTAAGTATATTATTTTCATTATCATTTAATTATATATCATAGTTGTACTTCCTATTTTTAGCATATACTAGAATAATAAATTAAGTATATGTTTATCTAAAAATAATAATTAATTAGTGTAAAGCACAAGATATACTGAGAGGCGGGGGGTGAATCAGTATATCATATATCTTATAAAACTTTCCTTTAACCAAATTTCACTTAATCAAAAATTCAAGATATGCAATAAAACTCAAACAATAAACACCACACAAGATAGAGAGAGACACCAGATATAATGTGGAAACCCAATGTGGGAAAAACTATAGAGAACAATCCTCAAGTATATTAATGAGCACAAACCCAAAAAATATTTTCAAGCCAAGCTTGTAGGAGAACCATACCCCTTTGTTGAGCACCAACCTAGCTACTATTCATGAGCACCAACCCACAGGAGCACCACACCCCTTTGTGTATACCACACACCTATCTCTCAATGTTGTTATCTCAACAAATGATAGATCAATACAACATCTCTTTCCTCTCTCTCACCTTTGCTATTCTAAGCTAGATATAACAAATACAAATCATATTCATCTCTCACAATTGCTCTTCTAGGCTAGATATTACAATATCAAATCAACCTCTATCTTCCATGTTTATAAATGGCTTCTCAAGCCTTTATTTATAGCTTTCCAAATGACCTTTGGCCTTCCCTCTTTGTGACCCTTCAATACTCATGGAAAATGTCACCAAACTTGTATGACCCTTCATATTCAAGCCTTTGAAAAGTCATGTGGTGACCCTTCATGACCAAAAACGTCCTTCCCTCTTTTGTCCTCATCTTGGTGACTTTTCGTATTCCTTAAAGTGTCCCTTCATGAGAAATTTTTCCCTTACTCTTTTGTCTTCACTCCGTGGCTCTTTGACTTCTCCATGAGCCCTTCTTTTGTCTCATATGCAACCAAAAATATATTCATTAATATTAAATAAATATTAACTCATATTAGCCAAGATATATTTATTACAAACATTAAATACAATGGGGTCTTTATCACCAATAATGCTAGACCTTTGACATCAATGACAATATTTCCAACAATCTCCCCCTTTGTCATTGATGGAAACCTCAATATTGAAACTCCCACATCCTATCACCTGCACATACTATCATCTAAAAACATACAGTAACTCCCCCTTATTTAGTAACCTATACCTATTCCTTGTACCTATTTTTTGCACCTGTACCTGTACCTATTATTCTCACCCTTTGACATCAATGGAAAAGGGCCTACCTGGAGCTAACACTTAGTTCCCCCTCAACTGATGTTGAACATCAATGGAAAGAAGTAAAATAAATTACTCCCAACTCCTCTTGCATATCTTTAAATGTGTCCTTTGATTATTCCTTTGAGAAAATATCTGATAAATCATTGCCTTTTCTAGCTATCCTGGTAGTTGTTTTATCTTTGAATTTCACTATGCCACCATTGATCTTCTTTACTCTTATCTCTTGTCATATGCCTCAAACATCTGCTATCAACAAACCATGGCTGATCTTCATTTCTTACATGCAAAGTTGTATGCACCAACATAGAATCTTCAGGTTGTTTCTTCTACCATGAACATGTCTGAACCTTCTTCTTAATGAATGGGGCTTTGAAAACTTTGATCCTCCTTGATTGAATCTGCATGAGTATCATTTTCCTTCTTTCTAAAATTGTTATCTCTTTTTCAACATTCTAATTTCTTTTGACCATAATCATTTGAAACACTTTTAAACTTTTAAACGCTGCATATGCAAGAATAATTCTAATAACCTCAAACCATAATACTGATGCAAAATTTTCTTCAAAAATATATTCCCTCAAAAGATATACAAATTAATCTACCAACTCACCTTCTTGTAATGAAACATATCCAAGACCTAATAACATCCACCATGCTTCAATTTTTCTTAAAAGTGTCTCCTTAAAGCCTAGAAGAGACACCCCACACAATAGGGTTCTAGAAATAAATCTCAAGAGATTCCTACATCTCCTCTGTTTCTTCCTTGATCTTTTTGTGTTTTTCTTTTAGAATCCATTTAAGCATGTCTAACCTTTTTGACTTACTAACCTTATCATTTATGGTGTTTTTATTTTTCTCAACTTTTACAACTATCTTATCTTGACAAAGCTCATGCTCAAATGTAACAAGAGATTCTGCACAATCCTTTTTATCTGATTCTTTATCTACTATATCAAGTAATTCATTTTCATTATTAAACTCAACCTGATCAACCTTTACTATTTTAGGTCTCCAAACCTTAATTTGACTCTTCTCATATCTTTTAGGGGCTCTGTAACCTTTGACATACTTTAAAGATCTTTTTACTTGTTTTGGACATAATTTAGCAATACGACCAACCTTATGACAACAAAAGCAAACAATATTTCTCATACCTTTTTCTTGAATGTGGTTGAGATCTCCCTTTTATTGATTACTTCTCCTCATACAATCTCTTTCCCTATGACCAACATGATGACAAACAAAACAACGGCCATGAAAAGAATTTGAAAACTTGAAAGCATCGGGCTGCCTGATTAGCTTCTTTGATTTGCCTTCAAAGCCTGCATCCTTCTTTCCTTGGATTGATATTTCATGATCTTTCTCAGCCTTGATTATAAGCTTCTCATGATTATCCTTTAAAGAGCCTAACTCAACCTTCAACTGATTACATTCTTCTTCTTTTGATGTTAAAATTGAATTTGCAACCTCTAACTGATTCTTAAGATCCTGAATAAATATCTTATTTTCTTTTACTTCTATAGCCAACTTAGAATCCAAGATACACACCTTTTCCTTAATATCCTCAACCATAGATTTCAACTCTTTATTCTCCTTCTTTAGCTACTTGGACATCTTATGCTTTTCTTTGATCTACCTTCAAGCTGTTAAACCTTTTCTGAAGGAACTTGCTTTGATACCAATTGTTAAGCATGGGATATACTGAGAGGGGGGGTGAATTAGTATATCATATATCTTATAAAAATTTCCTTTAACAAAATTTTACTTAATCAAACATTCAAGATATGTAATAAAACTCAAACAATAAACACCACACAAGATAGAGAGAGAGGCACTAGATATAACATGGAAAACCAATGTGGGAAAACCCATGGAAAACAATCTCAAGTATATGAATGAGCACAAAACCAAACAATATTCACAAGCCAAGCTTGTATGAACACCATACCCCTTTGCCGAGCACCAACCCAACTAATATTCATGAGCACCAACCCACAGGAGCACCGCACTCCTTTATGTATACCACACACCTATCTCTCAATGTTGCTATCTCAAAAAAAGATATATCAATACAACATCTCTTTCCTCTCTCTCACCTTTTCTCTTCTAAGCTAGATATAAAAAATACAAATCATATTCGTCTCTCACAATTTCTCTTCTAAGCTAGATATTACAATATCAAATCAACCTCTATCTTCCATGTTTACAAATGGCTTCTCAATCCTTTATTTATAGCTTTCCAAATGACCTTTGGCCTTCCCCCTTTTTGACCCTTCAATCCTCTTGGAAAATGGCGCCAAACTTGTATGACCCTTCATATTCAAGCCTTTGAAAAGTCATGTGGTGACCCTTCATGACCAAAAAGGTCCTTCCCTCTTTTGTCCTCATCTTGGTGACTTTCCGTATTCCTTAAAGTGTCCCTTCATGAGAAATTTTTCCCTTACTCTTTTGTCTTCACTCCGTGGCTCTTTGACTTCTCCATGAGCCCTTCTTTTGTCTCATATGCAACCAAAAATATATTCATTAATATTAAATAAATATTAACTCATATTAGCCAAGATATATTTATTACAAACATTAAATACAATGGGGTCTTTATCACCAATAATGCTAGACCTTTGACATCAATGACAATATTTCCAACAACTGGCCTACTATAGATTTGTATATCACCCTTGTGCTTCTTCATTTCATATATTCTTAACCCTAGCCCTAACTTTAAAAAACCTAGGGTTAAACATTTTTTAAACCTAACATTTGAGTATTTCTTTACAAAACTAGCCTAATCTAGGGTATGCAACCTCCTAGGGTTTCATCTTACCATGATGTATTTTTAGATCTAAAACTTTACCCTAGGGTTTTACATTCATTTGGTCACAATTATTTAATGTTTAGATGCTTACAACTTATTCTTCCTTTATTGGAGAATTTAATATTCCAAATAGATCCATTTTAATATTCATTAGAGGTATTTTCTACTTAGGTTGGTATACGCAAAAACCTTTTTTGTTCACCAAAATTTGATATGCATTTTTCACTTTTAAAAATTTACTACTTTTAGTAAATATTGGCATACAAGGTGAATGGTGTATTTATTTTGTAATTAGTTTTTGGGTTTCATTAAAAATAATATTTTATTCTACAACCTCTCTCAGATATCTAAAATAAATTCCTATTTTATTGAAATTTTTTATTCTTTATTGGAAATATTTTAGGGTTTTATCTATGAAACATTCCACATTGTTTGGCATATTTTTCATTCATAATAGATAAAATTTAAAATTACTCAAAGGTTTTTCATAATTATGTTGATATAAACAAAAACATATTTTGTTTTCAAAATATTATGTGGATTTTATGAATTTAGTATTTTACTATTTTTAGTAAATTTAGACCTACATGTTGTATATTGTACTTATATTTCCCTATTTTTATAGGGTCATCTCATTTCATGATTTTATATAAAAACCTATCTTATGTTTTTAAAAAACTAAGCTAATAATCTGAAATTGCTATATCCTTATTGTATCATTTGGAATGCTAGCATTTATATGTCTCGTCTGTTTTATTCTCAAACTAGTTTTTAGAACATTTAAAATGGCTAAGGAACTTCTTATTCCTCTTAACCCTAAGGAGGGTGATATCTACCATCCCTCTAACAAGGTCCATGTTATCACCCCTTTAAGGGGTAAGGTTGATGGTATATGTATGTATGTTCAATCTGAAACACCTAGGGTTTATTATTGTGAATCCATAAAAGATAAAACCATCCTCATGAACAAGTTAATAGAAGAGTTATAAAATAAAAATAAATAGTTTATTTCAAATATCATATTATAGGAAAATTAGAGTCCATATGCCCAATATCCAAGACATGTTAGTGTTAATCATGTATTTGCATTTTCATCTAGCAACATTGTACCTGACAAGGTTTTTTATCCAAATGAAAAGATAAAATAGAATACATATAGAATAAGTGATTCAAAAAGTGATGAAAATGATACTAAGATTCCAAGTGAAATCTTAAAAAACATGTTTTGAAATAAGGTGCTTTAATTACATCCCTTGCATCCTATAAGGAGATCCAAATATTATTATGCATATCATATAATTAATATACATCATACGTATTGTAATTTTGCATTAAATGATAAAATATAAATTCATAAAGGTAATGGTGATCATATAAGATACATCAACCAAGAAAACCACTCACATTATTATCGAGCATTGTTCCTATTGTTGAGATTTGGTATTGATGTTGTCATTGATGTTAAAGGTTTTTGAGAAGGTTACTATCATTTCTATTTTCAATGATGTCTCAGTGGTGATCTAGTGAGTGTTATGTTATAAAAAGCTAAAGTGTTGAAGGTTAGTTGGCATGGTCATGAGGTCATAGGTCTTCATGAGGTCATTAAAGAGTGTAACTATGAGAAAGAATATTGATCAGTGTTACAATGATTATGAGATTGTAAGATATGATTGGTATATGTTATTATGTTCTCATGAGTGATGTGAAGGTCAGCATGGAAGGTCATTGTTGTCAAAATTGTCAAGTATTTAAGCCTAGTAATGTCTTGAGAAGGTATAAGCATAGGATGCATTGTATTGTACATGAAGAGGCTTTGAGTCATGGTGATATGGATGTTCTCAATATTTTAAACATTATAAAATATTGATATCAAGTGTCTTTGAGGATAAGGTATCTTGTGAAGCTTAGTTATGGTGTGAAGATACCTTGTGTGAAAGTATAATCTTGATTTCATGGTGAGATAAGGTTGTATGAGGATGTTTGACATTGTTTGAGCATGTGAGATGCTATTTAAGTATATGAGTTAAATATTCAAATTTTGAAAAAGGGTTTGAAGTTCATTTCAATTCCTAATGAGGTATGAAGACTCATATGTAGAAATCAAGGTGGCGATAACATGGTCTAATGAGGTATGAGGTTTGGTTTCCAAGGAAATTATGCAGAGGTGAGATTTGTTAGATGTGTGACATGTCAAATATTCAAGAACAGAGCATGAAAAATTATTTTAAGGTCTCACGAGTGGTCAAAATGAAGGGTTATCAACCTGAGAAGGATTTTCTTATGATAATAAGCTCATAAAAACTTTTCATTGGAAACTAAGATATTCATATTATATGGGTAAGTGTCCTATCTCAAAATTCTAAGCATTATTTTTAAGTTGAGGGGCTATGCTTTATGAATGATCATTAAGAGTGGAAATAGGTTTAAACCCTCCTAGAACCCTAATAAGGAATTGATGTATAATATGTTGACCAAAAGTGCCCAAAATGGATTTTTATGCTCAGGTAAGATATTATATCTTATATTGGACTTTCTTAGGTACCTCCAAGTGGTATTGGTTAGAGAGAGGAGAGACAAAATGTTGAGTTACAGGTTTGTTTCTAAAGAAGTTATAACTATCAAAAGTTGAATTGGAAAAAGTTTTAAAATGATCGAATGGAGAAGGTAGATACTTGTAGTTGATTTCCATGGTGGTTTTTGGATTGGTTCTAATACTTAATCATGTAAATTTGGATATCCAAGTGGTCCAATCGCTAATAGGCCTAATAGAGCAAAATGTGCAAACCTAGGTAGTGATGAGAAGATGATTCTTGATGTGTTTTCATGAAACATTGATGGATAGAAGTGTATTAAAATGTTTTTTTTGGAGTTTTATTCCCTATTAATTAATATTATAGGTTTTTTAATTCAATTATAGAGGTTAAAAAGTTGAAGCCAAAATGGATTATCTAGTTCTGGTGTGACTATGAGGAGAAAAGTCAAAAGATTGGTCTACAAGACCAATATTTGACATTAGACCATATTTATTTTATATTTTAAGATGGTTTATAAAATTAATAGAATAATTTTCATAAATTTTAATTATTTTAAAGTCCCTTTATAGGTTTTATAAGGTCAATGTTTCACGACTATGTTTTTGACAGTCTTGACAATTCTAAGTTACAGTGATAAAAAATTAGATTTGAGTGTAATTTCATGAAAGAGTGATGCAATATAGCATATGGATTTATTATTAATTAATTTAAATTCATTATAATTCTTTTTATAATCTATTGATGTCAGTATAAGTGAATAAAATGTGTTCACAAAAGGGCTTGTCTATTTAGGATTGGGCTGTGAGACTGTAAGTCAAGGAATTGGTATATAAGACTAATATTTTTCATAAGAACTTATTTTTTTTATTTTATACTGATTTTTATATTTAATATGATAATTTTAATTCATAAATATTCAATAAAAGTGTCTACACATATGACTAAAGTCTAATTCCTTATGACTGTGTTTTTGAGTATTTTAGCTGTTTTGAGTAACTTATAGAGTTGTTCTTGAGCCATTATTATCTGATTTAAGTTGTTTAAATTATTTTTTAATATGAATTAGGTCATATATATTATATTTATATATGTTTCATTTTTCATGGTAGAGCTTATAAATTAGTGATTGAACCTCATTCTTGAAAGACAATTTCTGAGGTGTACAGACCTAATAGGGTAGTCTATCCTAAAGAGGGATTTAGGATATAAACATAGGATGTAGATATAAAAAAACATGTAATGGGTCATAATAAATCATTATAAAAAAATTTAGTGTTTTATTATGGTTAGATAAGGCTATCTGGATCCAATAAGATCAAGTCTCAGTGTCAGGAGAGCAGACCTAATAAAGTAGGTTTCTATGAGACATAAAGGGAAAGTAATACCAATGTTTGTCATTGAGTAAGAATGTAAAAATTGAATTAATATGATATTAATTTCATATATATTATATAAACATGTTTTTTGTGTTTTGGTTACATGACATATAGGTGATCAAGCATGAAAGAGATCAGATATTGTTTGAGTACACACAGGCTTAACGTGAATAGTGTTAATGTAGTGTTTCAAGTGGTGGTTGGACCTAAAGGGTGTCATGTCCATAATATGAGATTATTTGGGGTATATTTTAGTGATATATAAACTTTTCATTCCATTTTTGGAGTGAAGGCAAAGTGTAATGTGTGACTAAGAAGGCCTAATAGGTCTCTATGAGACCTAAAGAAGGAATGTAGCCTATTGAGTTATGACCGGATTGATATTATGATTGATTATTGTATTAAAATTTATTAAGGATTATTATTTGTAAAATATAATTGGGTAAGTGTATGCGGCTTACCAAGAGGGATATGAGCAAGAGGCTTTTATAAATACAAGGTAGTTTTAGGCCTATTTATGTATGCTTAAAAGAAGTGAATAAGAAATAAGATTGAGGAGCATAAGGAGGTCATGTATAACATCATAGTGTTTTTTATTTAATTTCATGAATATATAATAGGAGGTATGAGTATGAATATCAAGGTCATATGTCCTAATTAGTCTTAAAGAGACCTAGTTGAGTGAAGAGGCCTAGAAAGTAGTTTGAGAGGGATAAGAGTGTGAAGAGTTGAAGAAGTGGTCATATTATGTTGGTTAAGTAGCATAGTTTTATAAATTTTATAAAATTAATTAGGTTTTTGAGTTGGTTCTGAGTCATCTAGGGGGTTGGTGCCTCTGTGTAAGTAGGTGTTTTCTAAAGCCTAATCAAATTGGTGCTTGGCTAGTTTAGGTTGGTGCTCTGTGTGGAGTTGGTGCTTCACTAAATGTTGGTTTTTATCTTATATTAATGTAGTCCATTTTCATATATCAGTGGTTTTTCTTCCCCTTGAGTGTTTCCCACATATATTATGTGTTGTCTTGTGTAATATTGTTTCATGCTTCTATAGTTGATTACTTATCCATTGCTTGATCTATATGTTGATGTGATGATTTTTATATGATAAGGAGGAATTGAATGAAAGTTTTAAGAGACTAATTCATCCCCCCCCCTTCTTATTTATTGTGCTTCCAACATATGGTAATAGATCTTGGTCTTCTTAATTATGTCGAATAGCTTGAAGGTGATCCTAAGAAGCACAAACATGGATTGTGATAATGACAGTGTTTACCATGATAGTAATAAAGATCTTTTCAATTTACAAGCTATGTATATAAAAGAAGAAGATTTATCCAATGGATAAGAAGATGAATTAGATCATGAAGCTAAGCTCATAAGTAACATAGATAATTTGAAGTACCAAAATAATAGGAAACATGAGTTGAGATCTATGGTCAAGGATCTTAAAGAACAAATATGTACCTTGAAGAATGGATTGGAGATCTCAGAATCTCCTGAGTTCATGGTGTTTTAGTGCTCTATGAAAAGGGGTGGATCCATTAGGATTCATGGAGACACTCTTTAGTTAGCATAATCATTGTGGATGATTGGTTTGAGGGGTATTTATTCAAGTTGTTCTATGTTTCTAGTAGTAAGTAGTTGAGCTTAATATGTGTTAAGAACGGGTATTATAATCAAGATGATTGAAGGAAGATGAGTATGGTTTAAGATTCCTATTGACTCATGTGTTGAGATATGAAGATAAAGTGGGAGTCCTAAATTATATATATGGTGTCAAGAGTTTGGTTAGAGAGAAGTGTGTGTTCATGAGAAAAAAGAGTGTTATTGGTAGTGTAAAATATGACAAGGTGATCAACTACATATTGATAGTATGTGATGTAACCGAGTTATTCTTAAAATAGAATTTGAAGACAAATAATTTCTTCAATCATTGGTATAGGTCAAGAATATAAGGTATAGTACATATCAAACATAGTCATTTCATGAAGAGGCATGTGCATGGTGAGCATGAAGATGTATGTGTAGAGGTATGACATTGTTTGAGGAGCATGTAAGGCATGTTATCAAGATGTAGAGGCATCAAGAAGAGTTTTAAAGTGAGCCTACAGGGGTAAGATGATCAATCTAAGTCTACAATTAGACCATTCTTTAACCCTTCCTAGCCTAATGAGATATAATGATTTGTTATCAAGGCTTGTGAAGGTACATGGTCAAGTAAGCTTTGAAGTATGTGTATGGTGAGTTATTATTTCAACATAGTGAGTTTTGTATCTATGAGAGAGAGTGTAATCATGGTGAATGAGTTTGATGACAAGTAAGATAGTCTATTTGGTATTAAGTGTATGAAAGAGATGTCATGAGGGAGGTCATTAATGAAAGAAAGAGTGTTTCCATGGGTGGTTGATATAGTTTCTAAAAATTGTGTGCCTTTTAATTTCTTTGAGAGGTAGTATCAACTCAGGGGGAGAAATTATGATTATATTATTTTTATATGATCCTTTTTCATTATTTTCAAAGGGAGAAAAAGATCAAAAAGGGAGATAAAAGGCAAGACCCAGATCTAGGAGATGGTTTCCATAAAGAGTGTTTGCCATAGTTTTATGTGTGTTTGCCATCAATGACAAAGGGGAAGATTGTTTAGCATTATTCCTATTGTTGAGGTTTGGTATTGATGTTTTCATTGATGTCAAAGGTATTTTAGAAGTTTACTATAATTTTTGTTGACACTGAAGTCTTAGTGGTGCTTTAGTGAGTCTTATGTTGTAACAAGTTAAAGTGTTGAAAGTCAATTGGCATGGTCATGAGGTCATAGGTCTTCATGAGGTCACTAAAGAGTGAATATATAAGAGAGAATATTGATGTGTTATAATGATTCTATGAGTTTAAGATATGATTTGTATATTTTCTTATGTATGCATTAATGATGTGAAGATCGGCATGAAAGGTCCTTATTGTCAAATTTGTCAAGTGCTTGAGCCTTGTAATGACTTGAGAAGGTATGTTCATAGGATGCCTTGTCTTTTACATGAAGAGACTTGGTGGGATGGTGAGATGGATGTTCTTAGGCTTTTAAATGTTATAGAAGATTGATATCAGGTGTTTTTAAGGACAATTTATCTTCTAAAGCTTAGTTATGTCATGAAGAGACCTTGTGTGAAGGCATAAGCTTGGTTTCATGGTGAGATAAGGTTGTATAAGGATGTTTGATTATGTGAAATGTTGTATGAGCATGTGAGTGAAGTATTAAAAGCTTGAAAAAAGGTTTTAAGGTGAGTTGAAGGCCTAATGAGATGTGAAGAATTAGATGTAGAAATTAAGGTGGTGGGAACATGGCCTAATGAGGCATGAGGTTCATTTTCCAAGGAACCTATGCATAGGTGAGATTTATCAGATGTGATAGGTTATCCTAAGTGTATTCATAAATTTATAGGTCAAAGTTTTAAGGATAAGGCATGAAAATTTATTTTGAAGTCTATTGAGTGCTCATAATGAAGGGTTATCAATCTAAGAAGGATTTCATTGTGCTTACTAGCCTATCAAACCTTTGTATGGGAACCTAAGATATTCATGGTAGATGAGGAAGGGTCCTACCTCAAAATTCTAGGCATTATTTTTTGGATTGAGGGGGTATAATTTATGAATGATCTTTAATATTATAAATAGTTCTACACTTGTATACACATTATATTTTAAACCTTTTATCAAATATTGATGCTTTACATCTTACAGGAACCTATCGAGACTCAATATCTCTAAGTGCATGCCCTAAAGGGTGCACCAAAAAAGGGGTAGGCAAACTTTTGGTGTTTCATAGGATTTTGGTCCCTTATTTCCATATTATTACCAATCTAAATAAAAATTAAACCCATTCCCTAAGCTAATACTCCTCCCTTGAATACTCTTCAATTCTTTTTCCTCTTTCCATCCCTCTTTTCCTAACCTTGATCCTCTTTAGCTAGTTGACTATACTAGGTTGAATAGGTCAACCCTATACAGTTTTCATCCTCTAATTACTATACAGGGTCAATTGAGTTGACCCTATACTATTTAGGGTATTTTTCACATTGATATTTTTTATCCCTTCAGTCGACCTAACTCAGGACCTAGTGATTTATCCCATGAAAACATACAAGGTTCACTAGGTCAACCTTGTACATCCAACATATTTAGAAGGATTTAGGGTGATATCCACCTATAAATACAAGATCATTTTTTCATTATTTCAATATTCAATTAAGAGTTATTATTTGCTCGCATATCTTTACAATCTACTCTTCCACCATTCTACTTGAGGAGTCTTAGCTTAGGGTTTTTACTTGGAGAATCTAGTCTTGTGGATAAGTCTTGGATGCTTTGGCCTTTCTCAGTTATCCTTACAAATCATAACAACCTCTTACAAAGCCCCATTGGCTAAGGGAGAGATTTAGTCTCAATGGGTTCACATTTAGGTAAGTATATTCTAACTTTGTTCTCCTCTCTTTAGTAGATAGAAGTAGCATAAATATTTGCTCAAATAATATTACTCTTCATATTCCATGTATTACGGTCTTAGTCATACTTATATTAATTGATATTCTCTTATACATGTTTTGATTGCTTTACTAACCCCTCATGTTGTGCCATAAGATTTAGTGTACACTATATTAGATTTACTTTCTTGTTTATTAGAATAGAATGAACATTAAACCTAAGACTCTTTTAGGGTTGTTGCATGATTGTGTTAGACTATAGGATTTTTAACCCTTCCTATCATGGTGTATTATGAAAAGTGATACCCTAATTGGGTCTAGTGTATTCCCATATTAGTCATACCCCCACTTAATAAATGTATTCCCAGTTAGAAGTGTAGGTATGCTCTATCTTCTTTGAGCCAGGATTGATTTATAGACATGATGCATTTTTGATTGCATACATTTTGGTCAACATGACATGAATCCTATCCCACCACTATTTGGATTGTCTTCACATTTCAATTTTCTTCTTATCATTAGCTTCACTTTGGCTTCACCTTCATATTCCATTCTAGTGAACTTGATGTGAATTAAACCTTGTAGGATTTGTTCACTTATTTTTCATTATTTTATCATACTATTTTCCATATATTTGCTTTACTAGGTTGACTCTATTGATCTTGTATCTTTTTCTTCCTATTTCCTATCTCAGATATAGAATTGGGTCAACCTAACTGACTCTATATTCTTGTTTCACCAACTTCTAGCCTCTATTTACTATACAGGATCACCTAGTTGACCCTGTACTATTTGTATACCCTTTCCAACCTTTGTCTACTGTACTAGATCAACCTAGTCAACCCTATATTGTTTTTAGACCCTATTTATTATGCTAGGTCAACCCAATGAAACTTATACTATTTTCTACCTTCTTTGTTTACCGATTGAATTCTATGTTTCTCTTTCTTAGCATTTTGTTCATTTCTCTTAAGCATCATGTCCCTTATCATAATCTTCTTGGATATCCTAAATCCATTTAGACATTATATTAGGTTCTCTTTTATCCTTATCTTTTTCTATCTTTTCTTCCTCTTTTTAACTATTATGGCATCTTGTGATACCCATCCAAACATTTCTCTAGAATTTAGGGAATCTTATGATACCCAACCACATATCCTTTTAGAATTTGGGACATCTTGTGATGCCCATCCCTACATCCACTTACCCTTTGGGGCATCTAGTGATGCCCACTCTTATTCTCCATTACATAATACCAAACTAATTTAACTCTAAAAAACCTTCTGACACTTTCTATCTAACACATTTTTTAGGTTACTGACATGGATCTCTCCCTCTACAACAATTTCCTTCCTTTCACAAACCTTTAGTCCTCCATTTTGGTATTTTGGTTTCTTGATGTACCATAGTGTTCTTTATCTTCTTGCATTTTCTTTTTTTTTAACACCCTTTGGTTTTTTATTTTATGAGTTACAGTATAAGACCATGGATAGGACCCAACCTTCCTCATAAAATTACCATATTTTTAATTACCTCATTTTATCTTTCACTTGCTTTTTGGAACTCCTTGGGTTTCTATTTTCTGAATTGTAGTGTAAATCCACGGGTAGGACCCAACCCTCCTCATAAAATTACCATCTTTTCATATTTTTATATCCTTGTTCTTAGCTTTAGATTTTGCTTTTTTTAGTAGATGGAATTTTCACAACAAACTATATTAGCATGTTTTTCTTCCATTTCTCTCATTCTTATGATATGGAATCACACTTTACTATCATAGTATCCCTTTTATCCCTTTATCACATTTTTTTATGATTTGAAGGAATTTAAATTGTTCCATGTGTCACTCCTCTTGATTTTCCCAATATTTCACTCCACATTGGATAAAACAAGGTCAAATTAAAGATAACACTTTTATTTTAAATAGATTTATGAGACTCTTAGACTCCATGCTCTTTGAAGTTTCTCTCTCTTAGCAATCTTATCCCAAGTATTCAAATGAAAGTCATATTTAGAACCCATGTTTGGTTTTCAAAATCCATGAGGAGGAATAGAAAAGATCATAAATATATTTAAAATCCAAATCATTTGAAACATAAGGTAATGATACTTAAAAGACAACATACAAATCTCAAAATTAAGTATCACACTAAAAGAGGTGATTAAAATCACATCTTCTATCTTCTATCAAAGATCAAACTCCATAGTTGTCCACACATAGAGCTGATGTCCTTTGGGATGTAGTAGGCTAGTATATTAGAATATCATAATTCAATCAACTCTATGGTGCTGCCTACTTTCTCATGTAAATAACCAATCTTTTCAGTAGAATGATGACTCTATAAGGGGTCATGAGGAATGGGGAACAGAAAGTAGGTCTATTTTAATTTTCATTCATATAGCCTTCATGGGATGATCTATATACTTCATTTTTTTAACTAAGACTTGTGTAGCTAAGAGAAGTTCTTCAGAGTCCTTAAGGTAGAAAGTCCACTTATTTTGACAAACCTAATTTGAGTGTCTTGACTTTGATAAAAGGTTCCTCTACCTTGGTTTTTCATTCATTATCCTTTCCACCCATTTCATTTCCCCCCTTTCTAGGAAAATTATGGTTCCAAATCCATTTTCCCTTATTATTTATTCCCTTCTTCTTCACCTCTTAAAAAAATGTTAGAACTACTATGTTTCAGTTTTATCTATCCTTAGAGAAAAATAACATAGTTGAGTGACTATGAATTACTTACTTCTTTTTCATCGTGATTTTACATTTATAGACTTATCTTAATTTCATGTTACTATTTATTCTTTATTATACTATCTTACTATTATGGACACTTGAGTTTGTACCTTTTTTCATTATTGAGTGAGGTTGATTTATTACTTCTCACTCATCGATGTTGTTTTCCTTTTTATGCTTCTTTTTTCCATTATTGAGTGAGATAAGGATTGTTACTACTCACTCATCAATGTTGTTTTACCATTTTTTTTCTATTTTTACCATTGATTTATTTTATTACCAGCCTATTTTACATGTATCCTTGGTTTGATTTGGTGAGTTTTTCTTTCTTACTTAAGGATAGATTGTTTGAGTTTTTTAGTCTTTAATAGCCTTGGATTTGTGGTTACCTAATTTACTCTTGTTTTTTGACTTGGTCATTTGATCTAACATAGCACTTTTCACCCTAGCTTGCCAAATTCCCAAGTATGTCTCATCCTTATAACACCAACTATCTTGGCTTTTTTTGTGTTTATTTGTTTTTAATCTTTAGTTTTGTATTCTTAGGTTTGTCAAAAGTAGCCTCTACACCCTACACAATCAAAACTAGAAAAATAGTAGACAACCATTCAGCAATAAAGGTAATACAAGGTATGCATTGCATTTACTTTTTAGCTATTTATTTTTTTATTATTTACTTTCAGTTATTTTATGCTTTAAAATACTGTAACTTTTTTTATAGCATTAGCGCTATGTGTCCATATGTTATTTCTCAAATCACCATCCCCTATTGTACCTTAGTGACATGTGATGAGCTTCGAGTGGGGAATATGTATACACATAATGTTTTCAACCTTTTATCAATTATTGATGCCTTACATCTTGTAAGAACTTATTGAGACTCAATATATCTAAGTGCATGTCCTAAGGGGTACACCAAGATAAGGGTGGGCAGACCTTTGGTGCTTTTCAAGATTGTCATCTCTTATTTCCACATTATTACCAATCCAACCAGATCTTAAAACCATTACCTAAGCTATTAATCCACCCTTTCACACTCCTCTAGTCTTTTTCCTTTTTTCATACCTCTTTTTCTCACCTTTATCCCCTTTAGCCAGTTGACTATACTAAGTTGACTGGGTCACTCCAATATATTTTTCATCCTCTGATTGTTATATATGGTTGATTGGGTCAACCCTATACTATTTAGGGTATTTTTCACTTTGATATCTATTATCCCTTTGGCTGACCTAGCTCAGGACCTAGTGATTTATCCCCTGAAAACATATAAGTTTAATTGGATTAACCCCATATAGCTGACATATTCATAAGGATTTAGGGTGAGATCCACCTATAAATACAAGATAATTTCATCATTATTTCAATATTCAATCAACAATTATTATTCTCTCATGATTCTTTATAATATACTCTTCCACCATTCTACTTGAGGAGTCTTAGCTTAGGATTTCTACTTGAAGAAATTAGTCTTATGGATAAGTCTTAGATGTTTTGGTCTTTATTAGTTATCTTTAAAAACCAAAACAACCTATTATTAATCCCCATTGGCCAAGGGAGAGATTGAGTCTTGATATGTTCACATTCAGATAAGTATATTCTAACTTTTTTTCCCTCTCTTTCATAGATAAAAGTAGCATAAGTATTGGTTTGAATAATATTACTCTCCATATTCCATGTATTATGGTCTTACACATACTTAGATTAATTAAGATTGTCTTATACATGTTTTTATTTCTTTACTAACCCCTCATATTTTTCCACAAGCTTTGGTGTGCAATATATTAGATTTATTTTCTTGTTTATTAGAATAGAGTGAATATTAAACCTATGACTCTTTTAAGGTTGTTGCATGATTGTGTTAGAATGTAGGCTTTGGAACCCTTCTTAGCATGGTTTATTATGATAATTTATCCCCTAATCAGGTATAGTAGGTCCCCATATTGGTTATTCCCCTACTTACCATATGCATTCCCAATCAGAAGTGTAGGTATGCTCTGTCTTCTTTGATCCAGGATTGATTTATAGACATGATGCATTTCTCATTGCATACAAAACCTTCCTAGAACCATAATAAGGATCTAATATTGAATATATTGATAAAAAATTCAAATATTGGATTGGTATGCTTAGGTAATATATTGTATCTTATATTGGACTTTATGAGGTACCTCTAGATGGTATTGGTTAGAGAGGAGAGAGAAAATGTTGAGTTACAGGCTTATTTCTTAAGAAATTATTGTAAATATCAAAAATTGTATTAGATAAAGTTTTGAAATGATTGGATGGATAAGGTATATACTTTTATTTAATGTCCATAATGATTTATATATTATTTTTGTTAGGTTGTGGAGCTAAAACCTTCACTGATGCAAACATGGAGGAGGTTGCTGAGTTATAGAGAAACTAACATCGACAGTGTAACCGACGTCGGTCATCTTCAATGTTCATAGTAACTGACATCAGTTATGGGTTAGCCAACATCGGTCATACAGGCACCGACGTCAGCAGCCTGTGTGTGCATGCATTTGCATGTGCTTCTAGAATTGGTCTTATTTTAGACAGATTGTTTTTTTGCATGTAAAAGACTAATTTTAGTCTTGAGTCTATGTTTCTAATTATTGTAATTAGAAGTCTAATTATTGTTTGCATGGGATCTATGTAATAGACTCATGGGGTTGTATTGTAATTTGTAGAATCAGAAGGGTTCTATCCAAGGGAGAATCATAAGGACTGGGTGAGGCAAGGACAAGGTTTCTTCTAGGTGTGTAAGATCTAGGTCAGTAGGTGTGCAAGGCCAGGTTGATCTATGGTATAGCAAGATCAGGTGATATCTACATGGTAAGTAAGATCTAGGTTTACAAGTGTGCAAAACTAGGTTGATCTACAGGTGTGCAAGATCAGGTGAGATCTACTTGGAGTACGTGGTGTACTCAGACTTGGAGTATGTGTGTGTACTCAGTGGTAATAGTAATATTGTTACTGATTCGTTGAAACATCAACTTGGTTATTGTGTTGATTGTGTTTGTAACTGAGAGAGAGAACTCTTAAGGGAATATTATTGGTATGCCCAAGAGGTGTGGGAAGAGTGTGATCTCTTTATTGTATTTCCTTCTGGATGAATATTAATACAAGTGTGTATTGCCTCTCATATTTTGTGTTGTTTTTGAATTCTAGTTACTTATCATTCTAGTTAAATTCTATGTTTAGTTTCTTATACAAAGGTAATCAAGTGTGCTCTTAGTGAGCAGGGATCCTGACAATTGGTATTAGATCTTTGTGAGCCTAGGTCCTATCAAGTGGTATCAGAGCTTGGTTAGGTACACTAACAGGTGGTCAGAGCTTGTTAAGTGTTTGTTGATTATAGGTCACTCTCAAGGGTTTTCTAATTGAGTGGGAGTAAAGCAATGGCAGAAGAAAGTACACTAAGAATGGAAGAATTCAACAGCAAGAATTCTCAATTACTAAATTATGGAAAGAAAGAGCAGGTAAAGAAAGATTGTTGGTTGGTTGAAGATCAGCATGAAGGAAATGAAGAAGCAGATGTTGCAGGTATTGTTGCACAAGATGCTCTTGTATGTTCCTTGGATAAAGTAGAATCTTAGATTATAGATTATGTTGCCTCTTTCCATGCAGCCCCAAATAGAGTATTTTTCCATGATTATGTCCATGGAGACTTTGGAAAGATTTATTTAGGGGTTGGTGAGCCTTGTCAAATTGTTGGCAAAGGGAAAGTGTGGCTAAAATTGTAGACGGGCAACACATGGGTGTTTGAAGAATGTCATGTAGGTCCCAGTCTTGAAAAGGAGTCTAATTTCTTTAAGAAAGTTGGGTGATGAGGGATGCATAGTAACTCTCACAGTGGATGCACTTGAATTAGCATGTGGTAAGAAAGTAGGTACTCTTTATCTATCTACTTGTATTACTCATTCTCCTTATGTTGCAAAGATGTGGCTCTATAGGCTTGGTCACATGAATAAGAAGGAGATGCATGTTCTTAAGAGGAAGTCTGATGTCTTTGACAAACTTAAGAACTAGAAAGCCTTGGTTTTTATGGAGGAGATGATGGACAAAGATCAGTCATAAGGGCTGAATAATTTTGAGTAGGGCAGTTTGGATAGGGTTTTGATCCAAGGTGAGCTCACAGGTAAAAAGCCATCACTCACAGGAAAACATAGTTACCGATGTCAGTCAAGTGGAACCGACATCGAACAGGTAGGTACCGATGTTGGTCATGTGCAGACTAGAGTCGGTAGTGTCAGGCAGGTGGAGACCGACGTCAGTCAGGGAACCAATGTCGACAACCAAGTGGACACCGATGTCAGTTAGGGAACTAGCATCGCTGATCAAGTGGAATCAACATCGATTGGGTGTAGACCAGGGTTGACCAAAAAATAGATTTTGGGTGGACAACAAGCTGTCAGGGAGTCTCAAACACTCATGTGGAGGATTGAAAGGGTAAGTAAGCCTCAAATTCATTTTTTGCCTTCTTTATACTACTTGTTGCTCACTAATGGTCAAGAACTAGTAAGTTTTAAAGAGGCAGAGTAGGTAGAATCCAAGAAACAGTGGGAGCATGGCATGAATGAGGAACTTGATTCCTTGGATGAGAACCAAATGGGAGATTTGGTAGAGTTGCCAGCTAGTATGAAAGCACTAAAAGACAAATGGATTCCCAGGTTAAAGAAGAGAGAGAATGGACATGTGAGATGGAAGGCCAGGTCATATGGTCTTGTGCAAGCTCCAGGACAGTGGTACAGGTTTGACAGGTGTATGACAAAGCATGGATTTAGTCAATGTCATTGTAACCATTGTGTTTATTTTACCAGGGTGGATAATGGTCGTGACATTATCCTGTTACTATATGTAGTGTATATGCTTGATGCAAGGTCACACATGTAGGGTTTTACCAAGCTAAGGGTAAAATTAGTTCAGTGGTGTGCCAAGAAGGATTTAGGAGGAGCAAAAATCCTTGGCATGAGTATTCCTAGAGACAGGGAAGATCACAGGTTGATGTTGTCTCAGGATGATTATGTGAATAAGGAAGTGGCAAGGTTTAATATGCAGGATGCAGAACCGGTTAGCACACCTATGGATGGACAATTCATAGAATAGTGTCCCAATTCACATGATGAGGTTAAGTACATGTGTACTAGACCTGATATTTCCCCAGTAGTGGGAGTTGTTAGCAAGTTTGTGGCCAATCTAAGAAAGAAGCACTAAAAAGTAGTTCAGTGGATTCTCAGGTATCTGAGAGGGACCAACAACAAGTATACATGCGATGCAGGGTCAGGGACTTCTCTACATGGGTCTGTAGATTCAGATGTGGTAAGTGACTTGGATGATAGGTGTAGCACCATAAGATGTGTGGTGGTTGGTCTTCAAGATTGAACTTGAAGAGGAATACAAGCCAAGAAACAAATTAGATGATGTACAGGTGCAGGTACAGATGTAACTATTTATCTCCAAGTGGGAGATTGTTAGGTTGTGGAGCTAAAAGCTTCACTGATGCAAACATGGAGGAGGTTGTTGAGTTACAGAGAAACTGATGATGGCAGTGCAATCGACGTCGATCATATTTAGTGTTCATAGTAACTGATGTTATTTATGGGCCAGCTGACATCGGTTAGACAGGCACCAATGTCGGCAGCCTATGTATGCAAGTGTTTGCATGCACTTCCAAAATTGGTCTTATTTTAGATGGACAATTTGTTTACATGTAAAAGACTAATTTTAGTCTTGAGTCTGTGTTTCTAATAATTGTAATTATAAGTCTAATTATTGTTTGCATGGGATCTATATAATAGACTCATGGGGTTGTATTGTAATTTGTAGAATTAGAAGGGTTCTATCCAAGGGAGAATCATAAGGACTTGGTGAGGCAAGGACAAGGGTTCTTCTGGGTGTGTTAGATCTAAGTCAGCATGTGTGCAAGGCTAGGTTAATCTATAGTATAACAATATTAGGTGAGATCTACATGGTAAGTAAGATCTAGGTTTGTAGGTGTGCAAGATTAGGTGAGATCTACTTGGAGTATGTGGTGTACTCGGACTTGGAGTATGTGTGTGTACTCGGTGGTACTGGCAGTATTATTACTGACTGGTTGAAACACCAACTTGATTATTGAGTTGATTATGTTTGTAATTGAGAGAGAGAACTCTTGAGGGAAGATTATTGGTATGCCCAAGAGGTGTGGGAAGAATTTGATCTCTTTATTGTATTTCCTTCTGGATGAGTATTAATACAAGTGTGTATTACCTCTCATATTTTGTGTTGTTTCTAAATTCTAGTTACTTATCATTCTAGTTAAATTTCATTTTTAGATACTTATACAAAGGTAATCAAGTGTGCTCTTAGTGAGCAGGGATCTTGACATTTTCTAATTTTTAAGAGTGAAATTTTGGTTATCCAAATGGCCTAGTCAATAACAGGTCTAATAGAGAAAAATGTGCAAAACCTAAGAAGTGGTGAGAAGATGATTCTTTATGTGTTTTCATGAAATATTTATGGATTAAATTGAATGAAAATATTTTTTTGTACTTTTATTTCTTATTCATTCTTATTATATGGTTTTAAATTCAAGTATAGAGGTTGAAAAGTTGAAGTCAAAATGGTTTATCTGGTTCTAGTGTGACTATGAGGAGAGAGGTCAAAATATTGGTATATAAGACCAATATTTAAAATTATAACATATTAATTTTGTATTTTAAGATAGTATTTAAATTTCATATAATCATTTTTATAAATTTTAATTATTTTAAAGTCCCTATACAGGTGTTATAAGGTTAATTTTCATGACTATGTTTTTTATAATGTTGACAATTCTGAGTTGCAGTGATGAAAAGCTAGATTTGAGTGTAATTTATTTAAAGAGGATTAAATATAGTTCATGTATTTTTTTTATTAATTTTAAGTCATTATCATTCTTTTTATAATCTTTAGAAGTTAGTGTAAGTGAATAAAATGTGTTCATAAAATGGCTTGTTTGTTTAGGATTGGATTGTAAGACTATAAGTCAAGGAATTGGTCTATAAGGTCAATATTTTCCATTATAAATTGTGATTTATTCATTTAATTATGATATTAATATGTAATATAATAATTTTAATTCATAAATATTCAATAAAAGTGTCTATATAGGTGGTTGATGTTTAATTCCTTCTGATTGTATTTTTGAGTATTATGGCAGTTCTGAGTGAGCAAGTTATAGAGTTGTTCTTGAGCTATTATTTTTTGAGTGAAGTTATTCCAAGTAGTTGGGTTTCTTCATGAGGTAATATATTATATGTATCATTTTTTATGGGATATTTTTTAAATAAGTGATTGAACTTCATTCTTTCATGATAGTTTTTGAGGTGTACAAGCCTAATAGGGCAGTCTATCCTAAAGAGGGATTCAGGGTATAAACATAAGATGAAGATATAACCAAGAATAAGTCATAGTAAATAAATATAAATTTTATTGAGTGGTTTATTATGTTTTGATAAGGCTACCTATATCTAATAAGATCAAGTCTCAATGTTAAGAGAGTAGACCTAATGAAGTAGGTCTTCATGAGACCTAAAGGGTAAGTAAGACCAATGTTGGTCATTTAGTAAGAATGTACCAAGTAAATGAAGATAAAATTAAATAAATATAGATTAAACAAACTTTTTTTAATATTTTTTTTACATGAAATATAGGTGATCAAATATGACAGATTTTAGATGGTGTTTGAGTACACACAAGCCTAATGTGAATAGTGTTAAAGGAGTGTTTCAGGTGGTGGTTGGACCTAAAAGGTGTCATGGACATAAGATGAGAGTATTTGAGGTATATTTGAGTGATATATGAATTTTTACTTCTATGTGTTGAGATTTAACTTGTTCTAAGGAAGTCAAAGTGTAACGTGTGATTAAAAAGGCCTAATAGGTCTTCATGAGACCTAAAAAAGGAATGTAGCCTATTGAGTTGTGACCGACCTGAGATTGTGATTGATTATTATAATAAAATGTCCTAAGTCATATTATGTGTAAAATATAACTTGTAAATTTTGTGTGGCTAACCAAGAGGGATATGAGCAAGAGGCTTGTATAAATACAAGGTAATTTTAGGCCTACTTATGTATGCTTAAAGGAAGTGAATAACATATAAGATTGAGGAGAAGAAGGAGGTCATGTATACCATCATAAGGGTGTTTACTTACTATCATGAATATATAATATGATTTTTTATTATGAATATCAAGTTCATATGACCTAACTAGTCTTGAAGAGACCTAGTTGAGTGAAGAGGCCTAGAAAGCAATTTGAGAGGGATAATAGTGTGAAGAGCTAAAGAAGTGGTCATCATATGTTGGTTAAAATACATAGTGTTTTAAAGGTGATTAAATAAATTATATGTATGAGTTGGTTTTGAGTCATCTTTGGGGTTTATGCCTCCTCCCAAGTAGGTTTTTGATAAAACCTAGTCAAGTGGGTGCCTGGCTAGTTGGGGTTGATCCTCCATGTGGAGTTGGTGTTTCACTAAATATTGGTTTTTATCTTATAAGAATGTAGTCCATTTACATAGATTAGTGGGTTTTATTCCCCTTGAGGGTTTCCCACATATATTATGTGTTGTCTTGTGTAATCTTTTTTCATGCTTGTATAGTTTATTGCTTATGCATTACTTGAGCTATATGTTGATGTGACGGTTCATATATGCTAAGGAGGAATTGAATGAATGTTTTAAGACATGAATTCACCTGACCCTTTCTTAGTGACTATGATTCTAATAATTATGAGTACCTATCCTAAATCAAAAGTGAAAAAATAAAAAATATGGTTTCCAAAGGATAATTATGAATATAAAAAATTACAATGCAAAACCTAAAACAAGAAAATATTCAAAAGGCAAAGTTAGAGCAAGCAATGTTACAAAATATCAAGATAAAAAATCCAAATTTTCAAATCTAATTATAAAGGATACAATCACAAACATTTCCTCATATAAATTACCTTTTAATATCGCTCCTCACTTAGAGGGAAATCAATTTGCAGATATCAAAGTTATGAACTATCAAGATAGAAAAAAAAATTATGTCATTTCTTAGCTCTCTTGAAAATAAGTTTCAACATGTGGATGAGACTAATGAAATTTCAAAAAGTATAGGATAATTTCAGTTATGAGTTTCATTTGATTTAAAATAATGTTTTGCCACTTGTTAGGTTATTTATAATCCAAATACCTACAATATTGTGCTTGGAAAAGCATGGTTACACTCAACAAGAGAAAGGGTTGATAGAAACAATAATTGCATATCATTTTATCATCAAGGCAATATTATAACCTTTTTTCCAAAAAATTAATCATGTCGTAAAATACCATACACGTAAATACAAGTAATGGAATATCAATAAAGTCAAAATACATAGAAAATATTAAAAGATAGAAACCAAAGGCATATTGTAATAACATTTTTGTTAAATCTAGCATCATCAAAGATAAAGAAACACAATATATTAATCTTGCATCCCCTTGATATAATAACATGATACACTTTTTTATTTTTTCATGCACACATATGGCATATCTAGTTCAAGGTAGGTTATACATTTATAACTCCTTTCAGAACCTCACCCTCATCTTAAGATCACATACTAGTATTTTCTTTTCAAAATTTCCAAAAATACCAAACAAAATTAAAAAATTAAAAATCCAAAAATATATGTAGTTTTTACATGTTTTATTAGATCCTTTACATGTATGTTGTTAGTTTCATGTTAGTGGATATCAAATAAATTATTTTTATATACACATGTGTTTCGAGTGTAATACAATCATACATAGATACATGATCTATGCAATTTTAGATGTTGGGCCTTCCCTCTACTCATGTCATATGGACATTAGGGGCATCCATTTCTTTGATCATCATACATATAGGTTATATCATTCTATGGTCTCTTTACATTATCATGTTCAATATTATGTAATTTCATATGCCTTTATCCATGCTTATATCTTTTATAGTGTATGTAATATGCTATGTACATAACATTTGTTGCTAACACATATATCTAGGGACTAGTATGATATGTTTAAACTAGTTGCTTATAGTTTTCCTTTATACACTTCCTTGAGTGTCTTGTATTTATTTTTTAAGAAGTTAAATATGATTCATTGTTTGTGGCCCCTGTGCCTATGTTTTCCTATTATGGAATTTGTATATGTCATGATTTTTTGTATGTTGACATTTGAATGCCATTCCCTTGCTTTATCAACATTTGAATAAGTCATGTCCATTTGATTTTACATAATTTTAGCATGCCCCTTATTTAAGGTATCCTTACAACATTATATTTTGATTTCATTTTGAGTGCTCTTGTGTGTGTGCTTGATTGATTTTAAGAGATTTTATTGTTACGATATAGACATTTCCATGATTTATATCATGAATTTTAGGCCTTGATGTGATCACATACTATGTACCTCATTGTTATATCTACCTATACATGCTACTCTTATATGTTACATGATACATTCATACATTATAAATTTATCTTATCCTTTTGAGGTAAGGTGACTACAAGTTTCTACTTCCCCTCACCTAAAAAGAGGGGTAATATTAGTTGTCCCATGCCATAGAGGCATATTTTTCACATGTTCACTAGATTTAGATATACAGTGAGGAAATGTTTTTGAAACATGTTCTTCACACTTGTACCAATTTTTAGTTTCATATTTTAGTGGGGGTATGGTTTTGAAATATGTTTTTCACACTTACACAGTTTGAAAACTGGATAAATTCACATTTATATGATTTAGATATATATTTATGGTAGAATTATATATATTGTTACCATTTTTAACCTAGTTTAAGCATGAGACATATCTAATGTGAATATGCTATGAAATGTGCACCTAAAATTATAAATCATAATAGTATCAGGTATATCTATGATATGCACTTGATATGTACACCATAGAGTATACAAGATGAAGGTACATCCATGATATGTGCACCATATAGTTTACAATTGGTAAATACATATCATGGATATACCTTGATATTATATACCTTTCCCATTGTTGAAAGGCTTGCATATATTATATATTTGTGCATATTGCTTATTTCTTAGTCTGATCAATGTTATCTTGGTGACTCAGACCTTTTATTATACTCAAAATGTTATAAACCTAATTTTATTTTGTCTCTACAAGTTATGTACCTATACTTATTTTCCATCTACCCAAACATTTACATCCCAAATATACACCTGCATCGATCTAAGTATCCTACTATGACAGAAGTGTCTCTCACCCTAAAGTCATCTAATTTAAAAATGAAATGTATTCCTATGGTTGGTTTAAGTGTTTTAATGTGAGATTTTATCCAAAAGGATTCATATAAATACAATATCAATCCTCATTCATTCCTCACCTACCAAATTACTATCTCTCACAAGGCAACTCACCAAAAATACTCAATCAAGCAATCAAGTGAGAAAATCTTCCCTATTTTATCCTATTTCCATACCACTCATAGGTATATCACATAGATAGGTCTAAATTACTAAAGGATCATTCAATGGACCACATTTTATAAGTTATAATCTATTTCACTCTATGTACTTGTTTATCACACATTCCAACCTTATGCACACACAAGCCAACATGCAGGGGAGAAATACATAAGTCTAAGCCCCTATTTAAATTATTGGGTATGTATTTAATGCTCATTATTATGGAAATATTTAGGGTATCTTGATAATATGTGCCCATTAAACCATTTTTCACAACCACTATGAAGATGAAGAAGTAGGGTTTTATTATTTGACAAGGAGTGATAATTTATGACCCAAATTTGAATGCACCAAAGAAAAGTCAAAACAAAACTGAGAAGCATCCATGTGGTCATATCTATTTTCAATATGTATTTCATACTAGACTCCTATGTCTAAGTCAGACAAAAGTGTTGATGCAACCATCCCAAGTCGACACAAGTGTCTACAACTATAGAGGTATAATTCACATAATCAAGTGACTAATCAAGAATCTAGATTCTAGTCTATTCCCTTCTTTTTCCATATCCAAATATATTAGCATTATATCTAGTTAAGTATCTTATTTTCATTATCATTATAATATCTAGCATAGTTATAGTTCCTATTTTTAGAATATATTAGCATAATAAATTCAGTATATGTTTATCTAAGTTTTGTAATTAATTAGCCTACTATAGATCTATTTATCACACTTATTCTTATTCATTTCTTTATTCTTAAATTTATCCCCAGATTATAAAAACTTTGCATTAAATAATATGATATTAAATCACCATTGGATATTTAAAAATTAGAGTAGTATCTTCTACACTTCATAAGTTTCTCAAATATATTCATGGTGATAAAGTGGTCTAAATTATAGGAATTAAATATGAATATTATTTTGAACCAATGATATTTAATCATCCTAAAAAATAATTGGTTATTCCATACAATGAGTAATTTGGTAATAAAATAGTTCACAAAACTATTCAAGAGCATATTACAGAATCAATGTATCCACCTATTTATGAGCATATTCTATATATACATGAGCATATTACAAATGCAATTTATCCATCTAATTATGAGCATGATATAGTTACACATGAATATAATCAATTAGTTCTAAAGAGTAAGGTACATTCTCCTAAACAAAAAATGGCACCTGAAAAGAGGTCATTGTCTCCTAAGGCATCACAGGGTATTCAAAGCGCTTCACCATACGTACATGAAGTTGCATCTTCTCCTATTACACATGAATATATAGGCTTACATGAGTATATGATCAATGCTTCAGATGGTTATGTTACATCATATGATTCCAATTCATATTTAAAAGCATCTAAAATAACTATTTCCTACTCATAAGATGTTACCAATTCATAAAAATCATCTCTTCTACATATCAAATCATCTCTCTCAAGTTATCAAAAACTATCACTGATAGTCACATATATCTAGATAGAAAAATCAATTATACGATTAACTAGGATATGACCACATTCATTAGGTAAGGCCATAGTGCACCCTATACACTTATTGTGCCCTTGTCCTAATACATGACATACTTATGCTTTTAGTTTTGACATATATTACAGATCTATCTAGCCAATTTATCATCAATAGTTAGCCTACAAAGTCAATGTAAGTTAGATCCAAGTTAGAATTGTGTGTTTTTAGTGAAACTTAAAATGTATATTTAATTTAAATTTCTATGTTTTGCATTTATATTTTGTATATTTTATAGATCTAAATCAGTTTTCAATAGTTTGATGTTTATTAGATCTCATTTTTAATAATAAACAACTCTAAACACTAAGTACCTATCAAACGTAATATATAAATAATAATAATAATAATAATGAGAACATAGTGGTTTCTAGGTTCCCAACAAACTTAATATATAAATAATAATGATAGGAACCTAAAGGACTCTAGTTTCGTAACAAACTTAATATCTAAATAGGTATGTTATGAACCTAGCAGTCGCTAGGTTCCTAACATACCTATTAATTTACTAACATCTATCCCAATAGTCTCTAAGTTTATATAAAAATTAATATCTAAATAATAATAATGGGAAACTAACAACCCTAATTTCCTTATAGACCTATTAATTTATAAACATATATCCTAGTAGTTGTTATGTTCCCATCAATCTCAATATCTCAATAATAATAATGGGAAACTAGCGGCCACTAGGCTCCCAACAAACATAATATATAAATCAAAATGATAGGAAATTAGTGATCATTTTATTCCTAAAAAACTTATTAATTAATAAAATTTACACAACAATCTTAATATCTAAATTAAAAAATGTTAGGAATCTAGTAGCCACTACTTTTCCAAAAACCATTATAACTATTAAATATTGTTGGGAACCTAGTAGATACTGGCATCCCAACACCTATTATATCTATAGATATATGTTAGGAACCTAGTGGTCAATAAGATATGAATGAAAAAATAAAAATTTATAAAAATATTAGTGAAATTCAATAATAAAAATATTAAAATTTGATAATAGAAAAATTGGAGCCCGTTATTAGAAATATTAGAATCTGATATTAATAATATTAAATTATGATATTAGCACATTTTAATAATTATAATTCTAAAACTAACTACATTAAAAATTTAATTTTTGTGAAATAAATACAAATTTAATGAAATGATAGTTTATATGATCATCTTGTTTTATTGCATGAATCTTTTCATAATTTGTGTATTACATGAGTCATTTAATCATGTCGTGGGTGGTCACACCATTCAAATATTAAAATTTATAAATAAGGCTCTTAAAAGTTCCATCATTATAATTATCAAAACCCTTAAATTTTATATATACATTAAAAAAAATGTTGAGATGCATGTCCTTGACAAGCCAAAAACATTTACTTAATCGAGGGATATATATTAAATTAGTCTCTAGGTTCACTTAGTCCCCAATCTCTCTATCTTTAGAAAGACTCAACTTGATTTTTGTTTATAAAAATAAAAATTCCAACTAATTAAGCTATTCACAATTAAAAACAAGCAAAAATTAGTATGGAGCAATGCTTAAACATAATAAATTTAAGAATGGAACTATGGGTCAAAAAAAAAGATGTGAAGCCCATGTGCAAATTCAATGAATTTTCAACATATAGATATCAAGATACCAATATACCAAGATCAGTGGTGACTAGAGATTAGATTTGATGCCTCTCGTGATCATTTTTAATTGGCTTAAATGTATTTGGGGTGTGTAATATAAATTTTTATTTTTATTTTATTGAAAATTTTTGGTGTTATAACAATAAATGTTGAAAATCAAGAAGATGATAAAATAAGGAAAAAGTTCAAGGTAAAAACTATTACAAATTCAACATAATATTTTTTAAATTCATCTAGTCATTATTTAATTTTTTTTTAAATTGTTATTTGACGTGTATAATATAAGATATAATATCTCATGATATTTGGTAATTTTAAAAAACTATTATTTGAGGTGTGTACTATAAAAATTTCCATACCATAACAATTTAATAATAATTTAGAAATCTATCATAATTATTTATGATTAGTAATATTTGAATAAAATTTTGGACTTCAAAGGGGTTAATGTCTTTGTTTACATAGGACCTCTAGGGATCCAGCCCCACCATATGGTGGAGGCAAAAATAGTTCCATGGATAATTCAACTTGAAACCCAGTCAAAGATAGAAAATATCATTATTAGAGGGGACTCACTTAACATAACAAATGATCTATCAGGAAAAGTGACTCCAATCCATACCATTAAGCATATGATCAATGATGTCAAAGGTCTCCTTTACCTATTTAGTGAGGTCTCCATTAGTCATATCTTAAGGGAAGGCAACATGATCGTGGATGGGTTTGTTAACCTAGAAGTTAGGAACCCCTTATTTTTCATTTGGCATGAGACCATCAGCTTCCCCTCACTTAGTTGACTTGATTCACAATTATTCAAATATCATCTCTTAAGTTTCGTAAGACTATGCTACACATAAGAGCTTCATTTTGAATAAGAAATATTTATATCCCAGTTTGCATAATAATTACACAATCCAAGGGAAGGACTTAGAATTCTATGTTAGTGGAACAAATCATGCCATCAAAATTTACATTCCCAATCACAAAGCCAAAACATTCTCTGTGAATAAATTGAAACTTTGAAATCCACTCTAGAACCCTATGGAGGAAAAATAAGCAACCATGGGCAAGGGTAGAGATAGGTTAGAGCCTATTTTGTCTACCAAAGCCCAAGGTAACCCAAGATTTTGGTAGAGATTACATAAAGGAGGTCTCTTTAAATTCATGCAATGAATTTTTGGGCACAATGCTAAGGTGTCCAAGGACTTTATCCTTGGATGGAATTAGTGTTGGGTCCATTTGTGAAGGCTCAAGATTGATATAATGGAAGAATTAGTTAGATAAGCAATAGGCATGTATTTTGAAATATTTAAAGCATTCAAGGATAAAAGTAGGAAACTTAGGCTGATGTAGACTTTCTTTAAAATAGATGATGTCATAAAATAGATAAAATGGATATCCAAGGTGAAATTTACCAAGGCAGTGGCCTGACATGTGTCTCCAAATAATGAAGTATGTTACTTTAGAAGGTAATTTAACCCTTATCTTCTCTCTTCACTTCTTAAGGGAAAAATATTAGCCTTATTTATTTCATTTTTAAATCACTTGAAAGCATAGTTTTGGCAGTTCAAGTAACCCAGTAAAATGACCTCATCTACCATGGCTTGATATTACTCCTTGTCAAAAGGGGGAAGTTCTATGGGGGAATTAGGTATAGTTGATTATGAGTGATAAGGATGGAAAATTAGAGGTAGACTTAGGAAACCCAAAGGAGGATAAGATGGGTAGCCCCAAAACCTCTAAAAATCTTAGGACCAACTCCATTTTGGCTAGTATGTAGATTGTGCAGCCCCAATTTGGAACCAAGAAAGGAAAATAAAAATAAAGAATATCATTTGAAATTAGGGTAAGAAATCTAAATATGTCATTATAACCTGGTCTGAAAAGGTGGCCCATGAAAATAATGAGGAAAAGTGTGACTTAGGGGACCCTTCCATGGACCATATGAAGAAATTGAAAAAAATCAATGATAAATCACAAGACCTAGGTCATTTTATGGCCATGTTGATGGAGGAATGGAATACAATGAATGTCTACAATGATAAATTTATAATGGACTTGGAAAATCTTGGAACTAGGAAAGGGGTAAAATTGGTTGAATGAATGGAAGCCATGATCCCAATAAAGAAAAAGGAAGCGAGGGATAAGAACTCTAGTTCTCCCAAATTCCAACCTAAGAACAACATTAATACTAGGAGGACTAAAGTCATTAAGAAGAGAAACAAAGACAATAAGGATCCCATGACCCTAAAGATGAAAGGTAAAAATGATGTGGTTGAAGGTTCGAGCAAGCGCACTAGGGTAAGAATCACGAAGGATAAGTTAAAGGATAACAAAGGCAAGATAGAATGAGCTACACCCATGAAACATGCTGACTCTAAGGAGTCTTCTCATTAATCATTTGTTACTCTTCATGGTTTTATGTGTTATTTTATCTTCTATCATATACTTTGTTTATGGAATATTAGTGTAAGTTTTCGTGGTGTCTCTCTTTGTTTGATAGCTTGGGGGAATTTTTATTTTGACTATTTTGCTACTACTATTTTTTGTTAAACTTGGTGGTTGTAGGAGCCCTCTAAAACCTAATTTTTTACCCATCAAATAAAAAATATTTTAATAAAATTAAATTAATATTATTTAGATATATTTAATTTTATTACCAAATTATTCCTATCAAAATCTCAAATCAAGTTTAATTGTCACCAAAGTTTCCATTAATAATGAAGGGTGTTTATCAAATCTCAATCCTAATAGAACCCATATAAAAAAAAAATCCAAGATAAATGAATTCATAAATGTTTCCCCAATTGAAGCCCATTTTGAAATGATAACTATCACACCTATGTAAAACTAGTAGCTCCCCCAAAGGTGCAAGCTACCCTAAAAGGGATGTAAATTTATAATTTGGTAAAGTGATATTTTGGAATATAAAAGAGTGTAAAACAATATTCATACCTCACTTGAAACCCTAGATAGTTGACCCTATCTCACCTTTTCTACACAAAGTGTGAAGCAACAATAATTTGATATTTCTAGTGGAGGTAACGGAAAATGACACAGTGTGTTCTTTATTACAACATGGCAGTGAGTTTTTTTAGGAGGAGACATTTTGTTTCGTGGTGATCTTGAATAATGGTGAAGTGGTGGGGAAGGGCAAGTCCCTAAAGAACATGAAAATGATGATTTTTTTCAAGGTGAGTTGAGGGGCGATGGTGAAGGGAACTGTTAGTGTGACCTTAAAAACTCTTCATAACTGCAACAAAAATAATAAAGGTATGCCAAATAAGGAGTAGACAAGGGGAAAAATTAGTAAAAATTGGTTTTTGGGAAAATGTATAAAGATTTTTGATATAATAATATATATATTAATAAAATTATTCTAAATAAATAAATAATTCATATATAATAATAATATTATTATATTATTTTATATTATATATAATAATATATTATATATCTAATAAAATTATATTATATTAACTTATTAATGTATAATATATATAATAATATTGTATAAAATAATAAATTTATATTATACTTTAAAATAATTATTATTATAATACATTATTCAATGTAATATATTATAATATTATATAATATAATATAGTAATATTTTGATATATAAATATATTTATAATATTATTATAATTATTATTGTATAATATTTTATATTACATTATATATATTATGATCATGGCGATGAGGAGAAGGATCACATGCGAAGGTGGTGATGGGAGATTGGATTGCACAAGGAACCACTTAGGGATGGGAAAGAGTGTATCCAAGATCAATGTGGTGGTTTCCTTTCCAATAATAAACATAAATATATACTCTAATTGTGTGTTGTGAATCAGGATGAGTTGGGCGAGGATGCAAGGGAAATGCACCAAGTTTTAAAGAATATATCAATGGCTAAAACTCTTTTCATTATTTCAGGGATTTATTCAAGAAGTAGATACTCCTTGACAACCCAAGTGCCTCCCCTCGACTGATTTAGCAATGGAATTTTTCAAATTCAAGGTTAGAAGTAAATAGGAGTGGGGATGAGATTATAAGGGATCTAAAAAATAAGCCTAGGTTGGAGAATCAACTTGAACTAGGTTTGGTGGTGGCCATTAATGGAAAGGCAACTACGTTATAATTTTATATTTCCATTGTTATCTTATCAAAGGAAATAAAATTGCTTTCTTCATGTTCCCTAATTTAAAAATTCATTGGCAAGATATTTTGAGAATAGAGGTAGAAAAATGGTGCTTGAAAAATTAGGGGGATATCTTCAAATTGCATTTTCTTCCTAAGGGTTTCTTTCTAGTGATAGTTATCCATGTTGACTAATAATTAGTTGTGTTACATAACTACTTAATAATTTTAGATTATTTTAGGATCCACTGTAGACACCGAAATCGTGTCGACTCCCCTGGTCATTCCCCGTCTTATTCTTCTTCGCCTATTGAACCCTTGTCGATCACTTGTTCCACCAACCTTGACCCTGGCAGCATGTAAAAATGAGCACAGAGCTAAAGCTAGACTCTATCCCCATTATGCATCTGCCGACGACGGTCTTTACCCGGCCGATGTCGTCGACGTCGGTCACTATCGGCCGACGTCGGCAATCCTGCCGACGTCGGTCACCTTCCCGTTATCCATTACCAGTTATCATTCGGTTTCCCGAAATGGTTGACGAACCATCTCTGGAACCGTCTCTCGCCTTCATCAACCTCCGCCAACCATTCGAGACCAGATCCCCCGAACGCTATTCGAAACGCTGATCAATCGAACCCCAAGCAATCATCAACCTGCGAACTCCGACATCAACACTACGACATCAACACTCTCGGCATCAACCAATCTGCACAGACAACTGACACTATGGCTTTCATCGCATCTTCTGGCAGGTAAGTATTTATTCTGTTTGTTTTATTTCTTCTTGGTTATTCTTTATCAGTTCTGTCATCCCTGCCTCTGTCCAGACTAAAACCCCCCAGACTCTATTTAGACCTGTCTCGACTCTCCCAGACCCTGTCCCGACTCTGTTCAGACCTGTCTCGACTCTCCCAGACCCTGTCCCGACTCTGTTCAAACCCCCCAAACTCTCCCAGACCCTGTCCCGACTCTCCCAGACCCTGTCCCGACTCTCTCAGACCTTGCCCAGACCCTGTCCCGACTCTCCCAGACCCTGTCCCGAACCTGTTCAGACTTTTCCAGAACCTGCCCCTACCGACGCCGATTACTACCCCGATCGACGACGGCACCTTAACCGACGTCGGCACCTTCCCTAACCGACGCCGGCACCACAGAGACCGACTCTGGCGACTGTGCAAAACAGTGCTACATATCAGGTACGCACTTTTATTTTTTGTCATTTATTTCTGTCATTATTATCTACTTTCATCCAATATTCTACTTTTTTATTAAGTGGGTTGATATCCTTCTAGGGAGTCTTCGTACTTCTGGGATCGGGCATTCGCCTGACAGCCCACCATATCTTTGACTAACATTTTTCCGTGTTTTAGCCTTTTCTTCGCAGGTGTCATTCCTCCACAGCAAAAGAGGAGAATCTTCCAACGTCTGATTTCGATGCGCACGACTTTATCAGGTACTTCTAGCCTTGACCATTTCTTTTAGTTTCTTGTTTCTTCTTTGAATGTAGAAAGCAATTTTGCATAGAAACATTCTGGCACGCCCGGTGGGACCCTAGGTCCTCCTTGGGTTCTTTCTTTCTTTCGTTCATTTAGGTGCATTAGGTTTCTTCCTTTTCGCCTCCTTTCGTCTCTTCTTAAACGACATCATAAGCAGAACTAAAACGAACATTTCTTTCTTTCTTGCACTTCTAGACTAGCTAAAACTCATATTCTTCGACTCTTTCTCCATTCGTCTTCATACGAACAAACATTTTGACTTGGGCATTAAAACACTTTACATTCATTTCTGTTTGCCTGCATCTTTTAGACCACACATAGTAATTAAACCGCATATTGAATTAATCTAGATCACTTGATGTTACACGACCAAACCACCTGCACAAAACGAACATAAAACTTACCTGAGACAAGGCCCGACTGGGATTTCATCCCCCAGCGGATACCTTACCCGTCCCGATGACCCTACTTGGATTTCATCACCAAGGGGGAAGCCCACTCCGTTCTCTGGCAGAGGATAAACTCTAGTGGAAGTATATTTTGGCTAAGCAAAACCAGCTAACCACTAGAATCGTGAAGTGAGGGGAGCTTGCTCCTTAGCACCAGGCCGCATACCAGACCCTAACACAGACTTCTTGAGCACCATAACAAAACTCGAAACCATCCATAGACTGCTTCTTCTAGGACCTGACTCACAAAACCAACCCTCCACTACCCACATTCTAAGGCATAAGCCACTATAATCCTAATAATTTACTTCTAGGGTTTTAGGATCTGCTTGTGTCTTCATCTTTTTAGTTCTTATCTACTTGTTTGAGCTTGTGAGGATGTTCTTTCTTACCTTGAATGGTTCTGACACGTAGTCAAACCAAGGCTCTTCTTGACCACGCTAACCATCAATCGCTTTCGCCTACCCCGTCTATAAACAATCATATAATGGAGTTCTATTCGAAGACCGAAAGAATTCCTACTAGACTATCTCCAACCCAGACGCCTATCATCCCAGAAGGGGACCGAGATTTTGCAAGATTCTTGGACCTCAATACCGCAGCCCTCCAAAACTATCTCGCAAGAAAACCAATGCGGGACCTTTCGGACGACGTGGCAACGACATCAACACCATTCGCCACCCAACCTTTTACGACTCAACCTTTTGCCTCAACCATTAACCCGACCATGGCCTATACGCAAAGTTTGGCCTCCTCGTCTATTTTTAGACCAACCTCCACCGGGGTTTCGTTACCCCCTCAACCACCTGCAATTCAACCAAGTTCTACATTATACCAGAACTTGATTGTCTCGACCCCACACACCCTTGCGCCTATATATGCAGGAGTGCCTACCTTGCCCTTTGTCAATGTCATCACACAACCTCCTTTGGCGGTATCTAGTCAGCCTATGTCTTCTACCTTCATAACTCAACCACCCTTAACCTCTACTTCTGCCCCTGCGACTAGTCATCCGTACATTGTACAATCGGCTATGTCGCACGCCTCCTCTAGCCTCTTCCAAGCGCCTTACAACTTAGGAGGCGCTCAACCCGCCAATCTGTCAGCAGACGTCATCAAGATGCTGATGGATAAAATGTCCAGTCTCGAAGCTTCTATCTCTGGTTCAAGTAATGTCTCTTCATATGACCAGATTTACAACGAGCCCATCCACCCTTCTGTCCCTATCCGACCATACCCCAACCATTGGGAGCTTCCTAAATTTACTCGCTTTCAGAGTAAGGAAGACCCACAACAACATCTGCGGGCATTCAGACATGCCTGTTATCTTATTGCCCACGACGATGCGTTACTTCTACACACGTTTCCTATGTCGCTTTCTGGCCCTGCCCTTGACTAGTATAGTTCTCTTGCCAGACATTCTATCTTTTCATTCATCCAACTCGCCCAACTATTCGTTGACCATTTCTCAATCAATATCACTAAACAAGTTTCGATCACAGACCTTTACTCCATCAGGCAATTTGACGACGAATCGATAGCCGATTTTGTCGCCCGTTGGAGAAGCTTGATTAATCAGCTCTCCTTCTCCTTGCCTCAACCCGAGCTCATTGAGCTCTTTTCCCGAGCATGTGTCAGTCACATCTCGTCCACCTTGCGGGTTCAAACATTCCATACTTTCGACGAGGCCTTCACCATGGCCTGAAAGCTTGAACTCCGTGCCATTGAAGAAGATAAGGTCAAATTGTGTAACACTAACACAAGAACCAATAACCATTCTTCTTCCAGACCTTCTTCTGCCCACTCTCAATCCAAGGAGTTGGCAAACACTGTTATCTTTAGACCATCATCTTCAACAATGACCAACCGCTCATCATCTTCAACATTAGACTACATCAATAAACATTTTCAACGTCAATCCATACAGCGTCAATTCACTCCAATTAGGGAGTCATATGCCTCTGTCTTGGATAAACTCGTCAAGCAGGGGGTCCTCAATCTCCCTCCAATCCGACCAAATCAATTCGACCCCTCAACACCTATCCCTGCATGGTACAGGGAGAATCACTTTTGCAACTATCACCGTGTCAAAGGCCATGACACGGATCACTGTCAAACTTTCAAAAACATCGTCCAGGACATGCTAGACAAGGGGAATCTTATTTTAGATAACCCGAACGCACCGCCCAACCAAAACCTTGACATCTTCAAGAAACCCCTTTCTAATCACCCGCCTACTCAAGACAACGTCCAAACCATAACCAATGACCCTCAAGACCATGATATACACACGGTCGACACTATCTTTTCTCTTATCCCTGACCAACCTTTTTCACAGGTGGAAGACCTTTCTTCCCCTATACCTCCTCCACATGGCGAAGAACTTTCTTCTCCCACTTGTCCTCCATCGACTTCTCCCATATTGGAGGACGCTTTGACCACATCAACACCAGCTGCCTCACCTTTAGCCATAGACGATCATACCTTTTTGACTCCTCAACCACACACAGAAGCCATGACTACTCCAGAGCTCTTTCCACTTAAAGAGCCCACACCTTTAATCCCTTCTCCATTGAGAGGAAAACTGTCCACATCTAAATCCAAACCCGCGCAGGCGTCCATCATACCCAAAGAGATTAAACCTCTTGGTGTTCGCCCCACATCTAATCTTGCCTCGCACAAAGGTGGCCCTCAACCCAAACACACGAAAGCTACTAAACCACACCGGAGGCCTCCTCCCCTATCTTCATCATTACCTTCAATCTTGGGCCCACATCCGTCTACTTTACTCGGAGTGCTTCTCACTCCCATACTTCACAGAGGTAAGTCACCTCCATTATTCTATCAACCCGTCAGACTTATACCTCCTTCAAACCATCGACCAACGCCTCTTACGCCTCCCAAACCAATGTCACCAACCCTCTCTGCAATAAAACATCCCGACCCGTTAGCAGGTTCTTATGCCTTGCTCTTACGGCAATTGTTGCAGTCCTCTCGTCTCTGTCTCCCGCCTCTTAGACCATATCACTCTCTCGGACCAAAACCACCATGGTTCGATGACACTCGCATTTGTGCGTATCATCGCACGCCTGGGCATGACACGGAGCATTGTCATGCCCTCAAGGTCGTCGTTCACCAATGTTTGGAGAATGACACCTCCCTTTTCAACCACATCATCAACAAACCTTCAACACCACCCCACTCATCAACTCTCGGATCAAAACCATCTTGGTTCGACAACTCTAAATTTTGCCACTATCATCACACTCCGAAACATGACACCGAGCGTTGTTGTGCTCTTAAAGCTGTCATTCGTCACCACTGGAAAAAGGATTCCTTTCTTATCAAGGATCCTCTTGACCACCCCTTTGACAAATTATCAACACCGACCCATACCTCTCCAACCTCGTCATCTAAATCGGGATCTCCACGTCAGACTAGGGTCCCTTCGCTGCCTTTAACCCCTTTATTCAACATCAACATAGTCCATCTGACCACTAAACCTCAATCGACCTTAACTAATCCGTCAAACATTCTCCCTAGCCGCTGGGGGAATTCAACCTTCATCCAAACTTTGACCAATTTTTCAACACAGTCTCGACCACATATCAATCACTCTGTCAACTTAACCTCAACCAGACTAGCAACCAAACATTTAACCCGACCTCAACCAAACATTCGACCCAACCAAAGATCAAATACCAACCAATCAACCTTCGACCAACCATTGACCAATTATCAAATGACCAAATCTCAACCAAACATTCAACCAACCTTTTTATCAAAACATTCAACCTTTTTTCAATCAATCAACAACCATATCAACCGACTTCACATCCACTCATCAATCAACACCTGACCAATCTGGAAAGAGGCAAATGGGGCAAGTTTGCTCCTAATTGGCTCAGACCTTTTTTTTATCACGCACAAGTATGGACCAGGGACTTATCAGACCCTGAGCCTCTTAATGCGTTGCATCTGCGACCGTTCTACTGCTAGTCGAGTATTCGTCCACTTGACACTTAACTTGAGCTCGTCCCTTGAGCAATCCCCATCCTCTTCGTCCTATTTCCTTTCAACCCTATTCCTCTTAACAATTCCTATAACCCTTTTATGATGTATGGATGCTTTGTCCTAATAAAAGGGAGCCCCCGACTTTCTATAATCTTGTCCATGACTCACACTTCTATTAAAACAAATCAAGATGTCAAAACATATCCATGGTCACTATATCAATATCAAAATCAAAAAGACAGACTGCTCCCTCGAAGGATAGCTGTACTATCATTGCTGTAATAAATAGACTGCTCCCTTGAAGGACAGCTAAGCCAACTTATCAAACATTATTAAACAAAAATCTAGACCACTCCCTCGAAGGATGGCTATGACTAATCTGGCAATAAATAGCATTATTTTAGAAGCTTCTCGCATTGATCAGCTTCACAACCTGACCACCAAGCAAATGACATCTCTATGCAGGCTTCCCGCATTGATCAGTCTGCGCCAAAAAAAAAAAAAAAAAAAAAAAAAAAAAAACGAGTCACGGACTTGGCTTGTAGTTGTCTCAGGGTCTCCTGTAAAAAGGGGCAAGGTTATTCCTGCTCTTAAACCGGGTTACCCTCTTTCCTCCTCCTATTACCTGCTCAAGGGACTTCAAGCTCACTTTAATGTCTAAGTGATTCGATTACCACTCTAACATAACTATGGTCAACGACGTCACGCATGAATGGGGCTCTTGGTTCTCATAACCCCTATCTATGCTATCTTTTTGGTCCTTGTCAATGAAAGAGCAATTTGCCTTTCAATTTTTCTCTACACTTTGGTCACATTCACCTTTATCACTTGTCGATCGACTTAGCTCAACTCTCTTTTCAGACCATCAACATGACCTACCCTGTTCACCCTAGTTTCTATGGACACCAATACACATGGAAACTATCGACTCGCCACAATTTATGTTCAGCATAAACCACTACTTGCTGAAGCATAAATAGACTTCAATTCATTTTTAGCATACATCCATCACGCATATGGGATATTGCTAGGGATGAAAAACCCCTCAACCAATGTTGCAGAATACACCATTTGGAAAAGGCTGCAACATCTTTTTTTTTCCTCATCATTTCATCATAACCATGACCAATCTATCAACTATTTTAACCACCTGTCTACCACTCGGACCCTTTGTCTAAACTACATTGGTCTGAGGCCCTTCCACAAGGGCTATGTAGGCAGCACTCAGATGACATGACCGTCTTCTGGGGTTAGCTCGACCATTCTCGTTTGTTCATCTCTCTGATGGACAAACCTTCTTGCCTTCTTTTAACCATAACCTTGCCCTTCACCGTGACCCATTTCCACCCCTTTAACCCTTCCTCCCTTCTAGGGAGAACTACATCGGCCTGAGGCCCTATCACCAGGGCTATGTAGGCAGCACTCAGTTGACATGGGGTCTTCTGGGGTTAGCTCGGCCGCATCCTTTCGTCCATTCATCCATCCATCGACCACCAACCATTGGAGATCATGCCTATCTCCTCCGACCTCGACTACTTCCAAGACGTTGTTGCCTTGGTTGTTTTTGCATGTATGCTACCTCATGACTGGTTAGCAGAATTGTGCGCAGACCTTTTTGGACCCTCACAAGTATAGGATCGCAAGCCGGTTGATCCGCACTACTTGTGACTTTTTCGTGTTTCTAGGAGCACTTCCTAAGCCCGGGATACCTGGAACGCGACGACCCATTTGGAGCTTCAGCTTAGATTGAGTGACCCGATCAGTAGATGACTAAATGCTGGGGCCCGGTTACTTCAATTTTGGCACTCCTTGACCCTTGACCTGCGACACTTTGACCTAACCATCTCGTGCAGTGGTATACGCGCAATCACGACCTTTGCAGCATTCACCCTCACCCCTTTTTCATCCACTCTTTATCAAATCAGCACCCGATTCCCGCTTCCCTTCCCTCGACTCCTGCTTTGAGGGGGAATACCTTATCCTTACTCAGGGCATTTCGCTTCCTATTTTTATCTTGCAGTTCATTCGAACAACCAACAAGACGAAATCAACCTTATCCCTCACCTGGGGCACTCCCTCCTGTTTTTGTCTTGCAGTTCGTCCAGAACAACCAACAAGACAAAAAGGGGCAAATGTAGACACCGAAATCGTGTCGACTCCCTTGGTCATTCCCCGTCTTATTCTTCTTCACCTATTAAACCCTTGTCGATCACTTGTTCCACCAACCTTGACCCTGGCAGCATGTAAAAATGAGCACAGAGCTAAAGCTAGACTCTATCCCCATTATGCATCTGCCGACGACGGTCTTTACCCGGCCGATGTCACCGACGTCAGTCACCTATCGGCCGACGTCGGCAATCCTACCGACGTCGGTCACCTTCCCGTTATCCGTTACCAGTTATCATTCGATTTCCCAAAACGGTTGACGAACCGTCTCTGGAACCGTCTCTCGCCTTCATCAACCTCCGCCAACCATTCGAGACCGGATCCCCTGAATGCTATTCGAAACGTTGATCAATCGAACCCCGAGCAATCATCAACCTGCGAACTCCGACATCAACACTACGACATCAACACTCTCGGCATCAACCAATCTGCATAGACAACTGACACTATGGCTTTCATCGCGTCTTCTGGCAGGTAAGTATTTATTCTGTTTGTTTTATTTCTTCTTGGTTATTCTTTATCAGTTCTGTCATCCCTGCCTCTGTCCAGACTAAAACCCCCCAGACTCTGTTCAGACCTGTCTCAACTCTCCCAGACCCTGTCCCAACTCTGTTCAAACCCCCCAGACTCTCCCAGACCCTGTCCCGACTCTCCCAGACCCTGTCCCGACTCTCTCAGACCCTATCCTGACTCTCTCAGACCCTGTCCCAAACCTGTTCAAACTTTTCCAGAACCTGCCCCTATCGACGCCGGTTACTACCCCGACCGACGACGGCACCTTAACCGACGTCGGCACCTTCCCTAACCGACGCCGGCACCACAGAGACCAACGCCGGCGACTGTGCAGAACAGTGCTACATATCAGGTACGCACTTTTATTTTCTGTCATTTATTTCTGTCATTATTATCTACTTTCATCCAATATTCTACTTTTTTATTAAGTGGGTTGATATCCTTCTAGGGAGTCTTCGTACTTCCAGGATCGGGCGTTCGCCTGACAGCCCACCATATCTTTGACTAACGTTTTTCCGTGTTTTAGCCTTTTCTTCGCAGGTGTCATTCCTCCACAGCAAAAGAGGAGAATCTTCCAACGTCTGATTTCGGTGCGCACGACTTTATTAGGTACTTCTAGCCTTGACCATTTCTTTTAGTTTCTTGTTTCTTCTTTGAATGTAGAAAGCAATTTTGCATAGAAACATCCACCTTTGGATTTAGGTCCCTAACTTCAATTTTGAGTTATGGCTTTATTTAAGATGGATCTAAAGTATGCCTTACCAATGGAATTTTGGGAGGAAAGACTTCTAACTAAAATTGGACACTCTCTTGGAAAAATGGTTATAATTTACAAAGTAACTAAAGAAATATCACTTTCACCCTTTGAAATAATTTGAATCTCTATTGACCCTTCATCTCCCTTACCCTAATTAATTTAGCTTCAATTTTCTAATTGTTCTTAGTTGCAACACATAAAGGTATAAATTACAGTTGTTTCCTATGTTAATAATATGGGAATTACAAGAATAAATGTCCTTTGTGTAGTTGTACAGCCTCTGACAAAGTGTGGTTTCCCAAGCCCAGTCATCCTTTGGTGACATTATTAAGGTGGAATGATCTAAGGTTGAGTAAAATTGTTGTGGATAAGTATTCTTCTCCTATCATTTTGGCTAGGATTGATTCCTATTTGTGTTAAAATTTTGTGAAATGTTTTGGTCAAATAACCCCAAAAACCATGTTAAAGGAAATAGAATCCATCGCTATAGAATATTTTGATTGAACTTTTGATTTATGTATGTCTATGAAATATGTTAATACAATATAGGCCCTTAGGTAAATGGAGGAATGAGCAAATTAGAATGCTAAGGATCCCTTAGAAAATGTGGATGAGGTGAAAAATCACATGGATCTACCCTTTCTCTCTTCAAGAATTCTAAAGGAAGTCAAATGTGGGAGGATTCAAAATTAATGTCATAAATTGAAGATTGATAAAGATTTAGTGGAGGTTTTAGTGGGTACTCAAGAGGTTATCAACTTTTTGTTCTCTCTTGGGAAAGGAAGGGTGGATACCCCTTTTTCTTCTCATTAATGGCTTGCCTTGGTGTTTGGGGTTGACTTGTCCCTATTTTTTTCATTTTATAGGGTTATATGTTGGGTCTTATTTATTATTTTGGATTCAAAAAATATAAAAGGTGTTTCTTGTGGAGTTTGGATAAAGGTTTGGCATGGCTTTATTGGATTTTTCTTGACATGGTTGGGCCATCCATTCATGTAGGCTTTTCCCCACTATGTGGCTTTACCTATATGGTGTTATTTATCTTTCTTAGGTTTACTCTAGGTCATTAGTGAAAGATAATCCCACATGCATGAAGATGTTGAGAAATGTCTATCTTTGTCCTATATATGTACCTTTGCTTTGGTTTTATGGCTAATGAGTAAATCCTAAATGCTTTTTTATACAACCTTTCTTTTGTTAGACAAGCCTCTTTCATGTGAAGGTTATGATATTTCACTTCATATAGTTTATTTATGTATGATTCATTATTTAGTTGATCTTGGTGTAATCTGACATGGTATCATAACTATTCTGATAGAGTCTACTATTTGAATATTAATGAGTTATTTTTATTGTATTCCATTTATTTTTTAGTTTTTCATTGATTTTAGTTTTCAAGGGTTTGGTGGGGTTTCTAAAAAACTCATGTAAATCATAATGTCAAAGTCTCCATATAAAAAATGGATAGCACCATTAGATTCAGTGGGTGCCAAAATCCCAAGATTGACTATAATTTTGATTTAGATTCATGATAACCATTTTCAACCAATTTTGGAGTGTTGCAAATATTTTTCTTGGTTTTCACGCATATCCATACCACTAAAATCTTCAATAAATTTTTTTTTTGTGTATTTATGGATTTAAAAAAATACTCAGTGGGTCCTTAATGGTTTTGTATAGGATCATACTAATTTTCTAAGATTTGGGTTTTTCTTATAGGTTTTTCATCACTTGAGTCATTTTAGCAAAAATATGAACACTTAAATATTTTTTGTGACCTTTGCTCACTATCCTTCACTCATGATCACATGTTTACAAGGTCTTTTTCATCACCTTCCATCCAAATCCAATCACATCCATGTCTACATAGGTCAACTGACCATCCTCGTTATGCACACTTGTACACCTATGTATCTAAGTGAGAGAATTGGTCATCCTTATTCTACATGCCCATGTAGATGACCCCACTATGATCATCTATGTACATCCTCATCCAAGTTATTCAATCAACCATCCTTACTTTATGTACCTATATGGCCAACCCTACTAGATGCATGTTTGCATCTATGTAAGTCAATCGGGGGTCCTCACCCACATACCTTCATTGTGACATCTATAAAGCTATCAAATTTAGGTAAATTATTAATATTCACTTAAAATTTGGAGGTGATTTTGGAGTGACATAACACCCACATCAATCAAAAGAGGGGGGATCACACACAAAAATCCTTATCCTTCTGGTCATATGAGAGGGGCTTAAATCTTGATTCTTACTATTGGGGGTTTAACTTTAACACCCAACCAATTCTCCATTCAACCCAAAAATTTTAAAATTTATGTTGGGTATTTCAAAAAAATTAAAAATTCATGTTTTGTGGAGATTTTTTATGCGATCTCAAATCTTAAAATGGTTATAACTTTTGATTGTTATCTCCTTTTTTAGTGTTGTCTTCTTCAAAAGTAATTATTTTTTCATGATCTATGCATTGGTAAAATTTGTAGGCCCTATATAGTGACCTATTATTTAAAAAAAGTACCTCTTTTATACATTATTGCTATATCATGATGTAGACACCAAAATTATGTCACACATATGTGCATAATTCCCTATGTCAAAAGCCCCCCTTAAGCCCATTTCAATAATAATAATTAGCCTCCCTAACCCATGATTTTACCCCTCACACATTTAATTAATTTAAAATAATTAATTAATTTAATTAAAAACCCCTTTTTACACCTTACTTGGCCACCTTGCCCTATGACTAATTCCCACTTGATGAGTCACCTAAAGCCCTGGTCCCCTCATCCTAACTACCCAAGACTTATTCTCACTTCCAAACTAAATTCCTATATAACTACCTCCTTCTTAACCTCTTATTTTTACCATTTTACAATGAGTGCCACACTTGTAATGAATAACAACAAAAAATAGGCCAAAACTAGTAAGGTTTACCTATTCTAGTGCCACTGACATCGGTTAACCCACGTTCGACATTAGTGAGATCACCGACATCAGTAATAGAAGCCAAACTCCAATGTGAAGTTTAGGTTAGTAGAAATAAAAAAAATCATTCTTACTTTCATTCAAGCTCTCAACATTCTATTTTTGACATCTTGGCTTATTTTCATCTTGCATAAGTCAATCATGATCAGGAACTAAGCTCTTGAGGACCAACATCATCCACTTGTTCCCTTTGTTTAGGAATTCAAGTTCAAACTCCCTAATAAGGATCATCAATCTGTTATTTATCATTTATTAACCATAACTAAGTACATCACTTCTCCTGTAGGTATTTTAAAACATTTATTCAGTTATCACTTTATATCTACTATGCATTACTTTATGCACTCTTGAATGAACCCCTATGAGGGAGTTACAAAGATTCCTCACTTTTTTTCCTTAACCCAACACACCAAACCTCTGACTAGATCTACCCAAACCATACTCTCTCTCTTTCATAACTCTCCCCAACCTCCTAGACCTAATCAAAACCATTTCTCAGACCCAAAAAATCCTTCTACAAGCCCCTAGGAAATTATTGCCCCTACCAACCTCGGTAGCCTAATTGACTCGATCACCTGCACCATCGACCTCAGTAGTATAATTGCTATCAGTCACTTCCCTACTGACATATATGACTATGTATTTCCTAACCTCTCCAAAACCTACCTAAATAACTTCTAAAATACAAACAAAGTGCACCACCTGCACCCAGACACTCTTTATTGCACTCAGGTTGAGAATAACGATAATATTATCTCTCTTTACCTCTCTTTTAGTTATTTATTACTCTTTTGTCTCTCAAAAGTGGACTATCATCTCTAAGGAAGTTTCACACTTCCTAGAACAAGTGTGTATCTTGGTATCCCACTCATTTAACTACTAACAAACATCTTATGGTAGTACTTTCTTACTTGCAGGTAGTCCTCCCTAGCCAAAGAGGAGTGATCAAAACATCTAGATATGATGTGCAAACTAATATGGGTTCATTCTAATCACTTATCCCTATCATTCTTTTTTTTTTCCTTTAGACTTTAAATAGACAAAATTTAGCGAAACATTTCTGGCATGCCCGGTGGAACCCTAGATTTTCCCTTGGGTTCATTTCTTGTTTTAAGCATTCATATAGGTGAATTATAGTGGAAATTTAATTTCTTGAACTCCCTCCTTTTCTTTTCCCTTAAAATGAAAAATTCAACATTTTATTTTCTATTTAAAAGCATTAAACTAAAATTTACTTTCTTTTCTCTTTACCTCTAAAAGAAATTCATCATTTCTTTCCTTACAAGTTAAAAAAAGAGAATATCTTATTTACTTCTTGCATGCACATTAGGATAGTGAATTTTATACTCTATTCCTATTTCATCTTTATTCTCATTCAAATCTAAAAAAATAGATTTGGATTTAAAACTTATTGAATTTTATTATTTGTTTATTGCATATTAACTCACCTAGTTAATTACAAGCATTTTGAATAAATTATAGTGCACTTATGTCACAAAACCAAATCACATTCACACAAAAAAACATCTAAACTCACCTGAGAAAAGGCCCATTCGAATTTCATCACCTAGTGGATCACCTTACCCTACCCGTCTATCCTACTTAGATTTCACCACCAAGGGGAGAACCCACTCCATTCTTTGATGGAGTATAAAATCTAGACAGAAGGTATATTTTGGCTAAGCAGCCTGGCTTAGCTCCAGGTCTATGAAGTGCAGAGATCAAACTCCTATAACAAGCCACATACCTAGTCTAACATATATTTCCTCTTAAGCACTATAACTAACCTGAAACAAGTTTTAGATTACTACTAGTACCTTCGATAACCAAAATTCTCTTTTCACTATCTAATTAAGGCATAAGCCAACACAAGACTAAAAATTAATCTTTATGACTTAATAGTTGTTGGTTGTATATTCTTTTTCTAATTTTCTATTGCCATCTATATTTTGGAGTTGGTAAGGAAATTTTCCTATTGATTCACAAAATAAATACTATTTCAAATACTCAGTTTGTATAACCAATTATCTCAGGTTTTCTGAGTGTTCTTCCTTTTTACACAAACCTCTTACATCTATTGTTTTATCTAGTTTCAAATTTTGGTTTCTTAAAACATTGAATTTTCCATCTCCTAGGATATCACAGTGACTAACATTAGTTAACCCTATTGGCATCAGCATATTTCACCTATACAAATTAGTTAAACCACTAACATCAGCAAAAAAAATTCACTGATGTCAGTGAAGTGATCAATGTCAGTGACTATGTAATTTCATCTGCTCAAAATAGCAAGCTAAAATAAACCACTTACCTATACTCAAACTTGGTTTTTTCTTAATATATTTCTAATATAGGGTAGTAAGACTATTTATATTTCCTCTTGCATGGTATTGACATGATCTCAAGCCAAAATTCTTGTTGATTACGCAAGTTGGCAACCACTTCCACCTTCCCCTCTCACTTCTGATTCTATCATGGAGCATACTTTAGATATAGAGCATACTCCCAACCCTAACTAAATTACCATTGTGCTTAAAGGAGATCAATATTTTGTTCAATTTCTTGATCATAATGTGGCAACCCTTCAGCATTACCTTGCTATGAGCCAAACCCATAATTCTTCAGGTGACCTAGTCTATGATATGCCAACTTCTCTAATGGAGATAACCTCAATTTCAGTTGCCTCCACTATTTTCCCCATGGTTACCCAAACCACCACTTTAATGAGTAACCCAACTATAAATAATGTCCAAAGTGTAGCATCTCCAACTACCCAATCCCACCTAAACCTTGGTGTGACTTCCCTACTTTCACAACCACAACTAGTTTATTCAAGTCACACCCCATTCCAAAATTTAGTGGTACCTATTCCATCTACCCTCACACCTATAATTACCTAAGTTATGAATCACCCTTCATCTAGTCTAACCATGCCAATAATCCAACCTATAATAACAATAACCAACCATGGCATAGTCTCCAACCCAATCGGACAAGCCCCTTTTCTTTCCACACCCCAACCTATGACTCATTATCCTTATGTTTCTTTGACACAACCTCATCAAGATATGTCATATGATCCCTCTAATTCTTATTAGCTTCCCTATAACTTAGAAGCTATCCCCCAAACTAATCCCCCTTTAGACCTCATTAAGATGCTGATAGACAAGATGTCTAATCTAGAGACATCTATTTCTAGTTCAAATAATGTGTTATCTTATGATCAGATATGCAATGAACTAATCCATCTTTTTGTGCCTATTCACCCTTATCCAAGCCAATGGGAAATCCCTAAATTTACTCATTTCCAGAATACAGAGGACATACAATAACACTTATGAAAATTTAGACATGCTTGTTATTTAATAGGGCATGATGATGTGTTACTACTTCACACTTTCCCTATGTCTCTTTTATGTGTTGCCTTAGATTGGTATAGCTTTATACCTCAGTATTCCCTTTTCTTATTTACCCAACTTGTGTAAATATCCCTAGACCATTTCTCTATTAACATTTCTAAGAAGGTTTTTATAATAGACCTTTATTTTATCAAACAATTTGATGATGAATCTATCACAAATTTTGTTACTCATCGGAGAGGCTTGATTAATCAACTCTCCTTCTCCTTACCCCAACCTGAGCTTATTGAGATATTCTCAAGGGCATGTTCTAAGCACATCTCATCCACACTCTAGGTACAAACTTTTTTCACATTTGATGAGGCCTTTACAATGGCACAAAAAATCAAGGTTCATGCCATAGATGAAGGCAAAGTCAAGTTACACAGTAAAAATCCCAATTCCAAATCAAATTAATCCTCCTCTAAAAATTCCTCTTATAACCAAAAATATAAAGGCTCTGCCAATGCAGTGGTCATTAAATCAGCTTCTTCCACAACCACAAACCAATTGAATTCCTTGACTTCCTAAAATTTGACCAAGAAATTCTAACAACGATATGAACAAAGACAACACACTCCCATTGGGGAATCATATACATCCATCTTAGAGAAACTATTGCAACAAGGTGTCATAACCCTTCCTCAAATCAAACCTCCAATATAGGTTTGACCCTTCCCATCCTATCCCAACTTGGTATAAGGAAGATAAGTTTTTTGGTTACCATCGAGTTAAAGGCCATAATTCTAATAGCTGTAAGACACTCAAGAACATTTTTTAAGATATGCTTGATAGAGGTAATCTCATCTTGGATAATCCTAATGCACCCCCTAATCAAAGTATAGTTGTGTTCAAAAACCTTTTTCCTAATCATTCATTGAACCAAAATATTGTTCAACCCACAACTAACTCAGGTGATCATAATATCCATACAATTAATATGGTCTTTCCTTTACCTCTAATTTAACCTTCCCCTCAAAAAGAGATCCATTTCATCAACTCCTCCCCCACATTCAATGGAATCTATTTTGCCTATTCTTCTTCCTTAGGTAAAAGAGCCTATTTCACCTATTCCACTCCCTCATGGGGGAGAGCCTCCTTCACCATTTTTTTTGCCACCAAAACAACCTGTAATGGTAATTTCATTTTCACCAATATTATTTATCCTCTTACCACTTGAAGACTATACCCTACCTATTCCTCGGCCACATGTTGAAGGGAACATCATTTCTATATTATACCCTCTTGAGGAACCTTCTTTGCCTACCTCCCCTCCACCCATGGTAGACCATGTCTCTTCTCCCATCTTTGTCGAGGAGGACCCCATTATGGTTCTTTCTCATCTTTGGCATGAAGTAGTAGAAGCCAACAATTTCCATCTTTCCCAAACATCGTATCCTTCTAAAGACATAACTATAAGGCCTACGTCAACTTCATCTAAACCCTTTTCATGATTAGTGAAAAGTCTATAATTTTTTGACTCTGTGAAGCTAAATCATGTGGCATTTTGGGATTGCCTTAAAACTCCTTATCCAACACAATCAATATTGATCTTTGCTTCCAACACTCTCACTACCCTTTACCCTAGGATCTTTGACAAAGATAGATCTTCTTCACCAAAAGTACCTAAAGTTCAGCCATCTATGTTAGAACCCTCACCCCCATAGGAATCTGCCACATCAAAGTAGATCAGACTCTTAGGTGTACACCCCATTTCTAATTTAATTCATCCACAGGTGAAATTAGATTTAAATCCTTAACCATAAGTTATATTTTTGTGACCTAAATTATATAAAAATGTTAAGCTGCCTAGATCTCATCAATCCCTTCTTCAACCCTCAACTTTACCATCCATTTTGGGACCACACCCATCTACTTTAATTGGAATATTGCCTAACCAAGCAAAATAATAGTTTAATCTATATTCACTCTTGCCTTTGCCATCTGGTATGCCTCTTACATTTGACACTAAGAAAGTGACAACAAAACATGTAACTCTACCATCACCAAATAAAGCACCATGTAAAATTACCCTTTCAGCACCGAAACATAAGAAAGTGTCCACTCATATTAGAACAACAAGTGCAAGCCCACCTGCAGGCTCTCAAAGCTTTTTCTTATTTCATTTATTATAATCTCCTATAATGACTCTTCCTCCCATTAATCCTTATAGTCCTCTTGGAATGAATCCATCCTGGTTTGATGATACACAAGTGTGTTTATATCATCACTCACCTGGATATGATACTAAAAGTTATAAAGCCCTCAAAGCAGTCATTTAACAACACTTTGATGTCGACACTCTCTTTGATGATACACATGTTAACCTTCCTATTATTCCACCCTTGGCATCCACAATGCCTCCTACTATTCCACCTAAATTAAAACCTAAAGATGTTTTCATAACCCCTTTACCACCTCCTTCATCGACATTTCAAATCAACATAGTTAATGTGCCCACATAGTCACAAAACCGAAAAGATAAAGATAACAAAAAGGTTGTTGCTCCTTGGGCTCATCCCTTCATCAAATACACTCCTCATCCTAATCTTAATATTTCCATATTGGGTGTTCTTGAAATAATAACTTTTAATTTTATTCAAAGCTCAATGGTAAAATAGCTTCACCAAACTCTTATGAAAATGTCTTTGTATGAGTTAATCCAAAACTCGTCCCAACACCATCAAGCTTTGATTAGTGCTTTGCAAGTGATATAGATACAATTAGATGATCCCCATATTCTTGTTCTTGAAATAATAACTTTTAATTTTATTCAAAGCTCAATGGTAAAATAGCTTCACCAAACTCTTATGAAAATGTCTTTGTATGAGTTAATCCAAAACTCATCCCAACACCATCAAGCTTTGATTAGTGATTTTCAAGTGATATAGATACAATTATATGATCCCCATATTCTTGCATCTTTGGTGGGCTCCCTTAATTTTGTCTCCTTGATTTCTTTTAGTGATTCAAAAATTCCACTTCAAAACCCTAAAGATCAAGATTTTGCCCTTTTTATTACCACGTATATTAATCAAACTCATATCAAGAGAGTCATGATCAATGGGGGAGATAGTATTAATATTATTTCCACCCATGCCTACAAATATCTATCCCTTCCCAATAATTTCATGTCTCAAATTGATGTAGTACTCCACTCCTTTAATGATACTACAACTACTATGGTGGGCACTATTGTCTTACATATCTGTGTAAGTCCCCACACTATTATTGAGCTCTTTTATGTTGTGGAATGAGAGTTATAATATAACATACTACTTGGATGACCTTAGATCTATGCCATGGCATGTGTACCCTCAAATTTACACAATTGTGTCAAGTTTGAACATGATGGACAAGTGCATGTTATACCCGCTGACCCACCTCCATTTAAAACATGTAACATGACTTATAGTCCCAATGATGTTATCATTCCATTTAAGACATCATAATCCCCACATGATGCTTCTAAATTTTCTACAAGCTCCACTCCCATGGTTACATAAATACTAAAAACATAAATTCTTGATAAAGATCCCATGGAGGAAACTTTTCAACATTTATCACTCAGCGAATATCATTTGTTGATTCTCGGCATGTTCTATACTTCACAAGAGTATGGAAAGCTTCATATTCATCCAAATTATGATGATCACATTAGAATTTTCATCCCTTATGGGCCCCCTAACCTTTGAACCAATTTCACATATGGGGGAATTAATCAAGGTCCCGTTGTTGGCAATCCATCTCCTTCACCACAACCATTTACCTGTGACTTCTCTTTCCTAAGTAAACCTAGTTTCATGCACACCTATCTCTATCGATATGCCTAGAAATGATTTGGTTTGGGTCATTAAAAATAAGGTATACATATGCCTATTGAATATCCTACTAGCAACACCGTTGAAAATGCCAAAAAGAGGCATATAGTGGGATATGATGAACTAAATAAAGTCACTAAAATCTCCCATGAACCAATTGTCAAACCACTAGTCTCTCCTTTTGCACCTTCTTCTCCACCATCACCTATCAAATTATAGGTATATATACCTCCTAATTTTTTTTTAATAAATTCCATCCATTTAGGGCCTCTCACCTATCACCAAGGTAAGGAAACAAGGGCCCTTCCTCTCATTCATCTTGAAATAATTGATGAAGACTCTCCCACTATTAACATTATCCAATGTCAACATGATGATGTAATTTTCACATATATGGGTGTTAATGATTCCTATATCCAATGATCACTCCCATCTGAAACAAAATCTATGTTAAATGAATCAACCATTGACATCAACCTACCCTCTCATGATAACCCTCGCATCCTCAATATTGGCCAATCTTTAGATTCCTCTTAGCAAGCTGATTATGCCACATTTCTTAATGATCATAACAAATCTTTTGCTTGGTCTTACAATGACATGCCTATTATTGACCCCTCTATCATCCAATTTAGATGTTAAACTTGTTAAGTATAAGCTTCATAAGATTCTTCCTCATATTTCTCTCTGTCAAAGAAGAGCTCCAATGCCTCCTTTTTTTAACTTTATCCAACCCATCGACTACTCATAATGAGTTTCTAATATTATTCCTATCACAAAAGTGACTGAGGGAATTTGCATTTACACTGACTATCATGATTTAAACCTTGTTTGTCCAAAATATGATTTCCCATTACCAAGTATTGACCATCTTATTGATCTAATGGCCAGCCATAAGATGATATCACTTATGGATGGATTCTTTGGATATAATCAAATCTTAGTTGTTCCTAAGGATAAGCACAGGATAACCTTCATTACCCCATGGGAGACTTTCTATTATAAATTCATGCCTTTTGGCCTAAAGAATGTTTGTGTAACCTACCAATGCATCATGACCTACATTTTTCATGATCTCCTACACAAAATTATGGAAAATTAGTTGGATGACTTACTCAGTAAGTCTAAACTTCATCAAGACCACTTGATGATTCTCAAAACCATATTTTCCTATCTCCTCCAATATAACGTTTGACTAAACCCAAAGAAAAGTGTCTTTGGTTTTCTTTCTAGTAAGCTCTTAGGTTTTATCATTTCTCACCATGGTATCAAGGCCAATCTTGCTAAGGTTAGAGCAATCCTAGAGATGTCTCCACCTATTAATATCAAACAAATTCATAGCCTACAATGTAAACTTCAATCAATTCATTGAGTCATCTTATAGTTGTCAGATCATTGCCAACCCTTCCACCATCTCCTCAAAAATGAGGTCTCTTTCTATTGGAATACAGATTACCAAGAATATTTTGATGTACTTAAAACAATATCCCCTTTCCCCACTGGTTCTTATTCCACCTAAGGAAAATTAGCCTTTCTACCTATAAATCTCCTCAATAGACCATTCTCTAGTTGTAATGATTACACATAGAGATTACCAACATCAAGAGCAGGTGGTTTACTACATAATTTGCATACTTATTAATTAAGAGACTTGATATACCCATACCAAAAAACTTTTCCTTAAATTGGTCTTTTCTGCCTCTAATCTTCACCATTATCACCTAAATCATTAAACCTATGTGGTCAACCACATTGATCCCCTAAAATACATGCATTCCAAGCCATATCACAACCAATAGGTAGATTGGTGGCTCATGCTTCTTGCTGAATTTGACTTAGAATTCATTTGGCAAGTCTATCAAGGGGAAAAAAATCACTGATTAGTTGGTTTCCACCCCTTTACTTGACAATCAATCTTCCAACCTTGAATTCCCTAATGAATCCATCACAACACTCTCCATCGATGGCATCTCCTATCAAATGATGATGTTCTTTGATAGATATAAATGTCAACATGGTGGGGATGTGGGGGTCATTCTTATTCCTTTGAATGGAAAGACTATGCCTTTGTTATTTAAACTAGATTTTGAATGCACTAAAAATATGGCCAAATATGAGGCTTTGATTCTAAGACTTCAAACAACTCTTTTCTTGGGTATCACATCCATAACTATTTTTGGTGATTCTCATCTAGTGGTTAACTAGGTTAATGGTTCCTACCTATGCAAAATTGAAATTCTACAGTGGTATAAACATCATGTAGATGTGTTATTAAGATCATTTGAATTGATCTACAAACAATTTTGTTGATGAGATGGCTTCACTTGATTCACACATACCCTCTTAATCCTCTTCTTCAAGAATATATGTCACCGTGCATTACTTAACATTACCCTCATATGTCTCAGCTAACATCCTCTTTGTCAAAAATGTAACAGCCAACCCACATGACTTATGATACAAGAAACTCATAGATTATCTTTCCTTCTCTATTACCCCTTCTAATCTTTCTAATAATAGGAAATGGGCCTTCATAAAACATGTCACTCATTACACTATATTAGGGGGACTTCTCTACAAGTGAGGTTTTGATGGTCTTCTCCTTAGATGCCTCACTAGTAATGAGACTCCCTTCACTATTAAGGAAGTCCATAATGGGATTTTTGGTGGGAATTTCAATGGTCACTCAGTTTCCAAATGTATCCTTTAACTTGGCTATTATTGGCCTATGCTCCATCAAAACTATGTTGATTACATTCGATGTTGTGTCAAGTGTCAACAGCATGCTAACCTCCTTCACATTCCTATTTATGTATTATAAGTCACCAAAGACTTGTGACCCTTCTCCTAATAGGGATTAGATCTTATTGGGGAGATTAACCCTCATTCCTCCCTTTGTTATTGCTCTATCATTACTGCCACTAAATACTTCACCAAGTGGGTTAAGGTAATTCTTCTCTTCTCCACTAAAGCTGACAAAAATTTTTACTTTATCAACCATCACATCATCTATCATTTTGGTGTCCCTCATAAAAATATAATAGATAACAAAAAATCTTTCAAAAATAAGACTGTTCAAAGTCTTTATGATACATTTGGAATCAAATTAAGCTTCTCATCACCATAATATCCATAAGTTAATGGATAGGTAGAAGATTCTAACAAAACATTGACCAAAATTCTCATGAAAGGAGTCAACAATATGGGCAAGGATTGGCACACACACATTCCTTTTGCTTTATGGTCTTACTACACTAGCATTCAAACCCCTATGAGTGTTACACATGTTTCCTTGGTATATGGGATGGAGGTTGTTTTGCCTCTTGAAGTCCAAATTCCTTCTCTTCATATTTCTCTACAAGACATACTTACTAATGATGAATTTCACTAGGAATGTTTGGTTCAACTTGACTTGCTTGATGAGCATCATCTCATAACCCTCAACCACCTCCAAATCTATTAAGAGTGTATCGAACATGCTTATAAAAAAAATCTCAAAGAGCAAGATTTCAATGTAGGATATCTCATCTTAAAATAAAATTGGCATGTGACGAATATGGAGAAAAGTAAATGGGGTAATTTTTCTCCTAATTGGCTTGGACCTTATATCATAACTCACAAGTATGGCTTAGGAACTTATCATTTGTCTTCTCTTGAAGGAAGGCTGGAACCTGAGCCTTTAAATACCTTACACCTACGACCATTATATTTTTTTAAAATTATTTCTTTACCTCATGTTTAAATTGAGCTCATCCCTTGAGCATCCCTATTATATTCATTTTCCTTCCTCTTCACCCTTACTCCTATACACTTAGTTAACTTCGGTAGTGGTATGGTGTTGCTCTAAAAGTGGAAAACTCCTAAGCCTCTATAGTCTTGTCCATGACTAAAAGCATAAAAAATGGGATATCTGAAAAAGTTATAAAGTCTCAGGTCATGCTTCTCAATGTAGACTGCTCCCTTGAAGAACAGTTACATAACTTCCCTTTACTACTATCAATAGACTGCTCCCTTGAAGGATATCTATTTAAAATTAAAAACAAATGCTTAGACCAATCCTTTGAAGGATGGCTAAGCCAAGATTTATTCTCAAAGTAAAAACAAATGAAAAAGGCTTCTCACATCAATCAACTTTATATGACCTTAACCCATACAAAATCCCATTATAGGCTTCCCGCATTGATCAGCTTACACAACAAAAAAAAAAGATTTAAGTCATGGACTCATCTATATTAGTTCTTGGGTCACCCACAAAAGGGAAATTTCATTTCCACTTTGTAGGTTAAACTACCCAAACATTTTTCTCTCATTTTACCCTTTTTTCCTCATACTCTTTCAAGGGACTATGAATCTCACTTAACATAAGGTGAACACAACACTTCTCTAACACACACAATGGTTCAAAGATATAAGGCATGAAAGAGGCTCATATTCCTGTGCCTATTTATGTTTTGATTATGATCTTTACCAATGCATGATCATTCTACCTCTTTATTTTCCCATCTACAACCACATGTCGATCTCTCTATTGAGATGAAAAACAATGTCATACCAACACTATCAAAGCCTACTCAATTTATTTTATGCATACACCATCACAAATATGGAAAAATGTTGAAATAAACTAACATAACCAGTTTATTTATTTTACACATACACCATCACAAATATGGAAAATGATGAAATAAACTAACATATCTAATTTATTCATTTTAAGCATATACCATCACAAATATGGAAAAATTCTAAGATGAAACTAACCAACCAACTATGCATATACCATCACATATATGGGAAAGGCTAGTCTAACTCAACTAACATGATCAACATTAACATCAAATGAACATATCATCTGAATAATCATCATCATAATCACAATACACACATCTCAAAAACATAATAAATGAGCATCTCATGTATATATATGTGATCAAAATACATGTCCATAACTACTTTATCATAACATAATCTCTCTCTCTCTCAAAATATACATCTCACATCTTTGACTTGTAGGCTGATATACATGTAACATATATACTTAAAATTTGCAAACTCTAAAACGTAGGGTCCTCGAGGCTCTTTTTATGGTCATGAAGAATTAGTGTCATCACCATTCTCTGCTTGTCTATGTCTACATGAGCTAGAAGTTGTGGCATGTGACATCCACCTCTCCTACTCTCTAAGCTATGAATATCTCTAAATCTATAGAAACTCTCTAATTTCCCTCTCATAGTAGGTAACCTCATCTAGGGTAGTTGAATATCTCACCATAGATATAGTCTATGGAGGTCCCATAATACATGATGATGTCCCAACCTGTAATGGTCCCTATGGTGGTGGAAGAGGAAGAGCAGCCTGACTTGTTACTCTCATACTATCTCTCTCTAATGTCACTACAGTCACCTAACCCTCTAAGATTACAACCTAGCCCTATAGTGCTACAACTTGGCCCTATAGTGCCCCAACCTGACCCTATAATGTCACCACCTACCCTTGTAAGTTCAATACCTATGCCTAGGCTATATTTCTACCCTACACTGTTTTATCTCGAGCCTATACCATTATATCCCTCTCTCTCACCAACCCCTATAAATTTGGTGGTGGCCTTTTGACCTCCACCATGGAGTATAAACCTACCCACCAAGCTATTTATTCCATTATACACCCTAGATATCCAACACCTTGTCCTATTAGTAGCTCCTCAAAATCTAGCCCATCTATCTCCTAGGGCAATGCTAGGGGTGCCTCTATGTCATCCCTCATGTATTGAGGGAAGGTAGGTAGAATATCCTGTAGTAGACCAAAATTCCTCCTGACCTGTGCCATGAGTACCATCTCCAATTCACTAGCCCATCTCCCCTTGACCTATAGTGAGCTTTATAAACCAACAAGCTGATGTGCTTGTCCTCTAAAAATTGGGTATGTCAGATAAGGTCTTCACAAAATATCAATATGGATCAAACCCTCAATCATCCACTTATAGTAGGCAATATCCCACACCATTGCATCCACTCAAGTCTATGTCATGCTCTTTTTCCATCATCTAAACCCAACCCTAAAGCTAGCTAGGATCATGGTTGGTAACCCCAATGGTTGTGTCACCATTATGTGTTCATATGCCCAATAATGTAGTATATAGATGAAGCCTTAAACCCCATAACTCTTTGTATAAATATGCTAAAAATACTAGACCTCAAGAAAAAATACTCTATTGCTCAACCATATATGCAAGTACACCTATCAATGCAATCAAAAATATACCACCATCTGCATCTAGTAATGCATACACTATGATCTTGATCATCATCAAGATGCTTAGTTGATGTTACTCCTCATCAGCCATATAGAGTGTCTTATACGTGAAACTCACTAAATGGTAAGTCACATCACTAACATGCTCTCCATATAATGTGACCATGTGTACATCATGATCCTCTCTTCATTATGTGAAGAGTTCCTCATCCTAGAGTGGTAGTCATAAAATCCTATAAAAATCCTCTTAAGTCACTATCAATTCTCTGATTGGTAGATGGAAGGTGTTGGTGGTGTGATCCCACATCTCAATCAATGCTATCATAAGGGACACATCCCAAGTGACTTGACAATATCATCATACTCCTCCTAACCCCATAACTTCCATGTGATCCCACTCCTCTGGAGTGACATCCCTCTTCATACATGTTAACAGCCTTAGTAGATGATCTCATAATGTTAGCTCCATCCTCACCTACATCCATACACACAATAAATCAAGTCACATACCTTTTAATATACTCTATAAATGACTTTTTCCCCTTCTCTTTGGAAGAACTACATTGGCATGAGGCCCTAAACCAAGCTATGTATGTAGCACTCAGTCTACATGGGGTCTTCTGAGGTTAGCTCGGTTATATACCCACCTAACTAACTACCCTACTCTTTTATCTCTACCCTAGGCTTCACTACCTCTGTCTCTAACCTAGACTTAATTTCCTCTTCTCTCTCTCCACCATAAGCCTACCTACCTATCACAACTCTAGGCCTCACAACCTATATCCCTAACCCTTGACATTATGCCTTATCTTTTAAGCCCCAAATATCTTTACCTATCTCAAATTACTTTTTTACCCATTTCCCCTAACACACATTTTTGGATATTTTTCCTAGACTCTGGGAGAACTACTTTGGCCTAAGGCCCTAAAATGGGCTATGTAGGCAACACTCAGTCGACACAAGGTCTTCTGAGGCTAGCTTAGCCATTAGGTTACTTAACTACTACCATTAGGGATTCAAATTAACCATTTCTCCTCTTTTGTTAGTTATTCACAGTCACTAACATTAGCATTAATAATGATGTCAATGATTTATGGGCCTAAGTATTGACCAACATCGACAAGCACCTACCAACCTTGGTGTCATGCCAGTTGATGTCGATGGACCTCATCAACATTGATGACTAGTTTGGTCCTAGGGCCGAAAGACCCACAACCCAAAATTACCAATTTTACCTAAAAACCTACCCACAAAATCCCCTAACTTATCCTAAAACTACCCTACCCTATTTTATACCCATCTAATAACATTTTCTACACCCCCACCTCTTAATTAGCCTAAAAACTACAAATACCCAAATCAAATTTCAAACCAACTAGTAGAGACTCTTACCTCATCTCTCCATCTCTTTTTAGCTAGCACAGCTAGCTCTTGTGGTGGTGTACCTCCTATCGGGTCCCCTCCTTGCTTTTCCATCTCAATCACTCTCATAGATCTATTTTTTCTCTTTAATCACAAATTTTTAAATGAGTTTGGTCGATCACCAAACCCCCTTTTATTAGGTTTGGTTAGCCACTAACATCAACATTCTTGACCTAATATGTTGATGTCAATTCTTATGCAAACTAACATCAATAATTTTTCCCTAGTTTTCTGACTTGGCACCTTCTATTATTGATATTAGTAATGTCACTGACATCGATACCATTCCAATAATGTTTTCCTCAACACAATAACCCTAACTTTTTAGACTTTACCTATATAGTGAGGCAACTAGAGATCACATATATCTCCCCAACCATGAAAAATTCCATTATAGATCACTTAAATCTTCACCCACAATGCCTTTGCTTGGAGATCATAAATATCTCCTTGTTCATTGACCCTTTTACACCAACTTTGCATTATTTGTCTTGACTACTTATGTTATTCCACTATAGTTGGCTATTGTTCACACACATGTATATTAGGTGTTTTGGATGGCAACCAAGCCTATCCTATCATCTTTAACCCTTTTGTGTTTCTTAAGAGCACTTCCTACCCTAGATACTTGGAAAACATCAACCATTGAGCCACAACTTTGATTGTTTTGACCTATCAGCTATCACCTACAAGCTATGCTTTGGTTATTTCTATCTAAGTCCTCCTAAACCTTTCCTATTCTTGACTTTATCATCTATAACTCATAATAGCATACACATATGAAGTGATACTCAATTCTAAACCACTTACCCAATTACATTTTTATCGAATTGGTACCTGATTCTAGTTTCTCCTCCATCATTTCCCATTTTGAGGGGGGATACCTCATCCAATACTTAGAGCATCTAACTCCTATTTTGGTCTTGAAATTTTGATAGTACAAATTACAAGATAAAAAGGGGCAAATGTAGACACCAAAATTATGTCACACACACATGTGTAACTCCATGTGTCAAAAAACCCCTTAAGCTCATTTCAATAATAATAATTAGCCTCCCTAACCTATGCTTTTACCCCTCACATATTTAATTAACTTAAAATACTTAATTAAGTTAATTAAAACCCCATGTTTCCACCTTATTTGTCCACCTTACCCTATAACTAATTCCCACTAGATGAGTCACCTCAAGACCTAGTCTCTTCAGCCTAACTACCCAAGACTTATTCTCACTTCCAAACTAAATTCCTAATCAACTACCTCCTTCTTAACCTCTTATTTTTACCATTTTTCAATTAATGCCACACTTGGAATGAATAATAATATAAAATATGCCAAAATAGTAATGTTTACCTATTCTAGTGTCGTTGATGTCAGTTAACCCATAATTGAAGTCGATAGGATCATCGATGTTGGTAATAGAAACCAAACTCTAACCTAAAGTTTAAGTTAATGAAATCAATAAAATTCATTCTTAATTTCATTAAAGCTCTCGGCATTCTATTTTTAACATCTTGGCTTACTATCATCTTGCATAAGTCAATCACAATTAGGAACTAAGCTCTTGAGGACTAACAGCATCCACTTGTTCTCTCTATTCAAATATTCAGGTTTGAACTCCCTGATAAGGATCATCAATCTGGTACTTATCATTTAGTAACCACAACTAAGTACATCACTTATCCTATAGGTTTTTTAAAACATTTATTTGTCTATCACTTTATATCTACTATGCATTACTTTATGCACTCTTGAGTGAACCCTTGTGAGGGAGTTATAAAGCTTCCTCACTTATTTCCCCTAAACTTGACACACCAAACCTTTGACTAGATCTACCCAAACCATACTCTCTCTCTCATAACTCTCCCCAACCTCCCAGACCTGATCAAAACCATTTCCCAAACCCAAAAAAGCCTTATGTAAGCTCCTAAGCAATTATTTCCCTTACTGACCTTGGCAGCCTAACCAACATCAGTCACCTTCACCACCAACCTTAGTAGTATAACTAATATCATTTACTCCCCTACCGATGTTGGCGATTGTGGATTTCTTGACCTCTCCAAAACCTACCTAAAAAACTTCTAAAATATAAACAACGTACACCACCTGCACCTTGACACTCCCTACTAGACTTAGGTTGTGAATAATGGTAATATTATTTCTCTTTTACTCTCTCTTTACCTCTATTTTAGTTATTTATTACTCTTTTCTCTCTCAAATGTGGACTATCATCTATAATAAAGTTTCACACTTCCTAGAACAAGTGTGTAGCTTGGCAGCCCACTCATTTAACTAATAACAAACATCTTGTGGTAGTGCTTTTTTACTTGTAGGTAGTCCTCCCATCCAAAGAAGAAATCTCACAATGTTTGGATATGATGCGCAAACCAATCCATGTTTATTCTAATCACTTATCCTTATCATTCTTTTCTATTTTCCTTTAGACTTTAAACAGACAAAATTTAGTGAAACACCTGACATCCCTATAGTTCTTTCATACATGTGTTTAATTTTCTCAAGATGTATTTTCAACTTTGTCAGACATTTATACGAGTGTGATTTTATTTGCAACATTATGCAAGGCCACTACTAAAAATCATGAGGGGGTATTTTATGGTGTTGTGTATTCTTTGGTGTCTCTTCTACACATTCTCATTTTTTGCATTATGTTGATTCCTATACTTACTACTCATTTGGACACATTCTTGGTTGTGCCCGATGTCCTCTTCATGAGCATGCATTTTTTTATAACTAGGGGGTCATTACAATTATTTTGGTAAAGTTTTACACTTCTTTGGTGTATTATCTTAGTCATGTCAACTTTAATTGAGAGATACCTACTAAAATCAACTAAAAGGGGTATTTGGATGCTAATAGTGTTGCTTGAGTTAGCCTATTCCTAGCTCGGCCCTAGACCTATCATAGAGCCTTAAACACACTTTTTTAGTCATTATGTAAATCATAGTCAGTTACAATCAGTGAAAACATAGTCCCAAGATAGCTTTCTCAAATCACAACCCAATTTTCCCAATAGTCTACCAAGTGAACACTAGCACCACATTTTAGACACTATACCCACAAGGCATTAGTGTCCCCAACTGGGTGCTACTATCCTTTACCCTAAATCTCTCAAATAAATATTTTTTCAAACATGTGCCCCTCCTAAGGTAAGCCTAAGCACATTTTCTTATCCACACAAGCTATAGATCTCTATAAATACAAGTCTATTTGACTTTTATTCATTATATGGAAAATAGATATAAAAAACTATACAAATAAAGGACAATTAACCAAAACTAAGGTATTTGATCCATGTTCTACCATCTTATGTATACTACCATCTACAACAAACCTAGATCTAGATTTCAAAGATTTCAAATCTCAATCACATTCAAGGTATCCAATTCCACTGTCATTCTAGAATTCACTTACACTTGAATCAAGCACTAGGTGGGAGAACTACATCAATCATGATCCCTCTTAAGAATATTTGTATGTTTTCAACTCTATTCAGCGTGTTGAGGATGTCCATCTTATCCTACTACCAAATGCACAATTATTGTTCATACCATACTTACAAGGAGGATTGGTGTTTACACACTAAAGCTCAATCACATTCAAGGCATCCAATTCCACTGTCATTCTAGAATTCACTTACACTTGAATCAAGCACTAGGTGGGAGAACTACATCGATTTTGATCCCTCTTAAGAATATTTGTATGTTTGCAACTCTATTCGGCGTGTTGAGGATGTCCATCCTATCCTACTAACAAATGCACAATTATTGTTCATACCATACTTACAAGGAGGATTGGTGTTTACACACTAAATTAGGTTTTTCAGGCATAACACAGAGTTCCATATTTTGTGCATGCAAGAATAGGACCTAAAAACATAGGCACAAGGGATCCCAAAAATAGAAAAGGTTATATAAAGAGGACATAAGTGCCACTTGAGGACACTATAACAACATGGCACTACTATCCAGGTGGGGAACTATTGTCCAATGATAAAATAGACTCTATAATCTTATTGATGACACTCATAATTATCTAGATTTAGTTTTTAAAACCCAGATCATATACGACAATCACTTTCTAGATATGTCTATATTTATGCCTATTTAATACAATTTTTAGAAATTCAAATAAGGTCAAAATATATAACAAATCATTACTTAATTATTTCATATTATTTAACTAATGTATACATATCAAACCTTTAAATTAAACATATAATTTACATAAGTAAACCCTAAAAAGTTAAAACATTTGGTGAACCTCTCTTACTTTGAATATTACTTCAAACCCTAGCTTGCATTAATCTATTTTTTGTGAAATAAATTAGGGTTGCATACTTCTAATTTTTTTATTTTTTTAGACAACCTAGATATTTAAATCAATTTCATAGTAGGGTTTTAATTTATTTTATGTGTAATTTAAATTATTATATAAAAACCCTATCCCTAGATGCTCTTAGGATTTGTATCTTTTTTTCTCCTATTTTCATTAGTTGCTATTAATTTTTTAGAATTCATATATTCTATTTTAGTAGCTCTATTTCAATTTGTTTACTATATTCCTTCTAAAATCTCTCTCTCTCTCTTCCATTAAGAAGTGTTAGACTAGGTGGTAATCATATAGAGCATATCAAGATTCCTACTATTTGAGCCTATAACAAAGACAAGGAACCTATTAAAACTCTAGTTATTAATCATTCACACTTTATCATGTGGTATTCAATAATAATGCATTCAAATATGAATAATATAACCAAGAACAAGATGAGGTACACATTGACATTCAAGACACACTCCCTCCACTTAACAATAATGATATAATTATGAACAAAGATGAGGTATTACAAGGATTCAAATATAGAATTTAGGAATAACCCATTAATCATACACAAATTATATAGGCCATATTGTGAATCAAGAATAAGATAAATAATGGTCAATATTTAACCCTTTAGCTATTAATGTTGTTACATCTCCAGTGGAGCCAACTCAACGAACTAAAATATCACAACTCAATATTTTTATTCAACTTGTAGACACCAGAATTGTGTCTAACCCTTGTCTTCCTCCCCTTAACCCCTATCGACCATTTTTCCACAAGCCTTGACCCTGGCAGCATGTAAGAATGAGTAGAAGGCTAAAATTAGCCTCTGTCTCCATTCTGAATATGCTGACACCAGTTACTACTCGATCGACATCACCAACGTCGATCACCTTTTCGACCGACGTCAGCAATCCTGCTGGCGTCGGTCAGCCTTAAACTGCGTTCATTAATTCATTTCTCAATCCATTATCCATTATTCGGTTGCTAATCAATTTGGCAACCGGTTATCGGACCTGCGGCATCAAAACGTTTCTTTGATCTAAACCCCGCAGCAATGATCAACCAGTTTTCTTACATCCAACCGAACGATCAACTAATTTCTGGCATCCAGTCAATCTACAAACATCTCTTGTGTTCTCCCTCTCCAGTACAGGAACTCTGCATCGGTCTGCTACATAAAACTTCTTCAACATAGCGACAACATCAATCATGTCTTTAACTTTTATCTTCAGCGCGTAACAGGTAAGCTTTGCTCTGTGTTTTTGTTTTACTCTCTAGTTACTATTTTTATTTAATATCATTATCCAAATCTTTTCAGACCATATCCCCAACCTTACTTCTACCCGTATCACCTCTATCTACCCTCTGTCAGTCTGTAACTCTACCTAGATCCCTATCCAAAACCCTCAAACAAATCCCTCTGATTCCTAAACCGGCTTCCTGAACCCTCAGACAAAAACATATGACCTTCCTGCAAATCCTAGACCCTGTCTAGACCTGACCAGACCCCATCCAAAATTGCTTCCTCGACCGACGCCGGTCATTACCCTGACCGACGCTGGCACTTTAACCGACGTTGGCACTCTTCCCTGACCGACGCCGGCACAGAGACCAACACCAGCGACTGTGTAAAATAGTTTGCTGCATATCAGGTACATATTTTGTTTTCCATCTTTTATTTCTTTCATTTTGTCTTTCATTATTTCTATTTTAGTCAAATATTTTGGTTTTTATCAGTGGGTTGATATCCCTTAAGGAAGGCTTCGTACTTCAGGCATTAAGCGTTTGCTTGACAACCCACCGTCTCTTCGTCTAACATTTTTTTGTGTTTAGTCTCTTTTTCTTTGCAAGTGTCATTCCTCCACAGCCAAAGAGGAGTACCTTCCAACGTCTGGTTTCGATGCGCACAACCATATCCAGGTATCTTCTAACCTTGACCATTTCTTTTAGTTTCTTAATTTCTTCTTTGAATGTAGAAAACAATTTGGCGTAGAAACACAACCATTAGTGAAAAATACACCACTTATGGATAGTTCCTCTACTCCATATGTATAATTCCTTATGCATTAGATTCATACTCTACAATCTAAGGTGTTACATCTTGATAAGGGAGTAACTAGGCCCTCACATGCCTTGGATTCCAATATTCTCTTACATACACCTTTAGCACATCACATAGCACAAACTTCTTTGTCATCCAATTTTATGGCACCCAAGATTATATTATATGATGGAAAGGGTGACCCATAGCATCACCTCAAAACCTTTCACATAAAATTCTTGAACTATGTGTCCAAAGATCGAATTCTTACAAATCTATTTTCATGCAGTCTCAAGGATTAAGCCCTACAGTGGTTTTATTATTACCAAATAAATCTATCACAACATTTAATATTATAGCCAACATGTTCCTAGAACACTTCTCTATCAATATCAATGATAATATATCATATGCATAAGAGCCATAGTTAAATCAAAAGTCAAATGAGCATATTGTAGATTATGTCTTACAATACAAGATAATATTATCCAAATTAACTAGCCTCATAGTAGACAGAGAGCTTAATTATATATTTAAATAAATTCTATTACCACAACTACATGAAGCTATCTTTTTTAATAAGTTTCTTTCATTTACCAATATGTGCCACACAGTCAAGGAAAGAGAGGTTAAACTCTTATCAATAGGTAAACTCAAGTACACAAAAGGATCACAATCAACTATTAAAAGTTCAAACAAGCCTCCATACAAGGTAAGGTAAATATAAAAAAAGTGATCAAAAGGCCACAGTCAACATAGCTTCAAGCCATTTCCCAGATTGCTTTTATCTGCTCTTCAGTGTAGAGTCTTCACTAACCTTCCAGAGTCATCATCATGCGTTCTACAATGACTATTAAAATGCAATTTCATATCTCTCCCTCCCATTAAAGAGGTTGATAAGACACAACCTTTTCCAAAGAGTTATGATTCAAATGCATTATGTGATTATCATAGGGCATCGATATACATGACAATTAGATGTATTAGTCTAAAGTAAAAAATATAAGATCTCATTAAGGCTAACATTATTGATGTGGGCACACCCATATAGGAACTAAAATAATAGTAAATAGAGGCTAAGGCATTAAATATGTTTTTATATCCTTTCTTAAATCATACAATAAATGAGGTAGGGGAACATCAGGTGTTTACTATACAAGAGAAACATCCATTACATAACATTATTGTCATGTATCAAACTATAGTACCACCTAGACCACTTATCACATTTTCAAAACATTAGATTGTGGATGTTGACATAGATTTACATGCAATTTTCATTTAATCATACATAGACCACCATCTTATTTCATAGTGTTATGGTTCACAATGGGTTAAGCATAAGCATGTGACATATGACACTCTTACAACACTTGGGACACATAGAGAAGGATATATTCCACACATTTACAATCATTAGTGGTTTTATTATCCACATTCAAAATTTCATTGGGGATATTGTGCTTTTATTATAGGTTAGACTAGCACACAGCCAATTGGTTCCTAGTAGTACCTAGTGTAGCTGTGTTCAATATATTATTAGGCAGGCCATGGTTATAATAACTCCAAACCATCCCATCTAAAGTACACTAATGCCTAATGTATATACATGCTAATTAGGTGCTTAAGATTTAAGGTGTCACATATGAGTATCCTCTAGCTATTCTTGATACAGTTCTATCACAGACACCAACTACAGTTCTAACATAGACACCAGTTATAGTTATAGCATCATTACCAAATATTTCATAGTTATCATTTACATTAGAGAGTACAAATCCTGTACATACATCATAATTTTCAGCAAAATCATTAGTGTAAACCAAGTATACTCCTATGGTATCTACACATATGCATACTCTCCCACAAAGACCATTACTAGAGAGACCCCTATGTCAGTGATATGTTATAAATTCTAGAGAACCTTCCACTACTTAGTTTATGTTAAAATCAATTTTATTAGGTTTTATATGTTCTCATCATAGGGCACCTACATCACCTAAAACATCTACTTCTACCATATGAGTTCTTAAGATCCCTATAGTTCATACAGAATTACATTCAGTACCAAAACATCATAACATCACTACATAAGCAAATTTAGACTCAGATTATATAACATAGTAGATCATGGGATCATAGTTGCCCTTTCACACCACATGAATGATCACAGTTCCCCTATTCAACATAGGCCATGGTGATAGTGAGTCTCCCATGAGACTCATTAGTTAGTATGGTTACTAATCTTATACATACTTATTTCTCTCTCAGACTTTTCTTACATCACTTATTTTTATTTGATTCTACATAGATTATACTCAGAAAACAAACATGTCAAAATATAAAAACATTCAAAAATTTCAAAAATATAAAATTTAGATATTGTATGAATTATTATTTTTAGATTTATACTACTTTCTAGATATTGCATATTGTTATTTATCCTAGTATAGTAAATTTTATCATACACATATGTTTCACTTGTTCTTATCATGTGCTTGAAGATTACATATAGGACTTCTATCCACTACATTGATCCAGACTAGATATCATCTACCCACTAGGGGCTTATACACTAATCCAAGTCTATATATTTGATACATCCTCCCACTTGAGGGCATCTCATATATAGTTTCTACTACCAAGTTTTATATTTACATACTACACATTCTAGTTTGCACATTAATCTATCTTGATATTGATCATTTCTTAGATTTTTTATCGACTATCACTAGTTAGACTTAGTATATATACATCCTAACATCTACATAGATATATACTACATAGTTTTACATGTTTCATTTTTAGTTTTCCTATATTAGACTTGATTATGTTCTAATGCTTCTTCCATCTTTGAGGACATTTGAATATGCCATTGTTCTTTGACTCTACACCACTTATATGTTTGTATGCTTTAGACATGTGCCCATGGTGATTGTATGTGCTTCTCCTACTTCTATATGTAGATATTTGAACATGTCCTTCTATGTGGATCTAAGATAAATTTCTTTTTTATTACATATGTGGACATTTTAACATGTCCTTGTATGTCTCCATTCTCATATTTAGTGTCATGTGCCCATGTCCCTTGTATTATGTTCCCTTGGCCTACTTTTTGTTCCTCATGTGTTTGTATGTATGCTTATTTATATGCTTCTTCACCATGACACTTATATTATTTGTTACACACACACACACACACACACAATTTTTGAAGACATGAGGGCATGCTACCCTTCCTACTTGGGTGCCATGATGGACATCATGCACCATCCCCCTAGGTAGTTACTCAGATTTGCTACTATATACATTGATTACATCTATCTTGACACCCTTGTGCAATGCTAGATTACAACATGCATCCTACATTACCTATTTATGATTAGTTCATTTACATCATGATGTTATGTTTGTACATTATATTGGAATATCATCTACATGCTCTGGCTAACATATTTTGTAGAGCTACTTCTTTTGAGGACAATTCTTACATAGGTTTCACAACTACCCTCAAAAGAGGGGGAATTTACAAGGGTTTTTCATAGATATTAGGGTCCTACTTTGCTATTCATAGATAAATTTTAGCATATAAGCTTAATTTTAGAAGTCAGACATAGGGAAAAACAAAGGCCCAAAAAATATTTTAGATCACCTAGATTTTCGACTAGGCAAACATTAGCACCCAAATTGGGACACTAGTACCAAGGGTATTGTTTTCCACTATAGGGTGAACTATTATATAGTATCCATAAATTTAAGATAGTCCAAATTAGATAGACTATTACATCAATTATAGTATATATTTACATATCTATAGTCATCTATTTGATAGTTATGTTTAGATTTTGCTTAGATACACTCATTTCAACTCAAATTCATACTAGTTACTTAGATTTGGGGGAATTGTGTGCATCATGATCACTCCCACATTCATTTCAAATGCATAGATTCAATTATTACATAATTAATATAGATTTAGTATACTTAAATACCATATTAGGGGCATGTGCATGGCACATATTTTCCATACACTCAGCTACACATAGGTTGATCAGATAGAATGGAAAACTCCATTGTATTCTCTACATTGTATACACTTTCTATCACATTCTATTTTGTCACTAGATTCATGCCTTACTCCATCTATAGTGGTTGGTATTCCTAAGTGGCCCAGATCCACCTAATATACCCAAGTGGCTATAGAGTTGACATACACAGTTAGATTTACTCAGTTAGATACTTTCATCATTTTTGCATAGTTCAGTTACAGATGCATATACTTCACATGGGTGGGTAATGATGGAGTAATATCCTACTTGAGTTCTTGAGCCACCCACATGAGATTATTAGACACACTTACAGTCTTATCTAAGATATTCATAGATTAGGATCTACTTATCAAGGGTGGGCAATGATGAATTGAAAAATTGGATTGAGTTCTTGAGCTACATATATGAGGATTAAGCAAGCCATCAGCTTAGTCCAAGTTATTTAATGATATGATCACTATATGCACTCATACACATAGGTTGTCATGAGTTTCATGCATTAGTTTACATACCCAGTGAGGTGTATTCATTCCTTGCCTCTCTCTTTACTCAAATTTACTTAATTCTTCTATTTTAGCATAGTCTTTTACTTTTGATCATCTCTTAAGTAAGGACTGATTTTTACATGTTTCATTGTAGAACATTGCTTTGGATCATGTTTCATGTATGCAAACACAGATTCACATACTCACACTCATATACATGGGATTCAATTCTAAGGTAAGTCTAGGTACCCTTCTTTTTCCTTTATACTAGTCATTTTACTTTTTTGTATTTCTAACAAAAAGGGGGCCAAATTTAATCACCTAAAAGTGGTATTTGGATGATAAGAGTATTGATTTAGTTATCATATTCCTAGCTTATCCCTATACCTATCATAGAGCCTTAGACATACTTTTGAATTCATTATGTAGATCATAATCAGTTATAGTCAGCCAAAATATAGTCACAAGACAACTTTCTTAGATTAGAACCTAGTTTCCCCAGTAGTCTTCTAGGTGGACATTAGCACCACATTTGGGACACTACATCCACATGGTGATAGTGTCCCCAACTAGGTGCTACTATCATTTTCCCTAACTCTCTTGAATGGATATTTTTTAAATGTGGTCCCCTCCTAGTGTCATTTTAAGCACATTTTATTATTTTCACAAGCTATATATCACTATAAATACAAGTCTATTTAACCTTTATTCACTAGATGGAAAATCGATGCAAAAGCCTATTTAAACCAAAGACAAGTTGAGAAAAAATAAGTCTCTATTATGTCCTAATTCAACATACTACCATCTATAGTATCCCTAGATCCATATTTTAAATATTTTAAAGGTCAAACACATTCAAATAATCCATGTCCACTCTCATTATAGCATTCACTTGCACTTACGTCAATCACTATGTAGGAGAACTACATCGAGCTTGATCCCTCTTTGGAATATTAGTACGTAGGAAACTCTCTTCATAGTGAGGTGTTGAGGATGTCCAACTTATCCTACTAATGGACACACAATTATTTCTCATGCCATATTGATAAGTATGATTAGGGTATGCATACTAAGTCATATTTTCTAGGCACAACACAGAGTTCCATATTTCCTGCATGTGGGAATAAGACCTAAAAACATAGGCATAAATACTCCTAAAAACTAAGAAGTCTTATAAAGGGGACACTAATGCCACTTTGAAGAAACTATTGAAACATGGTCTTATTGTCTAGGTGGAGTGATATTGTCTAGTGAGAAAACAAACTCTATAACTCAATTTTTAGAACCCAGATCATCTATGATAGTTACTTTAAAGATATTTATATATTTATGCCTATTTATTAATAATTTTATAAATTTAAATAAGTTCAAAATCTATAACAAATCAATTCTTAATTATTTCATATTATTCAACTAATTTAGACATCTTAGCCCTTTAATCTAAACATAGGATTTACATAGCTAAATCATAAAAATTTAAAACACCTACAGAGGAAATTTGATTTTATAATAGTGGTTATTTTTAGAAAGATAAAATATGCTTCTTTTCATGCTTACATGGAACACTTGTTCATGAAAAAGGGAAATAATTGTATTCCATTCCTATATGGATAGATTCCTATTCCCACTGATTCTGATAAGTATATTAAGTGGGCTAACACTTATGACAAGGTTCATGGTACCTTATTGCTACACATTTCATGGGATCTACATCACCTTGTGAAACTCACCATGTTCCACAACATTATTTGGATCATCCTTTAGTCTCTTTTCGAAGATCCTGCTAAGATTTATATCACTCCTACTCCTCTTATTATCATCTCTTCTTGTAATCTCCTCCTAATCTTATATTCTATGACAACACATCCATGGTGGACAATGATCTTCCTTCTATTGAACCATCACTATAGGATGATATTTTGTGAGACCTTAATTATCCCATTAAAAATTATAGTTTCATTTTTGTGCATGATTTTGTTTTTCCATATCCATCACATTTAATTACTTTAGATAACTCTAGTATTTCTAGTGAGAGTACACCTATTGAGAGCATTGATGACTCATCTATTCCTATGGATATTTATTATGTAGATTCATGTGCTTCATCTATAGTATCTTATTTAGTTTTGATGTTTTTTTATTTGAGATATCCTATTCACATGGACATTCTTCCAATGAATGTTCCATGTCTTTGTTCTGATAGTTTCACTTCATTGGCATTACATTTAGTACTTGTACACAAACTTTCCAAACCTAAGTAGCACTTCTATTTTGGACCCTAATCAGAGATATTTATATTTTTTCTTCCTTAATATTCCATTATGGAATGGGCCAACCTATAGTATACCATTCATGTTCTTATTTTGTAAAATAGAGTAAACATTGTTTGATGTTGATAGAACTTCCTTAGTCTATAGGTAGAGGATC